>CM057134.1:1826937-1910937 GCA_029964075.1 Patiria pectinifera | reverse complement strand
GGAGCTTTCCAGGGTATCGGGGTTATCCTGAGCCTTTAGCTGCGTTGATTTGCGGGGCGGTAACCTCGGTCTGGTCGTGAGACTCTGTGATGGGGACTGAAGGCGCGTTCTGCCCACGACATTTCAACGGCGGCGCGGCCATACCTCGGGGTTGAAAGCGTCGCTGGCTGAAGGGTAACGGCTTGGGTGGGGGTAGCATGGGAGCGAAGCTGGACTGATGACCACCACTTATCTGCGTTGTGACATTGGGCATAGTGGATGACAGAGTGGCTTGTGAGGAGATTGGGCCATCATCGGAAGGAGTAGGGTCTGATAGCAAGCCTGTCGGCTGAGGTGTGGTCATGCTGGTTGTGGATGCTGCTTCCGTGTCGGTCGTCTTTCTGCCCAAGCGCTTCTTGATGAAGAACGCGAGAAGGAAGATAACAAGCCCAGCCAGGATTGGAGCAAAACAGCCATCCAAATGTAGGAAGAAGATTCTTGAGGGATGTCGGGATAGTCAGTGATGCTGGTCACGAAATGGCCGTCGGGGCAGCCGACGATGGTTACGGATAGCGCTTCGCTCGTCTTCCTCGTGCCAATGGCGTCGTACGCCGTACATCTCACCTGCAAATCGTCGTCGTCTTCTTTACAAATCAACAGAGAAATATTCATGTGATCACCATCGATCATGAATCTATCGTCTGTGCTGGCATCGATCCACTCAGGTTGTGTACCATTTTGAAATTCCGCAACGCTCACGGACCACGAGTAGCGCGTATCTGGCAGCGCTGCGTCCGCGACACATTCAAACATCAATGCCGATTTTTCACCTGACTTTTCCTGCTGAAAACGAACATTGACTGTCTTGATTTCAAACGGATACAAGGTACAGTTTGGTCCGTTATGGATGTCGTTGCCAGCAATACAAGTGAACACTCCGAACTTGTCAGATTCTTGGAGAACATGATAGACAGTGTAAGACTGTCCCGGGTCAGTATTGAGACTGCGAGTGGAGCTGGAAGTCTTAGGCGGGTGCCACGTCAGCTTTGTACGGAGGGGGGCCTCCTCTGGTACTCGACACTTCAACATGACTGTATCTCCAACTTGGACACTTGATGATAACATCGTACACTGAGGAGTGGGCGGGTCAACTACAGTCAAATGTCCACATCGTGAAAACTCATTCAGATCAGCAATCCTGCAGGCATAGTACCCTGCGTCACTAAATTGTACATCGTTGATTTGAAGCCGAGTGGTACTATTACGATACGTTGAGGAAAATCGACTGGTGCCTATAGATGGTAGAAGCGATACATAACGGCAAGTAACAATGGTTAGAAAGGAACCATGACTGCACTTGGAGCTCGAATATACCCACTGTGATGCTGAACAGTCGAAGTCTTGGTTAAAGCCGCAACGGAACGTCGCCTGGCCCCCGACCTCTACGTTCAAATTGTCAGGTTCGTCTAGAAAAACAGTCGCCTCCGAGAAAGCCACAAGGCACAACACGGCAAATGCAATACCGGCCATTTTCCTCGATAAATCGAACAGAAATGATTTTATACTGAATGTAACTCGCGTTCTGACTATGGGCGTGTTACACTCTCACCGTCAGCGATACTCTTTGCTATTATGAGTTAAATTGAGCACTTGATAAACCCAACCTCCAATGTTATCTAACAACTATCAAAAGCGGGGAACATGCACTATTTCCAGTTTCGCTTTTGTTGCCCTATGATTTACATGTATCTCAAACCATAAAGTTCTCAGCGTAATACTCCGAAGTCACCTGCCTCTTGTATGTAGCGGGCGAGGCGAACCCTCGTTATAATGTATAAGATTAAGAGCCATCATGTGACACCATCCAAGAACACCATCTTCACTTTAAACTGACCAACGGAAGAATACTTGCTCAAAATTCACTATTTAAAGGTATCTAGATTAATCGTTGGTCGATAGGTTGGCTCAACGGGAGTTTTTTTAATAAAATAATACAAGCTACTGACAGTGATCGATTGCTTCATCGAAACACATAACATGCCAAGTAATACATGCAACTGGTACATCTACGGACAAGTCAACTTACACTTTTGCGGCACTACACAACTTGTACCTTGATACACATTTATCTTGGATAAACGAAAACCACAAGGCCAGAATATGAAACTGTAAGTTTCTACTGCAACACAGTGTCTACAAACAAACTTCGAGAATTAGAAAGAATATTCCCAAACCGAGCGCTGCCTACATACACAATAACAACCTCCTAAATCAAAACTGCCTAGAAAAGCTTACAGTGCAAAAGTCAGTGTGCATGCAATTGAAGATTATTCGCTGCCCAACAATCAGTCGAATATGTTGCCAACCAGACGCGCAAAAGCAGGGCTAAGCCCACTTAAAGAGCATTGAAGATGCTTAACTAGACAAAAAATGTGTTGTTTTCCTTAAAATAAGACATAGAAGACATAGAAATTGAAAATTTGTTGAGAGAAAAATAATGAATTTAGTGATGAGCACGACCGATACATAACGGCAAAATATATCGGTTACAAACTAACCACGATTTTTTTATTTGATTTGATCTTATTTCCGTGCTTTCTGACACATAGTATGTCACCCATATAAACTAAATATAAATGAAGTAAACAATTCAAAAGATATAAATGAACAAAAATAATGAAATGAAAATTCAAATAAATTGAATTAATATTAAATCTGAAAAAACATAGAAGAAAGCACGGAGGCATTTTCTAGAAGCCAAAGCTTGTACAGAAATGCCTTGTGCAAACAGTTTATAACCCCCCCAAAAACACATAGAGATTCTCGAAAAATGTACACTTTGACAAAAACACGCACTGGGACCTCGAATATAACCACAGAGATGCTGAATAGTGGAAGTTAAAAATGCATCTAAATGTCGCCTGGCCCTAGACATCGACAGTCAAATTGTCAGGTTCGTCCAAAAAAGAACATTAGTCGCCTCCGAGAAAGCCACGATACACAAGACGGCAAATAAAAAACCGGACATTATCCTTTATGAATCAAATGCAAGAGATTTTTATTCAAGCTCGTGTTCCTGGCTTTTGATTTATTTCTCTTTCACAGTCAGCATGCGACATTTTCTTTCCGGTTGTGAGATGAATCAGCAGTTGATACTGATCATCTTTAGTTTAAACAAACAACTTCAAAAGCGAAAATAAATGCAATCATTTTAGCTGCATTGCTAAACCCTATAAATTGTATTAAACAAACGTAAGTTCCGCCATGTTGTGTCCTTTGAGTAAGCGCTTCCCTGAATAATTATTTCAAAAGACAAACATACATGCTTTTGGAAATGCTAATTCCGTGCAATTTAAATAATGTAATGCTGTTAACATTAATACTGTAAGCCCTTTGCTGTATCCCACATCTACTCTTTTTACAGACACACTTTTCTTCTACTTTCAAAAATGTGTTATTTGAGAGTGTCTTTCAATTATATTGATATTAAAACTGCAGAGCAGGGGAAAATCTGGTTAAGTATCAGGAGGTCAATCAACTCCAAAAAAATATTGTTGAACAAAATTAGTTTTCGTACTTTTTTCTATCTACAAAATGTTACACTGGAAGGTACTATCTTGTATGGCTAAGTAGAGTCAACCTCGACTCCATGGGCTGCGTGCGCGTTCCTTCAGATTGCAGGCCAGTAAAGACCCAAAATATTGTCCACGCTGACCAAACCACGATTATTATTATTAGATAACTTCTCAGGCAAAATACAAGACGATTTGCATGCCCTCGAATTATTTGCCGAAAGAGCAAAGGACTGCGAGCTTGTCGAGGACTGCAAGCTAGTATTTCTCTGAAATTTGGAGGAAATTGGTCCCTTAAATGCTCCATTTTTGCAATGGAGCGTATATGTGCTATTTTTTATGGCGATGGCTTCATAATCTATGGGTAATCATCTTTGGATGGAAGTTTTTCCCAAAAGTTATTGGTTTACCCACAAAACTTGAAGGTAAAATTAACGATGTTGAAATAAGCCTTAATCTGATGAGCGTCTCAAACAACGTTTGGAGAGTTGAGAGATTTTTTCCCCCGATTTTTTTGAAGTGGGGTATATTTTATCATTCGTGTCTTAGGCAGTTTATTTACTGTCCTGCAACCTTCACTAGTTAAGATCGCGCAAGGCATGGTGGGAACCAACATGGCGCAGCAAGTTCGTAACCATGAGAACGAGGTTGAAGTACAGCGTCATACAGCGATCCTGGCCCTAAAGGGCAGCATTCAACTCCATGTACTCGCTGTTTGCAGTAGGACCTTGGTTGGCATCACGCCTTGGTATCTCATACCCATCATCATCCTGATCTCCTCCGTCGGGTGTTCCAGAGTCCTCCTGATTGTCAAGTACCCTCTTCCGTGAACACATGAAGCAGATGATGAGGAATTCACCAACAGAAGTAACTAACAATCCACCGATACCAATCCACAAGTAAGGAGGTTCCTGGGAGTCTTCCTCACAACCAGACGTGTTGCTGACCATGAAATGGCCGTCGGGGCAGCCGATGATGGTTGGAGCTTCACTCGTCTTGCTGGTGCCAATGGCGGTGTAGGCCGTACATCTCACCTGCAAACCATCGTCGCCTTTATCCGGAATCATCAGAAGAAATCTCATTTGATCACCGACGATCACGAATCTATCGTCCGTGCTAGCATCAATCCACTCAGGTTTCCACTGCTGAAAACGCACACTGACTGTCTTGATTTCGAACGGATACAAGGTGCAGTTCGGTCCCTTATTGATGTCGTTGCCAGCAATACAAGTGAACACTCTGAACTTGTCAGATTCTTGGAGAACATGATAGACGTTGTAAGACTGTCCCGGGTCTACCTTCAGACTGCGAATGGAACCGGGTGTCTCAGGCGGGTGCCATGTCAGCTTTGTACGGAGGGGGGCCTCCTCTGGTACTCGACACTTCAACCTGACTGTGTCTCCAACTCGGACACTTGATGATAACATCGTACACTGAGGAGTGGGCGGGTCAACTACAGTCAAATATCCACATCTTGAACATTCAGACATCAGCAAGCAAGCATAACATCCTTCATCATTGGGTATTACATTGTTGATCTGAAGCTGGGATGTGTTGTTACCGAACCACCAAGCAAATCGGCTGGTAGCAACAAACTGAGGGTACCGTTTCATACGGCAATATGCAATTGTTTGAAACGAATTATGGGAATCGGAATTGGAAAATACCCATTGAAAACGGCTGCAGTTGTAGACTTGGTTAAAGTCGCATCTAAATGTCGCCTTTTCCCCAACCTCTACGGTCAAATTGTCAGGTTTATCCACGAAAACCGACGCCTCCGAGAAGGTCAAGAGACACAACGCAGCAAATACAATACCGGCCATTTTCCTTGATGAGTCAAATGGAAATGATTTTACACAAGCTTGCGCTCCTGGCTTTTGACTTGTTTCATTTTCACAGTCAGCGTGTGATACTTGTTTCCTGTTGCAAGAAAATTCAGCAATTGATACCGATCACATTGACTTCAAACAAACAACTTCAAAAGCGAAAACAAAATGCAATTATTTTGGTTGTACTGATGACCCCAGAAGGTAATGTCCGCAGTGTACGATATAGTAAAACAATTGTGTAGCCCCTCTACAAAAAAAAAAAAACATAAAAAAATGCACTAGCAAAATGTAAGAATGTGACGTATATGCAAACGTTCTCCACCTGAATAAATAGTCGTGAGAAAGGTGCATTTGTACAATTTTAGTAAATCATTTATCAGACAGCCGTGTATTCCCAGGGAAGAGATTGTCAATTGTAGAAAAAGTCTGAAAATGTGATGAGGTCCGAATGATGCAACGCTCTCTACCTTGACCAAATCTTTCTCGCGGAGTCGTATTTCAGACAAAGTCTGAAAAGTTACATGATGCCTATATTCTAGAATGGTTTCTTCCGGGGTATCGGGACTGTCCTGAACCGTTGGCTGCGTTGATTTCCCCCGTAGTATCCTGGATTTGATGTGAGCGTAGGCGGGACCGTCTCCAGTGGAGTCGGTGATGGGGGCTGGAGGCGCGTTCTCCCCACGAGATTTCAACGGCGGCGCGGTCATACCTCGGGGTTGAGAACGTCGCTGGCTGAAGGGTAGCGGCTTGGGTGGGGGTAGCTTGGGAGCGAAGCTGGACTGATGACCACTTATCTGTGTTGTGACATTGGGCATAGTGGGTGACAGAGTGGCTTGTGAGGAGATTGGGCCATCATCGGATGGAGGCGCGTTCTCCACACGGGATTTCAACGGCGGCGCGGTCATCCCTCGGGGTTGAAAGCGTCGCTGGCTGAAGGGTAGCGGCTTGGGTGGGGGTAGCGTGGGGGCAAAGCTGGACTGGTGACCATGGTCACCACTTACATGCGTTATGACATTCGGCATAGTGGGTGACGGAGTGGCTTGTGGGGAGATTGGGCCATCATCGGATGGAGGCGCGTTCTCCACACGGGATTTCAATGGCGGCGCGGTCATCCCTCGGGGTTGAAAGCGTCGCTGGCTGAAGGGTAACGGCTTGGGTGAGGGTAGCGTGGGGGCAAAGCTGGACTGATGACCACCACTTATCTGCGTTTTTGATATTGGGCACAGTGGATGACAGAGTGGCTTGTGAGGAGATTGGGCCATCATCGGAAGGAGTAGGGTCTGATAGCAAGCCTGTCGGCTGAGGTGTGGTCATGCTGGTTGTGGAACCTGCTCCCGTGTCGGTCGTCTTTCTGCCCAAGCGCTTCTTGATGAAGAACGCGAGAAGGAAGATAACAGGCACAGCCAGTATTGGAGCAAAAGCAGCCATCCAAATGTAGCAAGAAGATTCTTGAGAGATGTCGGTAAAGTCAGTGCTGCTGGTCAAGAAATGGCCGTCGGGGCAGCCGACGATGGTTACGGATAGCGCTTCGCTCGTATTGCTTGTGCCAATGGCGCTGTATGCCGTACATCTCACCTGCAAATCGTCGTCGTCTTCTTTACAAATCAACAGAGAAATATTCATGTGATCACCGACGATCATGAATCTATTGTCCGTGCTGGCGTCGATCCACTCAGCTACTGACTGTGATCGATTGCTTCATCGAAACACGTAACATGACAAGTAATATATGCAACTGGTACATCTACTGACAAGCCAACCTACACTTTTGTGGCACTTCACAACTTGTACCTTGATACACATTTATTTTGGATAAACGAAAATCACACGGGCAGAATATGAAACTGTAAGTTTCGGCTGCAACACAGTGTCTACAAACAAACTTCAAGAATAAGAAAGTATTTTCCTAAACTGAGAGTTCCCTTCATACACACTAACAACCTCCGAAACCTATACAGCGTGTCCCAAAAAAAATGTCCCTCTGATACACTGCTTAATTAATTCCAAAATCAAGTATTATTCTCAATTTAGTGTTCAGATTTAGAAAGACCATTTAATTTTGTAACTTTTGTGAAAATTTCATTGGTCTCGCTTCATTGGTTTTGAATACACAGTCTATTATGTAACAGCAGTGCTTTTCAGCCCATTCCAAGTTTGCAGGTGGAAGGACGTGCAGGGGGACAATAAAGGTTTACAAGCGGGACATTAAAGGACACACCATAAGTGGAACACACCCTGTGAAAGCAAACATGACCAGTGGAACTGAACTTTGATAAATTTTCATTTAAAAAAGTAAATGAACTTGACTTTAGTTACTCAATAACAAAAACAACAACACAGTTGTTGAATTAAAAGTGAAGCATGGAATAAGGTATGTTATGTCTCTAGTGTGTGCATTTCTTTGTATCGAACTTGGAATGGGCCAGAAAGCACTGCTGTTACATAAAAGCCTGTGTATTCAAAACCAATGAAGCGAGACCTTTGAAATTTTCACAGGAACTACAAAATAAAGTGGGCTTTCTAAATATGTAAACTTAATTGAGCATAAAACTTGATTTTAGTAATTATTCTGTGGTGTATGAGAGGGACATTTTTTTTGGGACACGCTGTACTGCCTAGAAAAAAAACTTACAATGCAAAAGTCAGTGTGCATGCAATGAGAAGTTTATTTGCTGCCCGACAAGCATTCGAATATGTAGCCCAACGCCAGACGCGCAAAAGCAGGGCTAAGCCCACTTGAGCGTTCAAGACGCTTAACTGGACAAAAAAGTTTTCCTTCAAATAAGACATAGAAATTGAACATTCGTTGAGAGAGAAAAATAGTGAATTTAGTGATGAGCACGAACGATACATAACGGCAAAATGAGACGGGTACAAACAAACCACGATTGCACTGGGACCTCGAATATTAACCACTGAGATGCTGAACAGTAGTCGTGGTTATAAATGCATCTACTTGTCGCCTGGCCCCCGACCTCTACCGTCACATTGTCAGGTTCGTCCAGAAAAAAAAACCAGTCGCCTCAGAGAAAGCCACGAAACACAACACGACAAATGCAAAACCGGCCATTTTCCTTAATGAATCAAATGGAAATGATATTTTTACAGCTCATGTTCCTGGCTAATGATTTATTTCTCTTTCACAATCAGTATGCGACATTTTCTTTCCTGTCAGTTGTGAGATAAAATCAGCAGTTGATACTGATCATCCTTAGTTAGAAAACAACAACTTCAAAAGCGGAAACAAATGCAATCATTTTAGCTGCATTGCTTACCCTATAAATGGTATTAAACAAACAGAAGTTCCGCCAAGTTGTGTTCTTTAAGTAAGCGCTTTCCTAATATAGTTATTTTATAAGACAAACATACATGCTTTTGGAAAAGCTAATTCCGTGCACTATCAAAAATGTAATGCTGTTAACATTAAATGTTGTAAGCCCTTTGCTACTCTTTTTACAGACACACTTTTCTTCTACTTTCAAAAATGTGTTATTTGAGGTTGTCTTTCAATTATTCTGATATTACATTATTACATCAGTGGAAAATCTGGTTAAGTATCAGGAGGTCAATTCAACTCCAAAGAATTACTGTTGAACAAAATTAGTTTTTGTACTTGTTTCTATCTACAAAATGTTACACAGGAAGGTACTATCTTTTATGGATAAGTAGAGTCAACCTCGACTCCATGGGCTGCGTGCGCGTTCCTTCAGGTTGCAGACCAGTAAAGACCCAAAATTGTCTACGCTGCCCAAACCACGATTATTATTATTATTAGATAACTTCTCAGGCAAAATACAAGACAATTTGCATGCCCTCGAATTATTTGCCGACAAAGCAAAGGACTGCGAGCTTGTCCTGGACTGCAAGATAGTATTTTGCTGAAATTTGGAGGAAATTGGTCCCATAAATGTTACATTTTTGCAATGTAGCGTAGGTATCGTTTTTTTCATGGCGATGGGCTTCATAATTTATGGGTGATCATCTTTGGATGGAAATTTCTCCCAAAAGTTATCAGTTTACCCACACAAATTTAAGGTAAAATTAAAGATGATGAAATAAACCTTAATCTGATGAGTGTCTCAAACACCTTGGAGAGTTGAGAGAATTGTGTCCTGATTTTTTGAAGTGGGGTATATTTATCACTGGTGCCTTATGTAGTTTATTACTGTTCTGCATACTTCATAGCTAAGATCGCGCAAGGCATGTTGGGAACTAACATGGCGCAGTAAGTTCGTAACCATGAGAACGAGGTTAGAGTGCAGCATCATACTGCGATCCCTAGAGGGCAGTATTCAACTTCATGTACTCGCTGTTTGCAGTAGGACCTCGGTTGGCATCAAGCCTTGGTATCTCATACCCATCATCTAAGACAATACTAAGATCCTGCCCTCCTCCGGTGGGAGTTCCAGAGTCCTCCTGATTATCCAGTACCCTCCTCCGTGTACACATGAAGCAGATGATAAAGACTCCAGAAATAACTGACAATCCACCAACACCGATCCACAAGTAAGAGAGCAAGAGAGTTCCTGAGAGTTCCTGAGAGTCTTCATTAACACCAGACGTGTTGTTGGTCACGAAATAGTCGTCCGGGAATGGGGTGATAGTTAGAGCGTCGCTGGTCTTGCTCGTGCCGATGGCGCTGTAGGCTGTACATCTCACCAGCAAACCATCGTCGTCTTGTCCAGATATCAACAGAAGAAATCTCGTCTGATCACCCACGATCATGAATCTATCGTCCGTGCTGGCATCAATCCACTCAGGTTGTGTACCATTTTGAAATTCCGCAACGCTCACGGCCCACGAGTAGCGCGTATCTGGCAGCGGTACGTCCGTGACGCATTCAAACATCAATGCCGATATTTCACCTGACTTTTCCTGCTGAAAACGCACACTGACTGTCTTGATTTCGAACGGATACAAGGTACAATTCGGTCCGTTATTGATGTCGTTGCCAGCAATACAAGTAGACAATCTGAACTTGTCAGATTCTTGGAGAACACGCTCGATGGTGTAAGACTGTCCTGGGCCCGCCTGCAGAATGCGAGTGGAGCCGGGTGTCTTAGGCGGGTACCATGTCAGCTTTGTACGGAGGGGGGCCTCCTCTGGTACTCGACACATCAACCTGACTGTATCTCCTACTCGGACACTTGATGATAACATCGTACACTGAGGAGTGGGCGGGTCAACTACAGTCAAATGTCCACATCTTGAAAACTCGTTCAGATGAGAAATCCTGCAGGCATAGTACCCTGCGTCACTAAGTTGTACATCGTTGATTTGCAACAGAGTGGTACTTTTATCAAACGTTGAGGAAAATCGACTGGTGTCTATAGATGGTACAAGCGATACAGACCGGCAAGTTGCTATGGTTACAAAGGAACCACGAGTGAACTGGGAGCTCGAATATACCCACTGTGAAACTGAACAATCGTAGTCTTGGTTAAAGTCGCATCTAAAAGTCGCCTGGCCCCCAACCTCTACGGTCAAATTGTCAGGATCATCCACGAAAACAGTCGCCTCAGCGAAGGCCACGAGACACAACACGGCAAAGGCAATACCGGCCATTTTCCCCAATAACTTGAACAGAAATGATTTTATACTGATTGTACCCCGCGTTCTGACTATATATGGGTGTGTTACATTCTCACAGTCAGCAATACTCTTTCCTATTATTAAACTAACAACTATCAAAAGCGGGGGAAATGCACTATTTTCAGTTTCGCTTTTGTTGCCCTATAATTTATTTGTATCTCAAACATAAAGTCCTCATCGTAATATACGGAAGCCACCTACCCTGTGTATGTAGCGGGCGAGGCGAACCCTCGTTATAAAGTACAAGATTAAGAGCCATCACGTGACACCATCCAAGAACACCATCTTCACTTCAAACTGACCAACGGAACAATACTTGCTCAAAATTCACTATTTAAAGGTATCTAGATTAATCGTTGGTCGATCGGGTTGTCAAACGGGAGATTTTTTGAATAAAATAATTTAAGCTACTGACAGTGATCGATTGCGTCATCGAAACACATAACATGCCAAGTAATACATGCAACTGGTACATCTACGTACAAGTCAACTTACACTTTTGCGGCACTACACAACTTGTACCTTGATAAATATTGATTTTGGACGAACGAAAACCACGCGGGCAGAATATGAAACTGTAAGTTTCCACTGCAACACAGTATCTACAAACAAACTTCAAGAAAAAGAAAGTATTTTTCCGAACCGAGCGCTGCCTGCATACACAAGAACAACCTCCGAAATCAAAACTGCCTAGAAAAACCTACAATGCAAAAGTCAGTGTGCATGCAATTGAAGAAGTTTATTTGCTGCCCGACAATCAGTCGAATATTTTGTAACAGACGCGCAAAAGGCTAAGCCCACTTGAGCGTTGAAGATGTTTAACTCCACAAAAAGTGTTTGTTTTTCCCCTTAAAATAACACATTCAAATTGAAAATTCGTTGGTAGAGAAAACTAATGAATTTAGTGAAGAACACGAACGATGCATAACGGCAAAATGTAACGGTTACAAACGAACCATGCTTGCACTGGGACCTCGAATATTACAACTGAGATGCTGAACAGTAGTTTTGGTTAAAAATGCATCTAAATGTCGCTTGGCCCCTGACCTCGACAGTCAAATTGTCAGGTTCGTCCAGAAGAAAACAGTCGCCTCCGAAAACAAGATTAATATCGTTTATGAACAAGCATGATATCGTGTCTGATGCACAATTTGGTTTTCGACAAAAAAGGTCAACCGATCTGGCGACATCCTATGTTCAAAGTAAACTATGTACCGCGATTGAAAATAAAAAATTCTCGATTGGCATATTTCTAGACTTTGGATACAGTCAATCATTATATTTTAATAAGTAAGTTGGAACACTACAGTTTGCGTGGAACAGCACTTGATTTAAAGTTACTTGAGTAATAGAAAGCAAAGCAGTACGTGTCATAATTCTGTAAATTCTCCCTATCGAGATATGACTTGTGGAGTACCACAGGGTTCTGTGTTAGGCCCAATATTTTTTTTGTCATTTATATGTATGTTATCATTAACACCTCTGACATTATTTCATTTAGTTTATTTGCCGATGACAGTTGATCATACACTCATAAAAATGTTGATACTGCTATTAGAAAACGTAATGTTGAATTGAGAATAATTAGTACGTGGCTCTTAGCTAGCAAACTTTGCATTAATTTGTTGAAATCGAGCTATTTGATTTTTTTTGTGCGGGTCAGTAAAAATACACTCATCTGTTCCCTCAATTTTAAACGATTTCAATCCAAGTCAAGCTAAAAGCACTAAGTTCTTGGGCATAACTACTGACGAGAATCTTGCTTGCAAAAAACACATTGATAATATAGCGGCAAAAATATACAAAATCGTTGGCATAATGAATCGTTTAAAATATTACCTTCCCAGTAGAATCTTACTAACTTTGTACAATTCCTTTATTTTGCCATATCTAAATTATTAAATTTTGACTTGGGGTGGTTCACCGTCCCAATGCAACAAACTGCTCATGTTACAGAAGCGAGCGGTCCGATTAATATCTCATGCTGGTTATCGTGATCATACCCTTCCTTTATTTGCGAATTTGAGACGCTTACAATTCAATTACCTATAGACCTTTATCATGCTGCCACCATTTTAGTCACGTTCCCTGTATCAAAGAACAGTACTGAATGATAATGTTTCTGTGCAAAAAGATACCAGACTATTCTTCCTTCCAGCCTCGCTTTGGTTACATTGATTTGAACGGGGAAAAATCAAATGGCTGCAACATGATAATGGTCTATACTACTTTAACCTGTGTAAATTTATGTATAGGTTTACAAACAATACATTACCTACTTGTTTTAACCACTCCTTTATGTTCACATCTGATATCCATTTGCATAATACCCGAGGTACTAGTAGGAGAAATTTATTTGTCCAATTTAACAGAACAACATTGTCTCAAAATAGCGTTATTCAACGTGGTGCATCAATAGTCTAGATGACTTCTTGAAATCATCACCCTCCTTCTCTATCTTTGTTAAAAACCTTAGATCGCATCTACTCAATTCTTATTCGAATAATCAGTTATAATTTATGAATCTAGATGTATGCCCTCGTCTCATACCAGTTTGTGTTTTTCTAGGTTGTGTCTTTGTGTGTCTCACTGTTGTCCATTTTGTCCTTTGTCACTGTCTCAGTTTTTTTCGGTCATGTCTACTTGTCTTTCGATAGGTAAAGGAACAAAAGCATGACGCTTCACCTCATACCTAAATGTGGTCGTACATTCGTTTTAGTGTTGATCCATGTACATTAGCATACACCATTGCATTTTGCTCCGTATAATAATTTTACACGACATCGTAACATTTGATAGTGTAAAAATGGCAACATTGAAATAAATGTCTATTTCATCATCATCATTAATAAAATACTTAATTATTTTAGACAAGAAAATGGTCATGTTCGATTGAAGCGATCTTTGCGTATTGTTGTCCGTGTTCAACATCTCTCAAAGGATAATTGCTATGTCTCGCCGTCGAAAAATTTACTGTGATTTTCAGTTTTAATATGACTTTTTACACGTTTAATGACGTATATTCTTTGCCTTTTTCGAGTTACATATATAGGACCCCCCCAAAAAAAAACCCGCCAAGTTTAGTCGTAGCTATTTTACAACTTTAAATTATTTGCTGCGCGACAATAATTCAGGCGAATCTTTTGTGCATGCACCAGAGCAAAAGCAGGGAAAGCCCCTTTTAACGAGGGTTGAAGACGTAAACTGATGGGTTTTTTTTCGTAAAAAACCCTTAGAAATTGAAAATTGGTTGGAAAATTGTTTTTAACGAAGAGCACGGATGGTACAGTTTTAAGGATTTTCAATCAAACATACAGCGTAGGGCTGTACCACAAGTGGCTGCTTACGTACGGAAGATACCTTGCTAATATTTGGCAAAGAGTAGGTGGATCACGCCCACCTCCGACAGCATGGTATTCAGGAATTGGGATGGAGCTTTTCGGGGTATCTGGGTTCTTAACCGTTGGCTGCGTTGGTTTTCTCAGGAGTATCCTTGGTTTGATGTGATCGTAGGCGGGACTGTCTCCAGCGGAGTCGGTGATGGGGGCTGGAGGCACTTTTTTACTCGTGTTAAGTAGAGAGTAGGTGGGCGTGGCCTCTTGTGGTTCACGCCCACCTCCGACATCCTGGTATTCAGGAATTGTGATGGAGCTTACCAAGGTATCGGGGATGTCCTGAGCCTTTGGCGGCGTTGATTTACGGGGCGGTAACCTCGGTTTGGTCGTGAGACTCTGTGACCTCTGGCAGGGTTTGATGCACTCGTAGGTGGGACCGTCTGCCGTGGAGTCGGTGATGGGGGCTGGAGGAGGCGCATTCTGCCCACGATATTTCAACGGCGGCGCGGTCATACCTCGGAGTTGAAAGCGTCGCTGGCTAAAGGGTAACAGCTTGGCTGGGGGTAGCATGGGAGCGAAGTTGGACTGATGACCACCACTTATCTGCGTTGTGACATTGGGCACAGTGGGTGACAGAGTGGCTTGTGAGGAGATTGGGCCATCATCGGAAGGAGTAGGGTCTGATAGCAAGCCTGTCGGCTGAGGTGTGGTCATGCTGGTTGTGGATCCTGCTCCCGTGTCGGGCGTCTTTCTGCCCAAGCGTTTCTTGATGAAGAACACGAGAAGGAAGATAACAAGCACTGCCAAGGTTGGAGCAAAAGCAGCCATCCAAATGTATGAAGAATATTCATTAGAGATGTCGGCGCAGTCAGTGTTGTTGGCCACAAAATGGCCGTCGGGGCAGCCAACGATGGCTACCGATAGCGCTTCGCTCGTCTTGCTCGTGCCAATTGCGGTGTAGGCCGTACATCTCACTTGCAAACCATCGTGGGCTTCTCCAGGAATCAACAGAAGAAATCTCGTCTGATCACCGACGATCACGAATCTATCGTCTGTGCTGGCATCAATCCACTCTGGTTGTGTACCATTTGGAAATTCCGCAACGCTCACGGACCAAGAGTAGCGCGTATCTGGCAGCGCGGCGTCCGCGACACATTCAAACATCAATGCCGATTTTTCACCTGACTTTTTCTGCTGAAAACGCACACTGACTGTTTTGATTTCGAACGGATACAACGTACAGTTCGGTCCGTTATTGATATCGTTGCCAGCAATACAAGTGGACACTTTGAACTTGTCAGATTCTTGGAGAACACGCTCGATGGTGTAAGACTGTCCCGGGTCTACATACACACTGCGAGTGGAGCCGGGTGTCTTAGGCGGGTGCCATGTCAGCTTTGTACGGGTGAGAGCCTCCTCTGGTACTCGACACATCAACCTGACTGCGTCTCCTACTCGGACACTTGATGATAACATCGTACACTGAGGAGTGGGCAGGTCAACTACAGTCAAACGTCCACATCTTGAAAACTCATTCAGATCAGCAATCCTGCAGGCATAGAACCCTGCGTCACTAAGTTGTACATCGTTGATTTGCAGCAGAGTGGTACTTTTACCAAACGTTGACAAAAATCGACTGGTGTCCATGGATGGTACAAGTGATACAGACCGGCAAGTGAAAATGGTTACAAAGGAACCACGAGTGCACTGGGAGCTCGAATACAACCACTGCGAAACTGAACAGTCGTAGTCTTGGTTAAAGTCGCATCTAAACGTCGCTTGGTCCCCAACCTCTACGGTCAAATTGTTAGGATCATCCACGAAAACGGTCGCCTCTGAGAAAGCCACGGGACACAACACGGCAAATGCATTACCGGCCATTTTACTTGATGAATCAAATGAAAATGATTTCCTGAAAGCTCGTGTTCCTGACTTTTGACTGATTTTACTTTTACTATTAGGCATTCGATACTTATTTCCTGTTGTGAGGTGAGTCATTTATTGATACAAATTATCTTCATTTTAAACAACCAACTTACAAAGCAAACAATCTATCATTTTAGTTGTATTGATCTCCCTAAGAATATATTAAACACATCCGTTAATATTACAAGTTTGTGCCGAGTCCCAGGCAACAGTCGAGCCTACATAAATGCATTTACGAGCGACAAAGCGACCAATAATTTTCGCTTTTCTCCCATTAGTTAACAATATTTTTCTTCGATGTCTGACTTTTAACGAATGCAGTGCTGTTTCCTGACTCCTTTTTGGTCACTAGGGGAAACATGAGATTCATCAAAATAATGTTAAGTTCACCACTTTGTATAGGCGAATCCGGACACGTGATCAATGGACACTCACGACGCCCCCTTCAATGGAGAAACCATAGCTAGCAGAATGCTTTTGTCATTGATGGGGGCCTGCGTGATGGAATTGATAGCGTGCCCGGTTTGTTTTATAACTTATAAAAGTTCCAAATATGCAAGCATGACATTACCTTTTGCACTGTTACACTTTATTTACAGAACTACCTTGCGATGTTTACAATCTTTATTATTCCTGTCATTTAATCCACTAGTTTTGTTTCCTGTTAGTCATACTTTATGATATACTGACGGCCATCAATCCCTAAAGGTAAAAATGAAAGTGCTTGACAGAATTATCTCGATTTTACTTCTGATTAGCAAAATGGTGTTTAATTGCAGATGGTAAATGTGTTACTAGATACAACGCCTTTAATAAATCCCCGTCGTCTGATTGGTGGGTCGTTGATCACGTGGCATTGAATTATTCGTACCAACGTACAGCCTGGCCGCACCGCAAAAATGGAAGTTCCATTCCATGGTAAACAGCTCTGACCAATCAGATGACGAGGATTTATCCAGGTGTTGTATAAAACAAATAATGAATGTTTCACACTCGTGCAATGGAAAGAATAATTTCATTCGCTGACAGACGGAATGTTCCTTCGCCTCGTGGAATGGAACATTTTATCTGTCATCTCATCAACTTATTATTACCACTGCAGTCATCAACTGTCATTATTCTTATATTGTTATTCCGTTTTGAATTTCCACCTGTATAGTTTGAAGGCAAATGCATCAATACAATACTTACATTATTAATATTATTATTATCAATACAATATTTTACAGACCAGAAATCATGTCCGATTGAAGTGATCATTTAAAAAAAGCTGTTAGTGTTCAATATCCCTCAAAAAATAGTGGTCGTCCACAAATTACTGTGATTTTCTGTTTTGATGTGACTTTACACACGTTTAATGATGTACCGGGCCCGTGCTTAGTTCGAGTCTCGTAGCCCGCCCGCCCCCATCCCCGAAAAACTTTCAAAATGGCATTTTCTAGTAAAACAAACAGCTTCTATTTTCAATAAGCCTTCGAAAAAAACCCAGAACAATCCGCCCAGTTTAGTTATGACTAATTTACAACTTTTGAACTGATTTGCTGCCCAACAATCAAGCGAATCTGGTGTGCAGCAGAGCAAAACCAGGGGGTGAAAGTCCCTGAAAGAGGGATGCAGACGCTTCACTAGAAAAAAAAGGAAATTGACAATTTGTTGGGAGAATAAAAAATGAAATTTGGTGAAGAGCACGAACAGAACAATTTTTAACATTTGTCAATGCCGCACATATAGCGCCACACGTGGCTGATTACGTACCAAGGGTCTCTTACTCGTGGTACAAAAAGAGATTTTGGTAGAGACAAGTGGCGGTTCGGGGGGGGGGGGGCGGGGAATTTAGCACCCTCCCCCATTTTTTTTTTTATCTAGCCCCCCCCCCCCAATAAAATCCATAAAATGTAAGAATATGACGTACATGCGAACGGTCTCCCCCTGAATAAATAGTCGTCAGAAAGGTGCATTTGTACCCTTTTAGTTAATCAGTTATCAGTGCTCCCCCATTGAACATAAGGCACCTCCTCCATTGATTTTCGGAGGCCTAAGTGTCCGGAGAAAATAACTGGTCTACATTTTAGCACGCCTCCCTGAAAAAAAATTGATGGATCCACCGTGCTATAGCCCCCACAAATATTGGCTTTTAAACCGCGCCTGAGGTGGGCGTGGCCTCTTGTGGTTCACACCCAGATCCGACAGCCGTGTATTCCCCGGGAAGAAATCGTCAATTCTAGAAAAAGTCTGAAATGTGATGAGGTCCGAATGATGCATCGCTCTCCACCTTGTCTTTTCCGCGGAGTCTGATTTCAGACAAAAGTCTGAAAAATATCATGCCTGTATTCTAGAATGGATTCTTCCGGGGTATCGGGACTGTCCTTAACCGTTGACTGCGTGGATTTCCCCCGTGGTATCCATGGTTTGATGTGAGCGAAGGCGGGACCGTCTCCAGTGGAGTCGGTGATGGGGGCTGGAGGCGCGTTCTGCCCACGAGATTTCAACGGCGGCGTGGTCATATCTCGGGGTTGAAAGCGTCGCTGGCTGAAGGGTAACGGCTTGGGTGGGGGTAGCATGGAGGCGAAGCTGGACTGAGGACCACCACTTATCTGCGTTGTGACATTTGGCACAGTGGGTAACAGAGTGGCTTGTGAGGAGATTGGGCCATCATCGGAAGGAGTAGGGTCTGATAGCAAGCCTGTCGGCTGAGGTGTGGTCATGCTGGTTGTGGATCCTGCTCCCGTGTCGGTCGTCTTTCTGCCCGAGCGTTTCTTGATGAAGAACACGAGAAGGAAGATAACAGGCACAGCCAAGATTAGAGCAAAAGCAGCCATCCAAATGTATGAAGAAGATTCTTGAGAGATGTCGGTATAGTCAGTGCTGCTGGTCACGAAGTGGCCGTCGGGGCAGCCGACGATGGTTACGGATAGCGCTTCGCTCGTCTTGCTCGTGCCAATGGCGCTGTACGCCGTACATCTCACCTGCAAATCTTCGTCGTCTTCTTTACAAATCAACAGAGAAATATTCATCTGATCACCGACGATCACGAATCTATCGTCCGTGCTGGCATTGATCCACTCAGGTTGTGCACCGTTTGGAAATTCCGCAACGCTCACGGACCACGAGTAGCGCGTATCTTGCAGCGCTGCGTCCGCGACGCATTCAAACATCAGTGCCGAGTTTTCCTGCTGAAAACGAACACTGACTGTCTTGATTTCGAACGGATACAAGGTGCAGTTCGGTCCGTTATTGATGTCGTTGCCAGCAATACAAGTGAACACTCCTAAATTGTCAGATTCTTTGAGAACATGCTCGATCGTGTAAGACTGTCCAGGGTCTATCTTGAGACTGCGAGTAGAGCCGGGTTTCTTAGGCGGCCGCCAGGTCAGCTTTGTACGGAAGGGAGCCTCCTCTGGTACTCGGCACATCAACCTGACTGTGTCTCCTACTCGGACACTTGATGATAACATCGTACACTGAGGAGTGGGCGGGTCAACTACAGTCAAATGTCCACATCTTGAAAACTCCAGATCAGCAATCCTGCAGGCATAGTACCCTGCGTCACTAAGTTGTACATCGTTGATTTGCAGCTGAGTGGTGCTTTTACCAAACGTTGAGGAAAATCGACTGGTGTCTATAGATGGTAGAAGCGATACAGACCGGCAAGTTGCTATGGTTACAAAGGAACCACGACTGCACTTGGAGCTGGAATATTCCCACTGCGAAACTGAACAGTCGTAGTCTTGGTTAAAGCCGCATCTGAACGTGGCCTGGCCCCCGACCTCTACGGTCAAATTGTCAGGTTCGTCCAGAAAAACAGTCGCCTCCGAGAAAGCCACGAGACACAACACGGCAAATGCAATAATGGCCATTTTCCTCTATAAATCGAACAGAAATGATTGCATACTGATTGTACCTCGAGTTCTGACTATGGGCGTGTTACACGTTCACCTTTCCTATTATGAGTTGAATCGAGCACTTGATAAACCCCGCCTCCAATGTAAACTAACATCTATCAAAAGGGGGAACATGCACTATTTTCAGTTTCGCTTTTGTTGCCCTATAATTTATATGAATCTCAAACAATAAAGTCCTCAGCGTAATATTTCGAAGCTACCTGCCCCGTGTATGTAGCGGGCGATGCGAGCCCTCGTTATAATGTATAAGATTAAGAGCCATCACGTGACACCATCCAAGAACACCATCTCCAATTCAAACTGACCAACGGAACAATACTTGCTCAAAATTCACTATTTAACAGTATCTAGATTATTCGATGGTCGATAGGGTTGTCAAACGGGACTTTTTTTTAAATTAAAATAATACAAGCTACTGACAGTGATCGATTGCTTCATCGAAACACATAACATGACCAGTAATACATGCAACTGGTACATCTACTGACAAGTCAACTTACACTTTTGCGGCACCGCACAACTTGTACCTTTATACACATTTATTTTGGATAAACGAAAACTACACGGCCAGAATATGAAACTGTACGTTTCTACTGCAACACAGTGTCTACAAACAAACTTCAAGAATAAGAAAGTATTTTCCTAAAGTGAGCTTTCCCTACATACACAATAACAACCTCCGAAATCAATACTGCCTAGAAAAAAAACCTGCAATGCAAAAGTCAGTGTGCATGTATTTGAGGAAGTTTATTTGCTGCCCGACAAGCATTCGAATATGTAGCCCAACGCCAGACGCGCAAAAGCAGGGCTAAGCCCACTTGAAGAGCGTGGAAGACGCTTAACTAGACAAAAAAAAAATTGTTTTCCTTATAATAAAACATAGAAAATAAAAATTCGTAGAGAGACAAAAATAACGAATTTAGTGATGAGCACGAACGATACATAACGGCAAAATGTAATGGTTACAAACGAACCATGAT
This sequence comes from Patiria pectinifera, assembly GCA_029964075.1. NCBI lineage: Eukaryota > Metazoa > Echinodermata > Asteroidea > Valvatida > Asterinidae > Patiria > Patiria pectinifera. Next base: position 1,889,822 of record CM057134.1, on the reverse strand, counting down.
TGCACTGGGACCTCAAATATAACCACTGAGACGATGAACAGGAGTCTTGGTTTAAAATGCATCTAAACGTCACTTGGCCCCCGACCTCGACGGTCAAATTGTCAGGTTCGTCCGGAAAAAACCCGTCGCCTCCGAGAAAGCCACGATACACAACACGGCAAATACAAAACCGGCCAATTTCCTCGATGAATCAAATGGAAATGATTTTATAAAAGCTCGTGTTCCTGACTTTTGACTTTTGATTTCTTTCTCTTTCACAATCAGCATGCGACATTTTCTTTCCTGTCAGTTGTGAGATGAATCAGCAGTTGATACTGATCATCTTTAATTTAAACAAACAACTTCAAAAGCGAAACCAAATGCAATAATTTTAGCTGCATTGCTTACCTATATCGTTTTAAATAAACTTAAGTTCCGCCATGTTGTATTCTCTTTAGTAAACGCTTCCCTAAATAGTTATTTCATAAGAAAAAATATTTTGGAAAAGCTAATTCCTTTTTGAAAATGTAATGCAGTTAACATTAAATGCTGGAAGCCCATTCGTATATCCTACATCTAGACCTACTCTTTTAACTGATACACTTTTCTTCTGCTTTCAAAAATGTGTGATTTGAGAGTGCCTTTCAATAATACTGATATTAAAACTGTATATAGCGAAGGAAAATCTGGTTAAGCGTCAGGAGGTTAATGGATAAGTAGAGTCAACCTCGACTCCATGGCCTGAGTGTGCGTTCCTTCAGGTTGCAGACCAGTAAATAGACCCAAAATATTGTCTACGCTGGCCAAACCACGATTATTATTATTGTTAGATAATTTCTGAGGCAAAATTATAAGACAATTTTCATGCCCTCGAATTCTTTGCCGATAGAGCAAAGGACTGCGAGCTTGTCGAGGACTGCAAGCTAGAATTTCGCTAAAATTTGGAGGAAATTGGTCCCTTAACCCTCGGAGCAGCTTATCAAAAAAATCACACCGTGGACCACGTGGAGAATTTTATCACCACATGTGTTTATAGGTCAATAACCCTGGCATGCCTGTACATGCACAAGACATAGGTCATTTACATGGCCAGGGATTGTTTACAACCTGTCTGGGCTCCTGGCGGCACGAGGGGTTGACACAAAGGGATCGGCGGCACTTCGGGCTGGCCACTAAGATCTCCAATTGCTGCACAAAGGCATAGGGCGCCATCTTGGCTTCTGTCTTTCAACACTCCTTTACTCCGCAGTGGCTAGGGTTTGGCCAATGGGAGTCTACAGGTTGGTGGTATATAGTAGGGATGAGAATTACATGGAAGCTTGGCCTTATGCCCATGTTTGGAAAATGTGGATTATAAAACTACCGTCGGGCTGCTCTTCAATGCTCCATTCTTGCAATGGAGCGTATGAATCATTTTTCATGGCGATGGGCTTCATAAATTATGAATGATCATCTTTGAAAGGAAATTTCTCCCAAAAGTTATCGGTTTAAAAAATTGAAGGTAATATTAAAAATGATGAAATAAGCCTTAATCTGATGAGTGTCTCAACCACCTTGGAGAGTTGAGAGAATTTTTTTCCTGATTTTTTTAAGTGGGGTATATTTTATCACTGGTGTCTTAGTCAGTTTATTTGCTGTCCTGCAACCAAGATCGCGCAAGGCATGGTGGGAGCCAGCAAGTTCGTAACCATGAGAACGAGGTTGAAGTACAGCATCATACAGAGACCCCTAGATGGCAGCATTCATCTCCTCGTACTCGTTGTTTGCAGTAGGTCTTTGGTTGGCATCAAGCCTTGGTATCTCATACCCATCATCTAAGGCAATACTAAGATCCTGCCCTCCTCCGTCGGGAGTTCCAGAGTCCTCCTGATTGTCCAGTACCCTCCTCCGTGTACACATAAAGCAGATGAGGAATCCTGCGACAGCAATAACTGACAATCCACCAATACCAATCCACAAGTAAGGAGGTTCCTGAGAGTCCTCATCACAACCAGACTTGTTGTCGATCATGAAATGGCCGTCGGGGCAGCCGGTGATGGTCAGAGCTTCACTCGTCTTGCTTGTGCCTGTGCCGCTGTAGGCCGTACATCTCACCTGCAAACCATCGTCAGCTCCTTCAACTTTCATCAGAAGAAACTCCATCTCATCAGCTAGTACAAATCTTCCCCCTGTTCTGACAGTCCACCATTCTGAGAGAGGATCGTTTGAGAGACCGATATCTCTATAGGACCACGAGTAACGCACAGCTGATGCGGTTGGATTGGAGTTGCATTCAAGTTTCAGAACTGTAGAACGGTCTCCCTTACACCATTGACTGTGGCGAACACTGACTGTGTGGATTTCGGACAGATACAACGTACAGTTCGGTCCGTTAGTGATGCCGTTGCCAGCAATACAAGTGAACACTCTGAACTTGTCAGAATCTTGGAGAACACGCTCGATGGTGTAAGACTCTCCCGGGTTTACCTTGAGACTGCGAGTGGAGCCGGGTGTCTTAGGCGGGTGCCATGTCAGCTTTGTATGGGTGAGAGCCTCCTCTGGTACTCGACACATCAACCTGACTGTGTCTCCTACTCGGACACTTGATGATAACATCGTACACTGAGGAGTGGGCGGGTCAACTACAGTCAAATGTCCACATCTTGAAAACTCATTCGCCTCAGCGAAGGCCACAAGACACAACGCAGCAAATGCAATACCGGCCATTTTCCTCGATAAATCAAATGGAAATGATTTTACAAAAGCTCGTGCCACTGGCTTTTGAATTCAATCACTATCACTATAGTCAGCATGCGATACTTGTTTCCTGTTGCAAAATTAATCGGATACTGATCGCATTCACTTTAAACAAACAACTTCCAAAGCGATAAACAAATTAATGCAATCCGGTCGGGCACAACCCGACCACTGTTTGAAATCGTTCTGATAAATCTGTGTTCTTCTTTCTTTTTCTTTTTGCGGACAACAATAATTTCTTCGCGGGTTTTCTCCTAAACGGTTTATGATATGAACTTTCAACATAATGTCGACCCTCATCCCGAGTGGTCTGACACCATGATGACGTCATCAGGTATCAAATAACAAGCGATTTTGTTCAAAATATGACCACTTTCTGTCATTATTACTCAAGAACAAAATGAACAATCATGTTCATAATTTGTGATCTAATGGACCATAACTTGATAAACAATTTTTTGTTTAGACAATGTCGTTTGGCCTTCCGTCCGGGTCTACTGGAAGGTCAAAGTTAATTGAATTCGAAATATAGGAATGAGCCTCAAATCAAAAGAAAGCAATTTTCCTTCTAAACGGTTTACTTGATGATAATACGACCATGCAAGTACGAACTTGGTACCCGGCAGCAATTTTGTTCAAAATATGATCATTTTCTGTCAAGTAGGCACCTTGCCCCCCCCCCCCCCCTCCGGCGGATTTTTGTCACATTTTTTTTCAGGCAATTATTTCAATAAATGGTTAGGGGCTATTCAAATTGTTTAATGTTTTTAAATTTGGATTTTTTTCCCAATTTTTTTTGATCCACCCACCCACCCCTATTTTCAATTTAAAAAAAATTGTTTTGTCATTAAAGATCAAATACATGCACAAGTCATGTAGGCCTACATGCACTTGCATACAAATACACTTGCACATGTACATGTGTGTCCATGCACAATGCATGTCCATGCACATTGTGTGTCCAGTTCCGTGACGTCTAAATGAAGCTGTTGCATTGGTGGCCTGAGAAATTGTGCTTCATCAGCTGATAGTTGGATTAGGTATGTGTACTGCAGTCCGGTGCTAAACACATTGGGTGTGCACGTCAGCAGTGAAGTTTTTAGAAAGAGTTCCATCCTGCCACCACATTTTAGAATAAATGTTGAGCTACTCAAAAGGTTTAAGAAGGAGTGAGATTTTATTTGGGGGCTCTGGAGATAATCTCTAACCACCCAAACCAAATGTCTCCCCTTTAGTAGAAATCCTGTTTGGGAACTCCAAATTCATATCTAAAAAAGGATTTTCAGGCCATAATACATAAAGATAATAAAACTGTGTAGTTTCGGATCCCGTTCCAATACGGGAACAAAAAAAGTGTGCTGGATCTGCCGGTATTTCGCGAGGATCTGCCGGCATTTTGCATACAGCCATGATGGCGGCCACTTTTATCGTCGTGGGAATGTCGCATTCATACTTGTTCATTACGCACAATTTGCAGGCAGCGCTAGCAGGAGCTACTTAGTGTACAGAGGTCATTGTCTGTAAATGGGGACGAAGTTGGAAAAGAAATGCGAATCGGAACGCTCACGCGTAGTACAGGCAAGTCAGAAGATCTAGATTTGTTTTTGCTTTTTTTCCTTAATGAAAAGTGAATTTGGATTTTCAATTATTTACCTCGACCCACCCACCCACAATTTGGAGAAAAAAAATTACAATTTAAAAACAGTGAAAATTTTGATAGCCCCTAAGAGAGTTCTGACAGCAATCCCAAAAAAGAAAACCCGCTCAAAAGCCATCACAATGCGCCGAAAATGGGTATATAATTTGCAGTATGCATAATAATGGTCAGTTTTGAAGAGCGCTCTCATTTGGGAGGTGAGTACCAGCCCCCCCCCCCCCTCGCTTTTTTTATTTTACGGAGGCCAAGTGTCCGGAGAAAAAAAATGTCTACATTTCGGCGCAGATGTGCGGTTGCCAACCCCCCCCACCCGACAGTCAAAGCTGGATACACTACTGGTACCCGGTACGAATATGTTAAACATATTGTGACGTCATCGGTTATCAAATTACAAGTAATTTTAAAGCAAAATTTGGAAAAAAGTTTCACCTATTTCTTGTGAACTAAAAAGAGTATGGCATTCGTTTTTAGTGATGGTTGTAGACGGTGCCTTGTGTAACATTTCTTATTCCAATGCACAAAACCGCTTGACTTTAGGCAATATAAATTAATATAACTCGAAAGCAGAAGCAAATAAATTATGGATGTGGCGCACTCTGTACGGCACATCATATAGAATTTGCTCTTTTGTAATTTTAAAACCATCCGTCCGAATTTTACCAAATCGCTCCTTTATATACTTTGAACAACCACAGATAACTTTGCAAGGTTTCAAAATCATAACGTCACCGGACGAGACCGGAAATTACTGAACGGAGAATCTGAATATGATAAAGTTAAATTTAATTATATCATTTCTATCCCCTGTTTTATGACTATACAATTATGTTCGTAGCCCAAATAATGATATCCATTACAAGTTGAACTTTGGATACCTAATGCTGTGACGGCATTAAACCGGAAGTTAGGTATTATTAATATATAGGCCTACACTTATATTTTCCATGTTTTCATACGTTATTTTAACTTCAAAATGATGAAGTTCCGTCTCCGAACTAAATCAGATTCACTTCCTTTTTTACGAATGATGTCATCAAACCAGAAATAACTGGTACGTGTACTTAAAACGTATACTGAAATTTATCATACCCTAAAAGATTCACTTTTTTCAAACAATATATTTGGTTGTACTGAAAAGGTTACGTCGTTTGTAACTCTGCGTTTGCAACTCAACAAACGCGAACTTCGAGTTTTAGTTGTATTGATCACCCTTTAAGGTAGTAAACATTTCCGTTATTATTACAAGTACGTGCCGAGTTGTAGGCCACAGTCAAGCTATATACATGCAGGCACAGGATGCAAAGCGACCAAACTGTTTCACTTTTCTCTCATTAAGTCAAATATTTGACTTCGATGTATGACTTTCAATGAATGCAGTGCTGTTTCCTGACTCCTTTTCGGTCAGTAAGACAAACAGGAGATTCAACGGAATAATGTCAAAATCACCTTTTTTCATAGGTGAATCCGGCCACGTGATCACTGTACACTCATGAGGCCCCCCTCAATGGAGAAACCATTGTGCACGCTATTGTATAAAACTCCTACACCATGACAGATTATCTGGTCAATACCTAGCACAATGTTTATGCCATTGAAAGGGGCCTTCCTGATGGAATTGATAGCGTGCCCGGTTTGGTTTATAGCTTTCAAAAGTTCCTCATGTGCAAAGCATAACGTTACTTTGTACATTCACCTTTGGCACTGTTACACTTTATATACAGAACTACCTCATAATGTTCACACACACAAAGCATTTATTAAAACATGTATTGGGCCAAAACAAAAAGTCTCCGGTTTCTGGTATGCGCACGCGTCGCCGTAGCCATGCGCGTCGGCAAAATGAAAAATGTTTTTTTTTTCAATGAAAGATGATGTCTAAAAACCGCCAAACTCACTGGTTTGACTGGAATCCTGCTACTGCACAATTTTAACGTGTTTTTAGATAGGGTTATGATCGAGAATAAGCTTTATGTGGCCTCTCTGGACTCCCATATATTTGCACTAAGTTTAGTCGGGCACCATTTGCAGTCACCAGCCGACATTTGAAGCAAAAAAGTCAGGTAAAAAAAAAAAAAAAAGCAGCGTCGCCGCACCACTTTTTGGACAAGCTCCATACCAGAAACCGGAGACTTTTTTTTCTGGCCTTATATATTATTCCTGTCATTCAATACGCTAGTTTTGTTTTTTGTTAGTCATACTCTATGGAATTTACAGTCACAAATCCCTAGCTTAAAGTAAAAGTGAAAGTTCTTGACAGAATCATCTCCATTTCACTTGTGTTTAAATGTAAAAGGCCAATGGAATTTCCCGTCAGGGATAATAAAGTCAAATTGAATTGAATTGAATTGAATTGATCAACCGGTGTTCAACTATACATTATGGGACATACTATATTATTCCGTTTGGAACTTCCTCGTGTGAACTTTGAAAGCAAATGCATTAATAAAATACCTTTAACATATTTGAACAAGAAAAAAAGGTCATGTTTGATTGACGCGATCTTTGCGTAATGCTGTCCGTGTTCAACATCTCTCAAAGGATAATTGTTAAATATGGCTCGCCGTCGAAAAAATTACTGTGATTTTCTGTTTAAAAATGACTTTATACACGTTTAATAATGTACATTCTGTGCTTATTTCGAGTTTCATACGAACCCCCCTACAAAAAGAGAACATTTTAAAATATTTCCTAGTAATACAAACAAATTTCACTGTCAATTAGACATTAAAAAAAATCCCCCAAGTTTAGTTAAACTATTAATTTTACAATTTTCTAATTATTTGCTGCCGGACAATAATTCAGGCGAATCTTTAGTGCGCGAGGGCAAAAGCAGAGGAAGCCCATTTTAACGAGCGCTGCAGACGCTTAACTGATATTTTTTTCGTTAAAAAGAAACTTGGGAATTGAAAATTGGTTGGAGAATTTGTTTACCGAAGAGCACGGGGTGGTACAGTTTTAAGGATTTTCAATATAACATGCAACGTAGGGCTGTACCACAGTGGCTGCTTACGTACGGAAGATCCCTTGCTCATGTTTGGGAGAAACTAGGTGGGCGTGGCCTCTTGTGGTTCACGCCCACCTTCGACAGCCTGGTATTCAGGAATTGTGGTGGGTCCTTCCAGGGCATCGAGGTTATTCTTAACCGTTGGCTGCGTTGACTTTCTCCGGGGTATCCTTGGTTTGGGCCTGGGACTCTGTGACTTCTCGCTGGGTTTGAAGTACTCGTAGTCGGGACCGTCTCCGGTGGAGTCGGCGATTGGGGCTAGAGGCACGTTCTGCCCACGAGATTTCAACGGTGGCGCGGTCATACCTCGGGGATGAAAGTGTCGCTGGCTGATGGATAACGGCTTGGGTGGGAGTAGCATGGGGGCGAAGCTGGACTGATGACCACCACTTATCTGCGTTGTGACATTGGCCATAGTGGGTGACAGAGTGGCTTGTGAGGAGATTGGGTCATCATAGGAAGGAGTAGGGTCTGATAGCAAGCCTGTTTGCTGAGGTGTGGTCATGCTGGTTGTGGATCCTGCTCCCGTGTCGGCCGTCTTTCTGCCCAAGCGCTTCTTGATTAAGAACACGAGAAGGAAGATAACAGGTACAGCCAGGATTGGAGCAAAAGCAGCCACCCAAATGTATGAAGAAGATTCTTGAGAGATGTCGGCGCAGTCAGTGTTGTTGGTCACGAAATGGCCGTCGGGGCAGCGGATGACGGCGAACGCTTCACTCGTCTTGCTCGAACCGATCCCGTTAAGGGCCGTACATCTCACCTGCAAACCATCGTCTTCGTCTTCAGGAACCAACAGAAGAAATCTCATCTGATCGCCGGCGATAACGAATCTGTCATCTGTGCTGGCATCGATCCACTCAGGTTGTGTACCATTTGGAAATTCAGCATTTCTCACGGACCACGAGTAGCGCGTATCTGGCAGCGCTGCGTCCGCGACGCATTCAAACATCAATGCCGAGTCTTCTCCTGACTTTTCCTGCTGAAAACGAACACTGACTGTCTTGATTTCGAACGGATACAAGGTACAGTTCGGTCCGTTATGGATGTCATTGCCAGCAATACAAGTGAACACTCCAAACTTGTCCGATTCTTGGAGAACATGATAGACAGTGTAAGACTGTCCGGGGTCTGTCTTGAAACTGCGAGTGGAGCCGGGTGTCTCAGGCGGGTGCCATGTCAGGTTTGTACGGGTGAGAGCCTCCTCTGGTACTCGACACATCAACCTGACTGTGTCCCCTACTCGGACACTTGATGATAACATCGTACACTGAGGAGTGGGCGGGTCAACTACAGTCAAATATCCACATCTTGAAAACTCATTCAGATCAGCAATCCTGCAGGCATAGTACCCTGCGTTGCTAAGTTGTACGTCGTTGATTTGCAGCAGAGTGATACCTTCACCAAACGTTGAGGAAAATCGACTGGTGTCTATAGATGGTACAAGCGATACAAACCGGCAAGATACAATGGTTACAAAGGAACCACGAGTGCACCGGGAACTCGAATATACCCACTGGGAAGCGGAACAGTCGTAGTCTTGGTTAAAGCCGCATCTGAACGTCGCTTGGTCCCCGACCTCGACGGTCAAATTGTCAGGTTCGTCCAGAAAAACAGTCGCCTCCGAGAAAGCCATGAGACACAACACGGCAAATGCAATACCGGCCATTTTCCTTGGTGAATCAAATGGAAATGATTTTATAAAAGCTCATGTTCCTGACTTTTGACTGATTTCATTTTCATTTCCAGTAGTGAGCATGCGGTACTTGTTTCCTGTTGCAAGATGAATCAGCAATTGACATCATGGGCGTCGCGAGGGGGGGGGGGGCAAGGGGGGGGGCCCCTCTAGAAAAAAATCCTGGCGACGCCCATGATTGACATTGATCACATTCACTTTAGACACACAAACAAACAAACAAACAAACAAACAAACAAGCAAACAAACAAACAAACAAACAAACAAACAAACAAACAAACAAACAAACAAAACAAACAAACAAAGAACTTATAAAAGCGAAAACAAAATGCAATCATTTTAGGTGTACTGAAGACCCTATAAGGTACTAATCGAACGTAATGTCCGCAGTGTGCAATAGGTGTGAGTATTTTCCTGATTTTGGAAGCTCGCCATACATTGCGCAGACTCTCACACCGACAGGTGAGTGTTTGTAAAGAGGGCGCCATGTGGACTTTTGAGCGTCTGTGACCAAAAAAAAACCGTTCGTGATTCGAAACGGAGCCTGAACAAAGAAAAGTCCAGAATCTGGACTATGATAAATGCAGCTCATGTTCCTGGAGACAATGTTGTTTCACTTTCACAGTGCAGCATGCAATACTCTTTCCAATAAGAGTGAGCTACATACTGATCATCCCACATCATCCAAATGCACATTAGTTTCTTCATAAAGTGAATTTGTTTAAATGCGTCAAAAGAAGGGAACAAATAAATATACATTTGTACAAATAATGACGACTCACAAGCAAAAGGTATAACAGTTATAAGATATGACATAAGCGCAACCACAACGGAAACCATCCAAAAACACCGTCTTCACTTCAAAATGACCAACGGAACAATACTGTATCACAATTCACCATTAACAGTACATCCAAATTAATCAATGGTCGGTTATCAATAGGGTTGTCAAACGGGAGATGTTTTCATAAAATGTAGCAAGCTACTGACAGTGATCGATTGCTTCATCGAGAGAGTACTTTTGTGGCACTACACAACTTGTAACTTTATGCACATATTTAAATATTGACGAAAACCACACAGGCAGATTATGAAAGTTTTCACAGCAACAGGATCTCTAAAAACAAACAAACTTTAAATCAAGAAAATTTTACCTCAAACTGAGCGTTGCCTACATACACATTACTACAACCTCCGAAATCAAAACCTGTATTGCAAAACCTATTGCAAAAGTCATTGTGTACAACTGAAGAATAGTTCAATGTAAAACTGTGCTTCTGTCAATGATGCAAAACTGATAGTTGAGTCAGAGAAGCGAAAGAAAAATAACTGGGAATAAAGCGAAGATGTTTGCATATTTTTAGCCAATGTTAGCTGTGAGCTAGCTTATATTGTAGCCACACAAAATGGCGGCTGCTGGATTTCCAGTAGTTATGACATGCATGCTGTCTGCTTTTCATCTTGTGTGGGGCAGCAGCGTTAATACCACATTGGTTCTAAATGACACCACAACGATGTTGCCTTCGATCAACACGACCGCCCCTTCTAACACCCCAGCCAGAATAGCGGTGTGTCTTCTACAGAGAAACGATTCCAAGAACAACGGTCGACAGACAACGGTCGTATTGCAATGCTTGACCGTTCCTCCGGATCTTGAAGTGTCTTGGGCGGTCCAGACGGACAATGATACCTGGGTAAATGCTGAGAGCACGGGGAGGTTTGAGGTGCGAGGTCCGCGTCTGATCGTACCGTGGAACGACGCGAAAGACGGCGGGTACGCCCTGAGATGTCTCGCCAATGCAACTGGGAGTGAATCTGACGTCTTTGATTTCAACCAAAGCTTGCCCGATCCGTGTACAGCTGTTGGGCGGAATGGCACCGTGGGTACGAGTGGCCGGCTTCCCGTAGTCTTCGTTTGGCTCGCCGTGGGAAGTTTCTTGCTCTGTGTCTGCATAGCGGTTGGGTTGTACAAGTACCACGCGTACAAACGGCGCAAATCCCTTGCTGTTAGTGGAAATGATGAAAAGGACGAGACGGCTGGAGAGGAAGCTAACACCGACGAGGATCCCATGGCTAAGTACAGCACCCCAAGATCTGTGCGAGCAGTTCCAGAAGTGGGCATTTTATCATCTGGTTGCCAAACATCGGCTAACGTCAGAGACAAACCGGTAGTCACTCCTGTGGTCCCAACCCAAGACACGGCTTCAACCGTAGACGCAGCACCAGGCGTTGCCGACGGGAAGGAGCACGTACAGTTGGCATACCATGAGGAGAAACCCGTGAACGCCGGCTGGAACGACCAACGACTATACGTTAATGTTTAGAAATACGGTCAAGGCGGAAGAGCCACTGGGGCTTCCCTGTCCCCGAAACCGGGGGTATTTAAAAAAAAAAAACACCAAAGACGGGAACGACGTTGGTATAGTGTAGCCAGGCTAGTTCGTACATCTACATGAAGTATCTAATAAGGTACGTGAAGTACCTAGTGAAAGCGTTGGTCGCTCAAGTCTAAAGCTACAGTTTATGTCACCAACGACTGCAACTCCATGTACAATGTATCTGTGGGAACATGTTGATAATTACAGGCAGCATAAAGTATGTCCCCCAAAAAGTGTACGTCTAAATATATTCAAAATAACAAACCATGTTTGTTAAGTAATTAAGTAAAGTAAATTTTGAAAAGTTAATCAGTATGCAGATAAATCCTTGCCCTAAACCCTATGAGTGTTATTAAATTTCACTCACGCCTCAAAGAAGAATGGCAACTTGATCACAAAATGTTTGTACACTGTGACCAAGCTCCTTGCCTTAATCGACTTCATTGCTTTATTATGTAAGCTGCGTAAATTCCTTCATGTTGTGAAAAAAAAGGGCTGCTTCGATTGGGGATTGGAATCATTTGCCCTTGAGCATTAAACTGAGATCTTCCGATGATGATTGATAGCCAGGCAAATGATTACAAATTTTCAAAATTTAATTATCGGTTTTGTTGTCATTTCAAAAATATTTAGAGGAACATTTTTTTTTGGGGGGGGGGGGACATACTATACAGAATGTCCCACGCAAGTGTCCGTGGGATTTCACAGGGCCAGGCGCTCGTTTCAGGCGGGCGTTTCAAGCAGGCGTACCTTCTCCTTTATGGTTTATGGAATGCTAATTGGACTTTTGATTTGGTTCTTACCAAATGCTTGTATACTCGCACGTATATGTACTCCCGAGGGCTAAGTATTTCCCAGATTAAACAGGAATTGAAATGGAAACTGTATGTAACCAGTTTCCGTACAGCACGCCTATCAACCATTCCGGGCAAGGTATGGACATTATGGGTAGCCATTTTTGTCGTGTTCCCTGAATGTATTTCATAAATTGTTAACTGGCGAAGGGAATGGCGCCATGCAGCCTTATTTTACTTTTTTTTTCTTTCTTTTTTAAATCTGGCTTAAAACATTAGGGAATGTTTAATTACGAAGTTTAAATTATTTATTTAAGCTGACTTGAATTATTTAGTAATGTACTTGCTTTCATTTCTCTTCGCAAGTTCAGAAAAAGTAAGATTTTACTTCACTTTCAATTCGACATGGCCGACTCTTGAACAAGGCCCATGACTTATCAGGGAGGCCCCTTTCAATGGCGAAAGCATTGTGCTAGCTATTGTTTATACAATCCGTCACGGGGCAGTTGCTTTGTACAGTAGCATGCACAGGGGTTTCGCCATTGAAGGGGGCCTCAGTATTAAAGGGTAAAGTGATCACGTGACCGGATTCGTCTATGGCTTTCTGGAAATATCACTGGTTAGAAGTTCCGAGGAAAAAAATAAACCAATTGCTTTCATCTTTTTCGTCATGTACGTACATTCAATGTGAAATCGTCCAAATTTCCGCTATGCGAAAAAAAATAAACAATAGCAAATTAGGTTGGCTAAAAAATTCCATTTAAAAACAAATGTCAATTGCATATGGTTTTGTACAAATAATTACGGAAACTGCATTTCCTAATCTGTTCTCATGCGAGTAGCAGTCTAAAATATAACAAAATTGAAATACAATGTATTTATATATTTGATATCAAAACATTATTTAATGGATACCTCAAAATTGCATGTAACAATTCATGCCATTATCATATCTTTGAGAATTATAATTATCTAGACATTTCATTTCAAAATGTATGTTTATCAAATCTTAGAATTAGAAAATGCTCAATTAAGGACCGATTACATTAACTTGGTTTGCGTATAGGATACTTAAGCGTGGACGGATCGTTCACATTAAAAATAATAAATTTTCGAAAAGAAAGTTGAAAAAGTGAAATTGTCAACAACAACAAAAAATTGTACATGTTTGTAATGTAAACGACTAGTATGGAAAGTGTAAGTTAGAAACTTAAGTAAAGACAGAGAGCCAAAAGAAATAATAGAAATTCAAAAAAAAAAAAGAATTTATCATTTTGAATACATTCAGAATTACAATAAATATTAGCCAAGGCAGGTTCTAATGATATTGAGGAGAAAAAATATATATAGTTATTTCAAATACAATTTAGCAAAATTGCTCAAAGGTTTCATCAAACCACGCTTGCTATATCGCTATCAAGGGTCTGGAGTATGTTTTTACATGCGTAGTGACTTGCTATTAAAATGTTAAGCTACTAGAAATCTCCTTCACTGCAAAAACTGCAGTGTTAAATTTACACCATTGGTATCTATATAGGACCATCTGGTGTTAAATTTTACTGGTGTTGTCCTATATAGATACTGAATGGTGTTAAATAGACACTACAGTTTTTGCAGTGTTCTAAAGAAGGCCAGCGCCTAGAACGTAATGGAAGGTCGTAGTTTTGTTCAATCTAGAAAGTGATTGAGACTTGTAGTAACTTCAATTGGATGAAAATGAACAATGGGAGCTAATATTTGAAAATAAAGTACTGATATTCTTTTGTATGCAAATGAATACTACGTCCGAAAACAATCACTCACAGATTGGTCTTTATACATATTAGCTAAAGTTTGTACACTGTGGAATACTCTATAATTTACAATCTGAGCAATAACTGACTATCCTGAAAACGAAATAAGTTAGTACATGTACATTACTTGTCTTTACTGTTCGTAACACTATTTCCCTGAGAATCAGTCACTTTAATAAAACTGTTAAAAAACATTCAATCAAAACACATATGTACACATTTTGTTTGTTCATTTTGTAAATTAAAACTGGAAGCATCAAAAGTTTAATTGTGTACATGAACTATTTTTTTGGCACAAATTTTCTGGGATTTTTTTCATGCGGCATTACCACCGTTTTAATCTATAGGTGTCTGTATGCCTAAATGTACATTTCGCTTTAATTGCAATAAGATGTTGCATTAGTTACAGTGAGTAGATTAAACAGTGACATTAAAATCGCTACCAGCTCATCCATGGCTTGTTCATCTTTTGTTGTGAAAGTAAGACGATGCCACTTGCTAAGATTGAAAACAAGTTTGATATGCTGATCTTGATAAATAGGCTTACTTAGAAGGTTGCTCTTACTGAAACAACCCAGAAAATCTAAGACTGCTTCTTGTTGACGTTGGCTGGAACAGTATCACATAGGCCTTGTCAACTGGCATTACTGGTGATGGAAAATAATTTCAGTACATACATGTTTTCATTATCTTCATCAAAGTACACTTTGCTTTACTCTGATGATGGACTGGTTTTCAACAGGTCTCATCTCACCCTGTTTTAACTCCGTTTTCCTGCCAGTCTGTACGCCCCTTTTGACAGACCTCCCTTGATATTGACTTGTACCAGAAGAGGTACTGGTCATTGGTGATCCAGTGGGAGTCTCTGGCACAAAGAATGGATCCATTCCCTCCTCCTGGGAATCCAACAGCTGCTTGCTTCCTGCGGGTTTGCTCCTGATATAGTGTTCAGTTGGATGAGGATCTGTGCTGGTTCGCTGGAACATTCGCAGCTTAAACTCTGGAGTTGCCATTTCCTTTTGGAACGCTGGATCGAGCTGCAAATGGCTCATTTCAATTTCAACTCTCTCAGGTGTTTTGGGGCTTTTCGACTCAGGTTCACGGACAGGGGACCTTATTCTCCGAGCGGGGGATGTCTGCTTATAACGTGGCTCTATGATTTCAGTTTCAGATTGGAAGTGCACCCTGGCTTCTGATCCTGGGCTTGGAGAGCGAGACTTGGTGTACAAATCGTCAGGTGATGTCAGTCGCTGTGGTGGTGATGTAGGCCTTATGAGTTCAGTGTGCATGAGTCCGCGGGTAATAGGTTGAGGGAAGTCGTGGGCAGCAACTGTCATCTTGTTGGTCTCGGGCATCCCTGAGACTGACAAATGCAATCTTTTAGGGTTCTGGTGTGTCCTTGTAGGATCTTTCAGTGCAGGCTTCTTTGGCGTGGATTGCTTGGTTGGGCTCAAATGGCCAAACTGTGTTTCAGAAACTGTCTCTACCTTTGGTAAGAGACTCGGATTCAAGGTCAACTCAGACATTGGGAGGACTGTCCTCGAGATTCTGTGTTTGGATGGCTTTCCCTCCTGTTTTTGGCCAAGAACTGCACTAAAGTTTGATGATGACAGTTTGGATGGACTTCCTGTTAGCTCGCTGACCTCCTGGTATTCCACATGACTTGTGTTACTAGCTTCATCATGTTCAAACACAGTTGAGTCAATGCCTTCCTTCTCGCTGAAGGTTCTCAACAGCCCATGGTGTCCATCTTTGCTCTTCAGGTTCCTTTTTTCTCTTACCTTAGACCTGATTGCCTCCTTCTTCCTATCCAAACCTGAAGGGGCATCCTTGGCGATGTGCAAGGCTCCTGAGGGATTACTGAAAGTTTTAAGTTTTTCTCCAACATCTTGGAAATTTGGGTCTTTGCGAATGGGTGACACAGGAACTGCTTTCCCTGGTCTGGGAGGCTCCTGGTCTACGCCACTCTTAAAGTCTCTGTCATGGAGAGAATCTGGGGTCTTTTTGAGATTTTCAACATCAGGAAGCTCTCGCTGAATTCTTGATGAGTTTTGTTGACGCCGTCTGTTGTATGAGACAGGAGGAACAGCTAACCTATTAGGAGGTGATGTGGGCCTGTTTAGCTTCTTGAGAGGAGCTTCGCTCTCAAGATCCTCGATCTGGAGGACAGGAATGTTTGGAGAGCTTCTGCTGAGTTTGCGTTGAGGAGTCTCCACCTTTACCTCTGTCAGGTCGGTGTTCATAGTCCCTGGTAGGATAGTGTCCATTTCATGGATTTCGACGACGTGGATCTCAGGATTACTGTGACTGAGATGAGATGACCTTGGTGAGTCGTTCATGATGGCAATGGCTTGCAAAGCTTCGTTCTCCTCTTGTTCGTCATCGGGGATGCTCAAGGAGACCGAAGGGATGCTCTCAACTGAGTGGCAGCGCACCGTCTGAAGGTTGATGTCGCTGGTTGCTCGCTGAGGATCCGTCCCGACCTGCAAGCTTTGCTTGGACAATGCTCGGAGGTTGGGGTTACTCACAGTCTTATTGCTATACATACCCTCAGAGACAATAATCAAATCGTTCGGATCATAGGAATGGATATTATCAGGCATGGTATAATTGATACATGGATGCAGGCTGTATCTCTTCTTCCGGAGTTTGCGAACAGCCTCCTTCAATGGCAGCTGTACGTTTGCCACTGAAAAACTCTTATTGCTGTACTTCTGCTTGACATTCACATCGATGTGCACCGTCTTAGATTCCACCATCTCCTTGGTAATGTTCTTGTACTCGAGTGGTTTAGTAAATTGGAAATTACAAGGTAAGTAGATAGCCTTAAAGCTATCCTTGGCAGTTTTGCGCTTTACACTGACAATGCTCGTCTTCATCTTCTCCAAGTCCTCAATTTTTGCCTCCTCTGTCTTCCGTTTGGTGTCACCCTTTTTATCAGGGAGAAGGCGACTTCGGATGCTGACCCGAGTGATGCTTGCGACCTCAGCTACCATAGAAATGGGGGACAAAAAGTTGATTTAGTAGACTGACGCTATTTTGGATTCAGATATCTAAGCAGGTGTAGACTACGGGGCATATTCTACAGATTTGTGTGCCTCAACCAATGGATCCGTCCCTACCAAGAGATGTACACTGTATCTACAGGCGAGCATGAATCTATTGAAACTATCACTCGACCTAAGCTTGTTGGGTGTGCTGATGGGCGTGGCTCTACCGATGGATCCATCCCTACCAAGAGATGTACACTGTATCTACAGACGAGCATGAATCTATTGAAACTATCACTCTACCTAGGCTTGTTGGGTGTGCTGATGGGTGTGGCTCTACCGATGGATCTAACCTTACCAAGAGATGTACACTGTATCTACAGACGAGCATGAATCTATTGAAACTATCACCCTACCTAGTCGTGTTTGGTGTGCTGATGGGTGTGGCTCTACCGATGGATCCATCCCTACCAAGAGATGTACACTGTATCTACAGACGAGCATGAATCTATTGAAACTATCACTCTACCTAGGCTTGTTGGGTGTGCTGATGGGTGTGGCTCTACCGATGGATCTAACCTTACCAAGAGATGTACACTGTATCTACAGACGAGCATGAATCTATTGAAACTATCACCCTACCTAGTCGTGTTTGGTGTGCTGATGGGCGGGGCTCTACCGATGGATCCATCCCTATCAAGAGATGTACACTGTATCT
This sequence comes from Patiria pectinifera, assembly GCA_029964075.1. Taxonomy (NCBI): domain Eukaryota; kingdom Metazoa; phylum Echinodermata; class Asteroidea; order Valvatida; family Asterinidae; genus Patiria; species Patiria pectinifera. The sequence continues at coordinate 1,872,080 of CM057134.1, read as the reverse complement.
ACAGATGAGCATGAATCTATTGAAACTATCACCCTACCTAGTCGTGTTTGGTGTGCTGATGGGCGGGGCTCTACCGATGGATCCATCCCTATCAAGAGATGTACACTGTATCTACAGACGAGCATGAATCTATTGAAACTATCACTCTACCTAGGCTTGTTGGGTGTGCTGATGGGTGTGGCTCTACCGATGGATCCATCCCTACCAAGAGATGTACACTGTATCTACAGATGAGCATGAATCTATTGAAACTATCACCCTACCTAGGCTTGTTGGGTGTGCTGATGGGCGGGGCTCTACCGATGGATCCATCCCTATCAAGAGATGTACACTGTATCTACAGACGAGCATGAATCTATTGAAACTATCACCCTACCTAGGCTTGTTGGGTGTGCTGATGGGCGGGGCTCTACCGATGGATCCATCCCTATCAAGAGATGTACACTGTATCTACAGACGAGCATGAATCTATTGAAACTATCACTCTACCTAGGCTTGTTGGGTGTGCTGATGGGTGTGGCTCTACCAATGGATCCATCCGTACCAAGAGATGTACACTGTATCTACAGACGAGCATGAATCTATTGAAACTATCACTCTACCTAGGCTTGTTGGGTGTGCTGATGGGTGTGGCTCTACCGATGGATCCATCCCTACCAAGAGATGTACACTGTATCTACAGATGAGCATGAATCTATTGAAACTATCACTCTACCTAGGCTTATTGGGTGTGCTGATTGGTGTGGCCAACTGATGGGTCCATCCCTAACAAGAGATTTATCTAAAGACAAGCGTGAATCTATGGAAAATATCACTGTATCTATAGGCTTGTAGTTGTAACATTTGACGAGTGTGGCTCTACCGATGGATGCGCGTCTATCAATGGGTGTGGTTCCATCATGGGTGTGATTCTACTAACTGGTTCAGTTCTACTGATGATTGTGTTTCATCTCATGGGAGTGGCTCTTCGATCTGATGGGTGCGTTTCTTCTAAAGGGCGTGGTTATCCTAATGGCTGTGTTCTACAAATGGGTGTGGCTCTACTAATGGGTGTGCTAAATGCATACATCTCTACTATTTTACTAACAGATGCACCTACTCCAGGCCGTGATTCTGCTGAAAATGTTATTCTGTGGTTCTCATGAATGGACTGGCACTGATGGATACAGTTCAGCTGATAGGTGTGGTCCTAACTGAGGTGGTTCTACTACACATATTCTACAGATGTGTTTAAAATGTATCCTGCAATTAGAAAACCCATTTGAAGAGACTGAAGAAGTCTAGACTACAATCCTAAACTAGTTAAAGGACTTTAGTACATCCAGGGAAAAGTCTAGGTTTCACAGCTTTCAAGTTTATTTTACAATTATTTAAAGACAACCTCAATGTAAGTTGGACTCTGAATTGTACATTCCAGCAAATATGTTGAAGCTGTTGAGGTCATATTTTAGGAGTTTCACTTCATTTCAAAGAGAAGAAAAAAGGTTACTTATGTTTTTCAACATTGCAGTGTGTGGTCTGTAAATTTGATGATCTAGCTACTTTAGTTTTAAGATTAAACATAGTTACATAAACAGCTGAATCTTTACAAGGTCACACTATTTAGCCACAGTATTTTATACACTCTCTTTAGTCTCGCTCCTAGTTTGAAGTTTCTTGTCACATGCAGAGTTGTCTCCAAAATAAAAAGCAAGAAGCCTGACCATCCTACATCAGCAAGGACCAAAACAAGGTATGATTCCTTAATATTAGGAAAAAGAAATAATGCATTTAACTTACCTGGTGGAAGCAGAATGTCCTCCAGTTGCCACACCCGGATCTTCATGATTGCCGTATGCGAATTGTACTCAAAGGACAACTGAAGCAGTCCAGTTCCTAACGATGCAAAATAAACACACCCGACTTTATACAGGGTTGATAAAATGTATTTAAATGGCATCCTCTAGCATCAAATTTTGACAGGTGTTGCACCAAGTAGGATGTGACAACTTGTACAAGAAAATCACCACATTAAAATATAGAATGCACTAAATGAATGGAAATATCTTACAGTGATATACATGTAGACTGTTTGTTCTCCAAATAGTTGGGAATGGCTCTTGAGGGGTGGAGGAAGAAAGGGGGAGGGGGGGGGGGGGTTACAGGAAGATACAGGAGGGATAGAGGGAGTGAAGAGGCGGGTAGTTTGTATTGGAATCAGTTGTGGGTCCCCCCCCCCGCCCCCCCCCCAAAAAAAAAAACCAAAAAACTAAATAAACATTAACTTCAAACTGGAGCAACCTGACTTTTGAAAAGCTTTTGAAACAATACATTAATGCATGCACTTGCATATGATGCACATATCTGGCTCATGCGGTATGGCATATTGGAGAGCCGCATGTGTTGCTGGCAATGTGCACAGTGAACAGTACTTAAACAAAAAGATCTATTGTATACATTTTTCTCACGATTAAAAATCTCTGTGTTGTATATTTGGGATTGGTCTGATTGATGACTTTACCTGCATCTTTGGCTGGCTTAGAGCTTGTCTCATGGACCTTGATGGCATCCCAAGCAGTTGGTAAGTTGCCTTTGAGAGATGGGGTAGGGGACACACGCTCATCAAAGTCCTCAAAGACAGAATCCTTGCCAATTGTCTCGGGAGTTTTGTCGTTGAGAACTTTGTCCTCATTTTCATCGTGTCTCAGTTTCTCTTTGACTGAAACTCGGATCAGTTCTTGCGTCCCTGAAAGCGAAAGTTAAATCAGTCAGAAATTATAATATTTTTGGAACACGTTCAGCATGGTATGATTAAGTGTTCTCTGTACAATAAGTTGCACACATGCCAAGGTTAACAGGAAGTTTACTCTTATCTGTAAAGTCAGAACGCAAATTGATCTGTATTTGGCTGCAAACAAATTAATATTAACAGGTTTAAAATAAATGCACACAGACTATTCAAAATTTGTCATATTTTGTACTTAATTCTTAAGTTTTTCCTTACTGAAATATAAATACATCAATTGTTTTTATGTCCGTCTTGTTAACAACATGAAGAGAGTGTGGCCTAGTGGTTAGGGTACGTGACTCGTGACCAGAGGGTCAGGGGTTCAAATCACGCTGCTGGTCATGCGTTGTGTCCTTGGGCAAGCCACTTCACCCCCACTTGCCTCTCTCCATCGTTGAGTATAAATGGGTACCGACATTAGCTTGGGAGTAACCTGCGATGGACTAGCATCCCATCCAGGGGGAGTAGAAATATTCTCAGCCATTTCATGCTACTGAAACCGGAGATAAACGTCGGCCTGATGGGCCACATTGGCTCATGACAGACTTTACTTTTTACTTTACTTTACAACATGAATTTATTTAGACCCGTCCTTAAAAATTGTTTAAGCACCCTGCTTTTAGACTGTTACTGTTATTAAAGAAAACGGACATTTTCATGTAGTCAACATGGTTGTGCAAATATTTTTTTTAATTATTATTATTCTGGTTTATTAAAGCCACTATCGCAGCCAAAAAGCTGAATTGAAATAGCATTACAATGAAAACATTTAAAACTAGTAAACATTCAAAATGAAAAGCACCTTACAAATAGGAAGAAATAAAAAAGGATCAAATAAGATCGAAGATTTTAAAACATGTTGACTACATACTTTGCTTATCAAGTAACTCTCGGCATTTCCCGACTGCCATATCCAGTCCCGTCTCTCCATCGTCATTGGCAACATCATAGCGCCCGCCCATCTCAAGCAACGCCTCTAAGCATTCTACGTGACCCTCTCTGCTGGCGTAGTGGACCGGTGTGCACCCATGCAGGTGGTCTTTGGCATTGGGGTCCCCTGATAAATCGAAACAATCAATATCATTGATAAATTGATGCCTCTACTCAGAAGTTTACTTGATTGACTTAACAATAAGGCCAAAAAAAAAAATACTTCTGCTTCCGATTACATGCCTTTCAAAAATAGGGTCGGTCGGTCGGAATTTTTTTTTTTTTTGCCAATTTTTTTTATGCAGATTGAATGGGGGTATTCAATTATATGCGAAGTTTTAGCCTGAACTGTTTCTATTGCACTATGAAAGCTATACACGAAATGGCAACAAAAAGTGAGTAAAACCTACCTTTAATTATTGTCAATATATTTACGTTCGATAATTTCAAAAAATAATGGAAAATTCAGGCCGTTCGCAACATAAGCACAACGCTAGTCAAGACGCGGGGAGCTGGCCAAAACTCCGAGGTGTGTGATGCGAGCATGTGTGGCGAGCGGCCCGCCATGGGCCGACATACCTGTTTTTACCGGTCAACAATTTCGGGAAACACGCGACATGTATCACTCCAAATACGAGTAGTGCGATCTCAAAATGAACTCCTGAACACAGAAAATACATACACAGACAAGCTAGATCAATTCTGTAAATTAACTTGCAAAAATGTTCTCTTTCCATCGGTGTTTTCTTGGCATTTTTACGATGTCGAATCCGACCAGTTGACAGTGGCCTGCACTGTACTGAAAGCGTGCTATCGGTCGCGCATAGCTAGCTATGGACTGGTTACCGCATTTTCATTATGTCTTCTAAATTGGCCCCTGCGCGGCGGCGCGGCGGAAACCAGTCGTCGCCACATGATTATAGTCACCGTGCGTGACATCGAATTGCGAAGTAGTTATATGATCGCGAAGCGAATTTGTAATGACGGAAGTTTCTTTTGAAAAAAGCAAATGTAAGTAAGAAAACAAATAAATACAAGCATTTTGGGATGCAAAAGGGTTGTTGAGAAGTATTTTGTGAAGACAGAAAAGACAGATTTTATTTTTATTTTATCCAATTTTTTTTTTTTTTTTTTTTTTTTTTGAATTGCCGATAAAATTTTTAGGGTCGCAGCCTAAAAATAGGGTCGGTCGGGTAACCGGAAGCAGAACTATTCTTTTTTTTGGCCTAATATATACAACATTTTGCTCTAATTTTCAGAAACGGATGTATTTGGGGTTAGTATTTTACAGCAATTATTGTAACACATGACTTGTTTAAAGTTTTGTGTTCACAGATGCTTGAAAAACCAAGAAAAAAATGCTGTTTTTGTTGTATGGTTCCCTGTACTTCACAAGGAACGGAGCAATTCATAGATGTCAGGGAATTGTCAGGTCAGGGAACCAGACTAGCTGGCTTGCCCCCGTTTACAAAAGTGTAAACAATTGCAAAAACAATTTAGACTAACTAAATTTCGTAAATCGGGGGCAGTAGGATAAAGTCAGTTATTTTCCAACGATGGTGGGCTGACTATTGCTAGAAATTGATACACAAATTCCACTTAAATTTTTGAAAATGACAGCACAGTGAGCACACCAGGTGCCATGATTTCACAGGATGCTTGAGAGAATTATTCTCTTACAGTCTAGAAAGGTACATGTATTTCATAATAATTTAGTAGTTTTGTTTTTTGAAGTTTACAAATGTTGTAGGCCTATAGGCTATGCTGACACTGTGGGAACTTGTTGTCATCAATAGATGCTGTGCCACAAAGGAATTTGTAATTAACTATGGTCCCTTGCCTTTATACTGAAGCAGAAGCCACAAGATCTCCAGATCGCCATTGCTGGCGGCTTCGTGCAGCGGACCCCACTGGTACAGACCGATGGCGTTGGGATCCAGGTCCTCCTTGAGGGCGCTTTCCACCAGATTCGTGTCGCCATAACGGACGGCTTCGTGGAGCTTAGTGTCTACAAACTCCATGGTAGGGACCGTCATACCCGGCTGCCTACCTGTCATCTACATTATGTCTGAAAATTTTGAGAATAGGATTAAACTTATTAAATTCTCAATTAATTTCCTGCAAAAAGTTGCATCTGATTAAAATTGGCTAACTGGGATGGGACCAGGGGAGAGAATTTAATATTCTGAAGCCACTTTGGTGGTTGTGTACTTATCTCAGGGGAGTTATGAATATTTTTAGGATAGTGTGCAACAAAACTGAAACATGTCTCAGTCCCAAACTCGTTTTGGAAAGATTCCCATATCTGGCCATCACTTGTCACCCTGTGCACAAACCCTATGGGACTGGTCTGAAAATTTCTAAGGGTTTTCTCAGTAAAAATTCAAATTTTTTCCTTGCTAATTTTGACTTTTTAGGACATATTATCACTTTCTGATGGCTGATAGGTCATTTAAGGGCAAAATTACTGATGGCCAGATATGGGAATCTTTCCCTCGTTTTTTAATAATTTCTTAAAAACAATCTTTTTTGTTTAGTGTATATAGTTTAAGACCCCGTTCTAGCTTGAGTAATGCCAGCTCAGGGTACTCCAATGCTTATCGCATTTTGCGAATAGCATTGGAGCTGGAGATACTCGACATGCTCGAGGCTTGACTCAAGCTAAACCCTGTTCCATTTAAAAAAGACTCTTTTATGTTTTGGAATTTACAAACTAATTACCAGCAGGAAAAGAATAATTTTTTTCATTCCTTGAAATACCACATTGAATGTCGGCACAGTGTGACAAGTGTGACCTTGTTTCATCATGAACTGTGCAGTCACTACTTATCACACAACATAGCCGGGCGGGCATTTAACACGTTTAAGCGTATGCAGTTTTACCTGTTGCAGTTGCTCCCATCGAAAATCCCATTGGTTTCGTCACAAAAGCCATCATATTGGTACAATAACTATCGCAGTATGTCGGCACAACATTTATATTAAATTCTCACCCAATGTAATCGTAAACTGCCGCCTGAGAAAGCGTAAATTTGTCGGCGGCTGACAAATGACATCACCGATTGCTCGCTGCCATGACGCTCACCTGTCAATCAATTACATCCGGAACGCTGGTAAACGACACATGTACTTGCGTCTTGCGGACTGAGTCCGAATACCAGTGAAAATCTCGATCGGCGGAGCGCTGAGCCGGGGAAGAATAATGTGGGTGGGGTGGTGCGGGGTTAATAACTGAATTGGGGGGATGTTTCCTCCATGGTTAATTCGTGGCTCCATTGTTAGGGTAAGAGGTGACTGACATTGTGTTTGGTTAACCACGAGTTCCTTCAAGCAAAACTAAATGTCAAGTGTGTGTGTGTGTGGGGGGGGGGGGGGGGGACAGCGCGTGCACTTCCCCTTTTTGTGGGGAGAGTGGGGGGAGTGGTGAATCAGTTCTTTGCCATCTGTGAGGCAGCTGGGCAGTTCATCTCTTTCGCCAATGTTTTAAAAAGTCAAAATTCTGCTGAAGCTCCTGCGAAATCAGAAAATTATACATGTAAACATGATTGGGAAATCCCACTGTACTGGCAACGAGACTGTCTTTTCCGTCAACATGCCCAAGAAAATTGCCTTAATTTTTCAGCTGCATGTATATCATCAGGGTCATGCATCATGAAGCAGCAATATACTAGCCTTTAGTCAAGTCCCACGCGCTTACCCGGACACGTGACGCACCCCGGATGCTGACACGTAAAAAGATTCTGGGTAATCTCTTATCTCCACGAAGAAAACGAAAGACATTTTTTTTTTTTTAATTCCATGAAAAATAATTTCCATATAGGTTTACTTTTGAAACAATAGTAATTTGTTCATCGTCAGGGGCCTCGTATCAGGGCATGGAGGTAGAATTAGCATATTTGTTGTCGGGCCCCCAACATGCCGGGTTCGTGTGCGGACTTGGCCCACATCACATAAATAAAGTGTTCCAGTGGCGTAAATCTGTGCCGACGAGTGGGGGGGGGATGACCAAAATCCAAAAATTGCCCGGCCGTGGAAATTTGATAAGCTGGGGGGGGAGGGGCTTGACACCACATTACACTATGGGGCGCTCTTTAGGATATAGATGTGCATGTATATCGTATCAACATCTATATTCGCGCTTACATCATCAAAACAGCAGATTTTATAAGTTTTTTTTACTTTGTTTCTCCACTTTTCAATACATCTGGATTGTTGGGATGTTCTAAAAATTCCTAAAATTCCGCATTTTGTTTTTCCCACCACAAAAAAAATGTGTGTGTGTGTGTGTGGGGGGGGGGGGGAATGATTCAATACCCCCCCCCCACCCCTACCCCGTCTAAAAGTGGGGGATACTATACCCCCATCCTCCCCCTCCCCCCGCCCCCCCCCCTCCCCGGATTTACGCCCCTGAAATAAACTAATTCATTAATTCTTCATGAAACAAAACTAGGAGGCAATAATCTGTGCCATGTTTGAATATGGCCAAAGTAACGCGAAAAGAGGAAAGAAAAGAAAACAGCAGTGAAATAATGAATCGGTGCCCCACTGCCCCGGCCGTTTAATTCATTTCAATGGGTTTTTTTTTACCGGGCCGACTCAGAAAACAAATTAGGGACTTCGAGCTTTGGAGTCTCGTTTCCGCCTCATCAATTTGTGCAGTTTTCACTGGAGGTCACGCGCAACCAGACTTAACACACTTTGCCCGGAAAAGGGAATCATGGGATAGAAATGGCGACTGCGACCCTGGAAGTGACTTTTGTACACTGAATGTAATGGGAGAATTCGGCCCCGTTTCAAACTGAAACTTAACTTTTTCGACGTTGGCAGAATATTGAGAGCCTCCTTAACCTCGGCCGCTCGAATGTCGATGCGAACAGTGATCCTGATGGGCGTTCGGATGGTGTTTTTGGTCGCGTCAAAACTGTGGGAGGCCCTGTGTTATTTGATACGGAAAAACACGAGAAAGGTAAGTCCACTTCATTTTGCGTTCGTTCATTTTTGAATGGCTTCGTTTGCATTCAGTAAACCATGTAAACAATTTCGATATTCTCAATGCGTTTTGGTTATGAATAAAAAAACGAACCAGGCAATTTGTGCACAAACCAATAGGATTAGGACCGTGAACCAGTTAAATTAACACTTTCTAAAAAGATTTTAATTTTTATTTTAATTTTATAATAATTCAAATAGGAAAAAAATTACAACCATTTGGGCCACAACTTTTTTTCAATTAATTTTGAAACGCCGAAAGTTGGGACCTTTATGGTTATTCCCTCCCCTTTCCCTCCTCTACTCTCACCCTCTCATTCCTATTTATTAATCATTCACTTACTTCATTAGGATTCGAACCCCGGACTCTTACTTGATATGCGAGACTCTTAACCGCTACGCCGCGCACGATCGTTGTTGCAATAAGCAATCTTTGGACGTATTTGAAGTATCCATTGAAATAAGCTAAATATTCATAAGAAAATAAATATTCATAATGACGTATTGCACTATCATTGGCCGGCTCATGCGACGTCATGGTTGTCGATGTCATGCATATTACGTACCGCTGTCTTTCAGCCACTTCAATCAGTTTTGACCGGCTGCTTCAATTTAGTTCCGCACGACGTGTGCATCCAAAATGTGCTCTAAAAACACATTTTGCCTAATTTTTTTTCGCATTAACACAGCTTCCTGGATTCCTCTTGGGTGAAATCACAAGGTGAGGTGAAAATTGATGTGTTTTAGTGGCAGGTAAAGTTGTAGCCCAGTATGGACATTTTTCCTTTTTTTTAAAGGAAAATAAAGTCCAAAATTGCATTAGGTCCGATTCCCATCTCGTGAATACAAAGAAAGCATGGAACCAGACGAAGATTCGTCACTGTCAAAATTTCTAATCCCCCAAAAATACTCACTGCACATGTTCAGTGTCGTGGCGATAAAAGAACTAAAAAAGAAATCGGAGACGGTTCACGGTCAAATACAAAATGTATCCACTGCCTAAATAATTATGATTGAATAAATTGTTACTAATATTTTAAAAATTTTCATATATGTTTTTAACATAAGTTCACTTAAAGTACTAGCCCTGGTTAGTAAATAGAGGACTTCAAATTCAATTTGCGTTAATTTGTGTTTCAACCAATTTTGTGTGCAGGTTATTCAGTACCAGACAATCCGATATGCCAATGCACCACTCTCACCTCTTTCAAGACACAAACTCTGTAAGTATGCAACTTCCACACACAGTCATAGTATGACTCCAATTTGGACCCACCTTTGAGATCCCTAGTATTAAATTCCCATGGCTCAACTATCGGTCTGTAGAGTGGAATAGAACTAAGGGGTGGGTTAAAGGGAATGTACATCATTGGCTTTTGCTGTAATTTTCAGAAATGAACTATTTGGGGGGTTAGTATAATAGATCAAATATTGTTACACTGACATGTTTGAAGTTTTGTGTTCGAAAATGCTGGAAAAACCAAGAAAAACAAAAATATTCAAGTAGTCTGGTTCCCTGACTCCACTAAAGATGAAATGGATCAAACATACTGAAAAATTGTAAGGTAAGGGAATCAGTCTAGCTGGCCTGCACCCGTTCATGAGCATGAAACCAATAGCTAGCAAAACAAAATTTAGACTAAAAAAAGAGGTAAATTTGGTGCAGTAATTGAAAAATAGTTAGGTTTTCCAACGGTGGTCGGCCGACCAACGTTGGAAATGTATACAAATATACCATTTTCTTGAAAATGGGTTCACACCAGGTGCCATAATTTTACAGGATGCTTAAGCATGTCATTTACCAACATCCTAGTAAGGTATTTTGTTACAACTTGGGAGTTTTATTTTTCGATGTTTGCAAATGTTGTATTTTCCCTTTAAATCCAGTGATTTATTCCCATTGGGGAATAGCAGGAGCAAGATTATGTGACCTCAAAATGAGTAAATGAGTAACTTAATGTCAGGAATATGGATTGTTTCACATACCTTCAAATAGTTCAATTCCAAATGCTCGTTTTGACAGCGCTAGTGAAACGCAAGATCATGGTATTGGACTTAGACGAGACGTTAGTACATTCACAGCACGCTAGTCTCATGAGGCCCAACAGACCCAGTATACCGCCGGATTTTGTTCTAAAGGTAAGCACAATGAGAGATTCAGAGGGCAGTGAGGTAGTATAACCTCATCCTTGTGGCTTTCTTCAAGTTGCTTGAACATGCCAAAGATAAGTAAGATTTGAGGCTTTGCATGGTGGAGATACTAAATAATGAAAGGTTTGCGGAAACACCATGTGCGAATAATTTCTCAAACTAAGAGAATGGTTCTGAAAAGAACCAGAGGTATGAACTTGACGCTCCGGTCAGTATGCTCTGACCGTCTTCAGGAGAGTGCCTAAACTCCAAAAGATAAACTCCTAAATGCCAAAGATAATTGACCTGTCGCCGTTTGTGAGTTAGCCACGCCCCTTAGACAACCTATGGAGTTTTTGTACACTATTTTTTGTTTGTCTCAGATTTTGCGCATTCTGCCCCACTTGCATATCATGTAATTGGACAATATTTCACAAGCTACGTTGACGCGATTCTAACGTGATTCTACCGCGATAGGTCAATTGTGTGATGCGTTATTTTCATTGATAGATAAAGGATTCTTAAGGCAATTTAATATGCATGTTCTCCAAAGCTAAGGGAACAAACAAGTGGAAAAAAACCAAGGAAGTATTTCAATGTTAATATCAAACTTTTATTTAAAGGACATTTTACAACTTTTTGGGGGGAGGGGGGGGCAGGCAGCCATAAAAGCTCACTTGTAACATTTCCTCCTTTTGACATCTGATTTATTTCAGACTTGATTGATGCTTGAATACTTTGTACCAAAACCTTGGAAAATTTTGTATGTAATCTTGTGCAAATCTTGTTTTTGAATTTCCTTCCATATTTTCTTGTCTTCCTTTAGGTTACAATAGATGCTCTTCCTGAGAGATTTTACGTTTACAAAAGACCTCATGTAGACTTCTTCCTCAATGTTGTAAGTAACAAGAAAATGTTTAACCCTAACTTTCCCAAATCCTCCAAGATCCTTTTTGCAAAATGGAGGATTTTGCAGGATTGAGGCTACATGGCAAAAGTGTGTGGCTGATTTTGGAGGATGCACTATGTCAAGATCTTGTGCCGGACCTTGTGTTGTTTATGCTGAGAAGTACATAAATTTAGGCCTAGATTATACTTGGAATCCTCCGTACTGCTGGCTCTGCCTCAACATATTGACAGTGATTGCCGAATGATTTTGCAGGATTGAGGCAGTGGTCACCCCTCCAAGGGCCACATTCAAGAAATAACAGAGAATTTTGCAGGATTGAGGCTGTATGCTATTTGTACATGGAGGCAGTTGGAGGGTTTTGCAGGATTTAGGTTACATCTTAGCAAAATAGCCTAGGGAGTTTAGTTAGTCCATAAAATGTGACCTGTTCTGTCAAAAGCAGACGCTTGAGATAGGGCCAAAAAACAATGTGGGGGTGATTTTTTTTGATTTTCTAATTTTTGCATATTTGTAATCCTGAACATGTCTAAAATATAGGCCTACCATAAAAGTTTGAAACCCTAATTTGAACTCTAAATATAGTATTTTTGATGGTTTGTTGAGGTATATCATCAGTTAAAGAAATGTCTGTTTTGTAACATTCGTAGCCATTTTCTCCGTTTTCTGCTTTTCGAAGCAATGAACTTCAAAATAGCATAACTTTGCCCAGGAATTACAGGTTTCAAAAAATAAACCACCTATTAAAAGGAAAATGTACATATTTCAACAATATGCAAAAATCTCATTTTCGACCTGATGCCCAGAAAAGTCTGATTTTGACAGAACAGGTCACAAATCAGACTTCATAAGTTAATGAGACTGAACAAATCAATGCTTAGTGACACGTTGAACAATTAATACATTGTCTGTGAACATGAAGATAAGGAAACATTTTGGTGTCATTGATGCCTGAAACTAGAGAAACCGATCTTGAAACCAGATGCCTGCTACATGTACATTGATCATGAATATTCAGTCCAGTTTATCACAGATTTCTGTTTCACAAGGGCAAACCAGGCAATGCTTGTGTTTTCACTTTTCTTTTATCAAATGTCTGTTAAGAACTGAAAGGGTTATCGTATCTATTCTATCTAATCAAACACCTGGTATTTCAAACAAAAGAGCCAATCCTGTATTAGGCCACAAAAAAAAATAATATTCGGTCTCTGGTCAGACCAAAGTTCCGGAATTGACGTGGGGACGCGGCTTTTTTTTTTTTTTTTTTTTTTCTTTTTTTTTTTTCTTCGAGCTTGGATTGTACAGACAAGGTGGGGTACTATTTTGCTTTTTTGATGTCCTCATGTATATTGGTGTCCTCCATAATTTGCCTTGGTGCTCTCGATCATTTGCCTTGGTGCAATTTCCCATTCCTCAGTGCTCTTTGGTAAAAAAAACAATTGAGGAGGTGCGGCAATAGAGGGCGCTGTTGGAGCTACCGCGGAACATTTTGGAAAAAAAAAGATTGACGTGCATAATTAAAATCGACGCACGCGCTGACCGGAGACCGACTTATTATTTTTTTTGGCCTTAACTTATATGGGGCTTGATGCCCGAGTTTTGTTCTTGCACAATATTTTTCCTGTTATATTTGTTTATTATCTTGTCATTTTCTCCTATCTTTTTGTAGGTCAGTCGGTGGTATGATCTTGTAATATTTACAGCAAGTATGGAAATCTACGGGTCGCCAGTCGCTGAGAAACTGGACAACGGCAGGGGCATACTTAAAAGACGTTATTATAGACAGGTATAACTGACTTATCACCATGCAGTGTGTGTTTGCTGACAGTGCTGTTTCTGAATGACTTGGCGTAGTTAGTGGCTGTGGCTAGCAGTAACACACGCATCTATGGGAAGCCGCTTGAGCCGCTTCCATAGCCTCATGTGTGATTGCCAGCAATGGTCAAGTTATTTGGATGTGGCCCTGTTCATTTTTTTCATGGGAACAGCGCCCTCTTTTAACTTGACGGATGACCTTTGAACTCTCTTGGCTGTGATCATGCGTTAATTGATGAGTTCAAAGCTCAAATGTTTAGGTAAACAGAGAATTTGTCTGAAGCGGAATTAAACCTTCAGCCTCAGTTTTGCTAGTCATTTCTTGTTCAACTGAAGAATTGACTGAAAGAAAACCAAGTCAGTTTCCCTATTATTTGACAAATTATGTCCTCTATAGAAATACTCCTCTTCTGACTAGACAACCGATCGTTCTGTCAGTGAGCTTAAGTTTCATCTGTTCATTTTTTTCCTTATCAACAGCACTGCACGTTAGATTCAGGCAGCTACACAAAAGATTTATCAGCGGTCAGTTCAGACCTCTCCAGTATTTTTATTGTGGACAACTCGCCGGGGGCGTACAAGTTGTATCCAGGTCAGTAAGAAATGAAGACTTGTCTCTCTGTGTGTCTAGTAAGCCTCTGCGTCTGTGGTTGCAAACTGAAACAGTTTACGGCAGTTGCATTCGTCAACGGGTCTGGCTCCCATAGACTTTTATCATGCTGCCACCAGTTTATTCATGTTCCCTGTGTCCAATAAGAGTACTGACTGATAATGGTTTTTGTGCAAAAAGGAACCAGACTATTTTTCCTTCCCGCCTCGCTTTGGTTACATTGATTTCAATGGGAAAAAATCAAGATGGATGGATATGATAATGTCTATCCGCTCCGTGCACAAGTACCCCATCAACGGCCAAAAAAGGAGAGTTGGGGGTGGTCTAGACTGGTTCCCAATCCATCCACTGCGTATTTCGAATGTCTCGAAAGTTATTGGAGGCGGAGATTAGTCTCAGAGACCATTGCAAGTTGAATTCGAATGCATTCGCGAGCCGACGACGCCTGACGCTCACGCGAAGACGCGGTTGCTATAGCTTTTGCACACTCAGGAAGTCGTTCGTACTTTGCGCACGAACCAGTACAGTACAGTACGCGCACACTGTGTCCCCCGTCCACGGAGCTCAAATACGCGCCCTCTTTTGCTCGCGCACGGAGCCCATGGGCGCAGGCAGGATAATGTCATCCGTTGAAAACATCTATTCATTTGCGCACCAGTTTTCATCGGTTGGTGTGTGTTACCATTCAGCAATCCAGACTCAGGAACCATCGAGTTTCAAGAACATAGGTCTGGGAGCTAGATTAGCAAATATAAAAAATGCCGGATGTCCGCGCCCACTTATTATCTCAGATGTGGCTGTTTATGCACTGGGCCCAATTTCATAGCACTGCTTAACAGTAAGCAGAAAAGTTGTGCTTACTATAACGAAAATCATGCTGCTGCTTAAGCACTATTTCATGCTAACGGTTGCGCGCGCATGGAGATTTCTATTGTTACGTCACTGATTTAAGCAAAGTTTTCTTCTGGGGTTAAGCATGCTTTTGCTGTGCTTACTGCTTAACGGTCCCTATGAAATAGATGGAGGCTCGGTAAGCACAAAGTCGGCTGTTAAGCAGCGCTATGAAATTGGGCCCTGGTATTGATGACCCAATACGGCAAGGCCCTACAGATGTTGACACCATGTTGCATGTTGCAGGGTGAGGGTTAATGTGCCAGGGATAATAGGTCTCTCTCAAAGACGGCCATCTCTGTAGGAGAACTGCAACTGCGTATCTTACGCAGTCAAGCACGCATTGCGCAGTGTTGAAAATGCTCCAAACATGCGCGCTTGTTGCTCGGAATGTGTTCGAAGTACGACGCAGCCAGTGCGCATTATGCATTATATCAAAATGCCAATGCATGTGGCTTGTATTTAGGAAATGATGTCATACGAGAAAGACCTATAACTAGATTTTTCCTTTTTTTCCAGACAATGGGATTCCCATTAAATCCTGGCTCTCGGATCCAACCGACATCGGTCTCCTGAGCTTACTTCCGATCCTAGACGCCATGAGATTCACCAGCGATGTCCGCTCAGTGCTGCGAAGGAACGTCCTCCAAGCCGCCCACAGAACGTAGCTCCACCCCCCAAAAACAAACTTCCATTGGTGGCTGCGTATGTACATTCACATGTTATTATTATTGTCATAGTAATTTGTATGAAAAAGTACAAACAAAAACAAAATACAAAATTTATATATATAGATATTGTTTGAACCCATGGATGATCGCGTTGGCTATAGGTCAGGGGTCGAATGTCTGTGATTGGGCCAAATGGAACATCCCTTTAATTAATGAAACATCCCTGTAATTATGACCAATACATCTTTATTATTAAAAAGATACGTTTATGTCAGATTCAGTGGTCGGTTTTTTTTTTTTTTTCAAATAAACAATTCGACATGGTGGACCTGACCAAAATGGTAGTGGTACTGTTTTGTGATGACCGCAGTAAAAGCCAAACTAGGACCCAGACTTTTAATTAAGTTATAAAATCTTGGACACTAGATACAAACATGTAGCGTCCTTGCCAAAAGTTTAAGGGGGGGGGGTGTTTGACATTGCTGAAACAGTTGCTTTGTGGTAGTGGGCAGAGTGCTCAATTTGAGAAAAAAATGCCAAACAGAATTTTTTTTTTTACATTAATAGAGTGATTATGTGTACTTGTAATTTTTTTCAAAAGCAAATTAAAGAACTTTCCCCAACTTAAATGTGAATAATGATATTTGAGTTATATCATAGTTTTTGTGAATTTGTACTCCTCCGTTCTTGCATGCTGCGTGTCCCTGAAATATGATGTTCTTGCTGGTTGGCAAATGAAAGTACGAGGATCCAAAAATGACCAAGTTTAAATTTTAAATTTATTACGTTATATCACTAGAGTGTAAGCAACTCCAGGGCCCAACTTCATGGCGCTGCTTAACAGTTAGCGGGAAAAAAAGAAGAAAAACAGCAAAAAAATCTGCCAACTTTTAGCACAATTTCATGGCATAGATGTGATAACGGTCGCGTGCATGGAGATGTCAATTATATTCGTCACTCTTTAAGCAACTTTTTTTCTCTGGAAACTTAAGCGAGCTTTTGCTGTGCTGACTGCTTACGGTCTCCATGAAATAGACGTAGGCTTTGTAAGCAGACAATTGTGTGCTTAGCAGCACCACGAAATTGGGCCCAGGTTATTTCTGAGGATTGTTTAGAGTGTGTGCATTTATGAAGTTTTTTTTTCTTTCAGAGATAGTTCAATACTGGAAGTGGCCAAAGTTATGTACATGTAGCAGCTTTTTGAGACAATAAGAAGGGGAGTGTTGCTTATTAGATTGGATTACGATATCAGTTGGTTAGATTTTTATTTGCTTTTGTGTTGTTTGAATTTGTGGCGTTTTGCCTTTTCAGTTGTTTGTCTATGTTTGTGTTTTAATTTGAGTTGTTTTTGTGATGTCTTTATATGTTGTTCATGCATTAATGTGATTTGTCTTGTGTTGTGTTCTTGTCTGAAGTGAATTTTTTGGGGGGATGGGGGTGGAGGGGGGTGTTTAGAACCCAGCAGGAGATCGCGGGTCCGGCATATGCAACAAATCGTCATGTTCTTACGTTTTATTTAAGTTCAGTGTAAAACTAGTGTGTTTCAGCACTCTGTAGTATTGTACAAAAAAATCCATGTTAACAAAAAAAATCTGTTAACTACTACATTTGCATTGTGGGCAACATTTCTTTTGACAATGTTTTTATTTTATTTTATATTTTTTTTCCCGACTGGATTATAAACACGTTGTCTTCTGCCCTACATGTAGTAGCCTGATTATACCATTGTAAGATACCGCCCCCGTCATTACAGTTGTACAAAATGTCACTTGTATTTTTAAGGTTCCAAGAATTATGTGACCTAACAGTATCAGGAAGAAATGTAATTAATAAATTCAATAATTGAATACGATAAAAGGAATTGAGGGTTGCGTAAGGAGTTTGTTTTAACTTGAATAGGAAAGTAGGCTTCTGTACTTGGACTTGGGCCTCATAACCTTAACATTCTGGCAACATCAGTTAAGGATACCATTGCTCATGGCTGCATATATAAAAAGACAATGAGAAAATGGAAAAAAAAAATTAAAGGGAATATACATCATTTGCTTTTGCTGTAATTTTCAGAAATGGATGGAATTGGGGGGTTGGAAATATGTAGCAAATATAGTTACACTGACTTTTTTGAGGTTTTGGGTTCGAAAATGCTATAAAAACCAAGAAAAACAATCATTTTCCTGTAGTCTGGTTCCCTGACTCCATTTAAGAAGAAACAGAGCAGTTTACATATATTGGGGAATTGTATGGTCAGGGAACCAGTCTAGCTGGCTTGTACCCGTTCATAGGTGTGTAATCGGTTGCAAACAAGTGCGATGGTCAACTGGGGCCAGTATTTGAAAAAAAAGCCAGTTTTTTCCAACGCTGATCGGCCGATCAGCGTTGGAAATTGATACAAAAATACCACTTTTCTTGAAAATGACAGTATACCAGGTGACATGATTTTACAGGATGCTTTACACTGTCATTCACTAACAGTCCAGCAAGGTATGTCAAATGATTTGGTAGTTTTATTTTTTGATGTTTGCAAATGTTGTATTTTCCCTTTAAGAAAACAGGCACAACGTTAGTTGAGTAGCACTTTTAACCTTATAAACCTTCCCAACTCCATCAAAATCCATCTCCCCTTTGGGGGGATTTTGGCAGACAAGCCATCTGTACCAAGTCCATCAAAATCCACCTAAAGTAGTGGTGGTCTTGTGGTGGATTTCAGCGGCTTTGGTCCTGATGCATTATGTGAAGCAGGGTCAGTGATGGATTTTGGTGGAATGTGTCCAGTACTTAATAAAAGACAGTGGGGAGTTAGTTGTGCTAAACATCAAACTGCTAATCAACAATGAAGAACAATGAAATTATGTTGCTTAAATTTATCATTATAATATAAAAGTTTCCAAATTAATGAAACCATGTTGTTCGGAAAACAAAGGAAGTTTAATTCCAAAACACATTATATCCATTTGAAAAAAAGTGAAAAGGTTGCACGTTATAAAACTTAATAGAACACACACAGAATAACAGGTGTTTTATTTAAAACTACATTTTGTATTTAAGTATATAACAGCTGTCAAAACTGACTTTGGGCAGCCAAAAGGGGCAGGATTCCAGAAGGTAACAAAGTGGTGTTTATCTGTTTTGGAAACAAACGCTTCAAAATACACAAAAGTTGAGTGAATTTTTAATGTCAAAACAGGTAAACGCAGGAAATCGGACCCATTATAGGAAGTGCGTAGAGGGATTGCTGAGATCTTGCTCAAGGGGGAGGTGGGGGTGGGGGAGGGGGTCCGCCACCACCCCCTCCTGGGGGTGCCATTGGAGGTGCAGCCGGGGGAGCCCCCATAGGGGGTGCAGCTGGGGGAGCCCCCATAGGAGGGCCCATAGGGGGGCCAGGAGGGGGTGGCCCCATCATACCGGGTGGAGGTGGAGGTGGCGCACCAATGCTGGGGGGTCCCTGCCCCATCATCAAAGCCATGGGAGTCGCTACCATTTCATGCTGCGGGGCAGGGGGACCGGGAGCCATGCCCACGGGGGGTCCTGGAGGGGGTGGGCCTGGTGCCATAGGGCCTGGGGGTGGGGGTGGTGCTCCAGGGCCAGGGGGTGGGGGTGGTGCTCCAGGGCCAGGGGGTGGAGGTGGTGCTCCAGGGCCAGGGGGTGGGGGCGGTGCTCCAGGGCCAGGGGGTGGGGGTGGTGCTCCGGGGCCAGGGGGTGGAGGTGGTGCTCCACTCGGTGCAGGTGGAGCGCCCCAAGGATCAGGTTCTGGAGGAGCAGCCGATGTTGCAGCAGGAGCAGCAGGTGCAGCTTTCTTCTGTTTCTTCTGCTGCTTCTTCTCTAGTTTTTGTCTCTTGGCCTCCAGTTTGGCATCTTCCTTCTTGCGTTTGTTTTCCAGCTTCCTCTGCTTGATTTCGGCCACCACCTCAGGCGGCATGCCTTTCCTCTTGTATCTGTGCAAGCAAAGACATTGCATAGTTAAACAGTATCAACGCTTTCTCAAAGAAATTATAGGCTGTTGTATTGTGTACTTATTATCCTGATTTTATCCTGTATCGTGGTCAAATCATTTAATGAATGACACAAAACAAAACTTTGTGTATAGCACTGGCAAAATTCACCGGGCCGCTAATATTCCGACGAGATAACTCATCACGAGATAATTCATCATCCTGGCAAGACAGAACACCTTTCTTGTCCATCAAAACTATCTTGTCTTGTTAGGCCACACATCATTTTTTTTATCCATCGGAATTTAGGCATTACATACTTATTCGACACACGTCCCCTTGCCAAGATACGGGTGGGGTGCTAGGGGCACAAATGGAGGGTTAACCCGAACCATCGTCCAGGGGAACTCACCGTTTTATTTCACCCCTCATGGAGCACAGGGCAGCAGACAACAGCAGAATCGGTAGAGAGATAGGCCAGAAGATATGTATCAATTGGATCTTATCTGGAGTGAAAAATATCAACAATCTGTTGGTTTTTTCACATGTGTTTTCTAGTTTTATTTTAAAATGGATGGAATAAATTACGAAACGGGATAGTGGTCCTTGCACACTTACAAATATCCTCAGAGGACTTCTTACGATCAAGTTCATGTTTCTGGACCTAATTCGTTCTGAACACATTCTTGCGTATAATATTTAATGAAGAAAAATATTTCGTTTGAAACAAGTCATGACGTCGACTTCTTACCTTCGTCCAAAATGTGGTCGATAATTTGGTTCACTGTCAAACAAAAGTAAGAAAATAAACACTTGAATGATTCAAATACAACTACCTGACGGAGGAATTTTCTTTTTTTTTCCTGCAACCAAATAAAATCAACTTGTATACTGAAATGATAGGTGACTTAATGCGTGACTATACAACGACTGACGAATGGGATTTAAAATTAATTCCCGCCATTTTGTTTTTAATAACCAAGCGTTTATGAACCACTACAACATTAAATGTACCTTTGAAGAGGATAACAGTGTTGTAGACGCCTTTCTCAAAGGCGCATGCGTAGATACCCTCGTCCTTTCCCGTCACGAATCCCAACTGTAGATCCGCCATGTTGACCAGCTGTCGGTTGCCGGCTGCAGAAATGAGGCAAAACAAGGATTTGAGCGCCAAAACACGAACAACAAAATTCTCTCTATACTTTTGTTTTGGTACGTCTCAGGGTACATCTGGGATCAAGGTTTCTCTAGGGCCTGCACTTTTTCTTCCAGTTTTATCGTATCGTAGATCTAGCAAACCTTATTAAGACAAAGATACTCCTTCTTTTTTCAAAATACCGCTTGCGCTTTGAAGAGCAATGTTTTAACCACTAAAGTTAGCGCTGACATTGTGTTCCCGGGGAGCAGAAGTTTGATTTGGATTAAAAATGTGCGATGCGGTGTAGTTGCACGGAATTCAAGAGATACAGATGAATGGTTGTTCTCACTTATTCCGACCTTTTGTTGTTGTTGTTGTTGTTGTTGTTGTGTTTTTATTGGCTTACCCCTTACATCCACGAGTTGGTCATTGCGGTACCATACCACAGACGCTGTCGGATGCTGTTGTATGTACCAATCGGCGTAACAATTCAACACCACAGTCATACCTGCCATGACGACCATTTCTTGAATCGTTGCACCACCTAACAAAATGCATCATAGCTCGCATAAGTTCGAAAAATTGGGTCTATTTCGCTGCGGATTTTTTTTTTTTAATTAAAGTTCAAAAATTGTAAAGCTAAACGTAGGCCTGTTGCAAATGTGTAAGGATGTTTCTTGGAATTTCTTGCTATATATAGACTAATGAAAAAAGTGGCGTCAGGATGCAACATTCTTTCCTTATCTTAGAATATCCAATCCTAAGTCTTAAGAACTGTTTATACTATATTATGACCATGGGCGTCGCCAGGATTTTTTCTAGAGGGGGGCAAAAAAAAAATTTGCCAAAAAATGCTTGTATTTCTCAACACATTCTCGATTTATCAGTTTTAGAGGGGGGCAGGGACATTTTGCCCCCCCCCCCAACTCATTAAATTTACCCCACTTTGTCTTCGCGCCTCTTTTTCTTTTCTTTTTTTCTTTTCTTTTTTTTTCTTTTTTTTTTTTTTGCTTTTCCAGGGGGGGGGGGGGCAAGTGCCCCCCTTGCCCCCCCTCGCGACGCCCATGATTATGACACTGCCGTCATTTTACTTTCATTACCTCCCGAATTTCCAGCGGGGTTATTTCTCCCCTTGGGTGGAAGGTCGTTGGCACCATACGCTGCGCCTATCATGGAAAAGGAAAGACTGATGAGAACAGAAATAAAATATAAACGCCTAATGATTTGGCTATTTTTTTTTAAACATTGGTAAATATATATATATTGTTTACGGGAAACAGTTTTTATGGTGATCTCACCCGAGTCGAAGCTCTGACGGGGTTTGGCAGGAGAATTTCTCACGTTCGACCTCAATGAAGGATTGTAAGATGCACCTGTGATGAGAAGACGTTTAATTAATGAAATGGACAATACGCCATATTAATGCATTTCTGCCTCTATCATAAATGTTATAAAGATCAATGGTTTGAATGGGGATACCCCCCCCAAAAAAAAAAAAAACCACACCAAAATCTGGTCAAGACCTACCTGGACCATTTTGTGCACTGGGCCCGCCTGCGTCGTAAGATGCGCCTGTATATATGAAATAAAAATCAGTATTTCCTATTGAAAGTAGTTGACTGAATTCTCCAGTTTTTGTAATCAGCAAACAAATAATAATTGATGGGTAGAGATTGAAATTGTGATTTACTTGGACCGCCGGCTTGCATCTTGCGATTGTATCTTGATTTAGTTTCTGATTTCCTGTTGAAAGTGGTCGACTGAAATTTTCCAATTTTGAAAGTTTAATAGTTTTATTAATTTTAGATGAAAGTTGCGATTTACCTGGACCGCCGGCGTGCATGCTCGGATGATTTCTTGAGCTTGAGCCTGCGTCATACGATGCGCCTGTCTCCAAAAGAAACAAGTGATTTCCTTTTGAAAATAGGCGCCAGTTGACTGAAATTTTCAGGTTTTTTTGTCGGCAACACAACTTATAGAAATTGATTAACTTGAGATTGATCGTTAAACCTGGACCTACGGCTTCCATGTTTGACCTTTGAAATTGTGATTTACTTGGACCGCCGGCTTGCATCTTGCGATTGTATCTTGACTTAGTTTTTGATTTCCTGTTGAAAGTGGTCGACTGAATTTTTTTTCAATTTTGAAAGTTTAATAATTTTATTAATTTTAGATGAAAGTTGCGATTTACCTGGACCGCCGGCGTGCATGCTCGGATGATTTCTTGAGCTTGAGCCTGCGTCATACGATGCGCCTGTCTCCAAAAGAAACAAGTGAGTTCGTTTTGAAAATAGGCGCCAGTTGACTGAAATTTTCAGGTTTTTTTGTCGGCAACACAACTTATAGAAATTGATTAACTTGAGATTGATCGTTAATTTACCTGGACCTGCGGCTTCCATGTTTGACCTTTGAAATTGTGATTTACTTGTACCGCCGGCTTGCATCTTGCGATTGTATTTTGATTTAGTTTTTGATTTCCTGTTGAAAGTGGTCGACTGAAATTTTCCAATTTTGAAAGTTTAATAATTTTATTAATTTCAGATGAAAGTTGCGATTTACCTGGACCGCCGGCGTGCATGCTCGGATGATTTCTTGAGCTTGAGCCTGCGTCATACGATGCGCCTGTCTCCAAAAGAAACAAGTGATTTCCTTTTGAAAATAGGCGCCAGTTGACTGAAATTTTCCAGGTTTTTTTGTCGGCAACACAACTTACAGAAATTGATAAACTTGAGATTGAATGTTAATTTACCTGGACCTGCGGCTCCCATGTTTGACCTTGAGCCTTGCGCATCGTACGGTAAATCTGCAATGTCAAACAAATATCAATTGTGTAAATTAAGATGCTTGGCCTATGTAATTTATGCATATAAATAAAAATGCGAATGCTGCCCGACCAATCAGCCTCAAGAACTTGTTGACGTCATCCCTGGCTTGATTATGAACTTGTGAGAAATGTTATGATCCTTTATTTAGAAGCAGTGTGTGTTAGGGGCAGAACTGATGAGCGGCGGACTTGGCTCATCTGTACCAGAATCCTGACTCGGCCCGAGCTCATCTGCAGCATTTCTTGCGTTTGCAGGGGGAAGGTCTTCAAAGTCGCCTGTAAGATCTAGTAAATATATATATAATAAATAAATAAATAAAACTACTACCTATGAATAGTCTATAACTTGAACGGAGTAGACCTAGGCCTATAATTAGAGCCTAGTATATGCCCACTACAAGTTTTATCTTTCCCATTTTTTTTGTGGCTGTTATCTTGTAAGTTGTAGGCCTAGACCTAAGGCTAAGCAGTGATCACATCAAATCGGAGCCCAGCTCTATAAGTAAGCATATGTGTATACGTATAGGCTACGGGATTGGGCCCTACTAGCCTACCAAGTACAATGAACAATGTTTCTGTACGCAAATATAGCTTAACTTTATAGGGCGTTTGTGCGGTAACATTGTCTTGGAAATTTAGTCTTACTTTACCTTGTCCATTGATAGCTGTTGAGACGAACAGGAGAATCGTTAGCCAGTATGCCTTGCACGGCATCCCCCAGTGTAGATTCATGTTTTAAGAAACCATGTTCATTTGAAGCATTTCGAGTCGCTATACTGCTGAGAACCACCTACTAAAAAATCGTTTTGTAGTAAATTCATAATGTTTGACATGAAGTTGTATGCTATGTAGTTGTAGCACACACTAAATTAAAATCAAGGGCAAGCGCGCACATTGAATCTCCAGACGTTGGTCTATTTGAAATTCTGATGCGCGCAACGCTAAAAAGACGCAGTGCCTCCTGCGTTGTAAAAAGGAGCCATTCGCATGGTCACGCGCGTAATGTATTTGTAACGCGCGCGTTGGTTTATAAAGAATGCCGTACGCGTAGCGTACGGATCAAGTTTTTTGAGCCTCCATCTTAACACTATAAAAATTGTTCACTTCTGTACCTTTGTACACCATTTTTGGAGTTTTGTTTGTCAACATTGAACTCATAAAACAGGTTTGTTTGATGTTCTTGTAAATCCAGATCTCGACCTGATTTCAGAAGAAACGTTTCAAGAAATGGTCAGCCAAAGAAAGAGTATAGGCCTTCATTTGGTGGGGTCGTCGGTCCTGTATTTGCTGCTTGCTGTTGTTCTGCAAGGTAAGGCAATTCAGTTTAAGTGTTTCGATATGCCTAATAATTTCTGGATCTATACCATTAAATCCATCCTCGAAGACAAACATCACACTAACCAAAAGTCACCTTCTTTGTCAACTATAGATGCCGTCATTCCAAGCAAGTTCCCGGTAGGCGTTTGGGCCTCCGGAGACCACTGGACCGAATGGGAACCTTGGGACTCGTGTGATAAGACCTGCGGCGGCGGTTCTCGCCTCCGTTGGCGCGATTGCGTGCCGGCGAGTGGCGAGGGATTCGGCACTGACTGTGGAGCGGGCGAATTTATGGAAGTGGACGAAACCTGTGGAAGTTCACCATGCGCTGGAGGAGGAGGAGGAGGAGGAGGAGGAGGAGGGGGAGGAGGCGGTTATTCAAACGGTAAGGGTCGATCACGTGTAATGTAATGAAGCCTAGTGACTAAACAGCGACTTACAGCCAAAGTTTTGAGTTGAAGTTCTGTCAAGACTCTAAAGGAGGACAATGACACTGCATATACGCGGGAAGCAGTTTGGAAGAAATCTGTGCCAGTTCGCAACGTGGCATCAGCAACGGTTAAGGGGGCGTAGTGGTAACGACTGGAACAATGACGATAGCCTACGTTAATTGTTTAATCATCGATACATTTTCTCGACAACCTGTCCAATCATATTGTCTTAATCTCTTTCATTTTTCTATGCAGCTGGGCCGCCCCCACCACCCCCACCGCCCCCTCCAAATCAGTACGCGCCTCCCCACCACCCCCACCCCCACCAAGACAACCACCCCCACCCCACCCCCACCAAGACAAGGACAACCACCTCCACCACCCCCACCCCCACGATACGATCAGCCAGCACCGCCACCACCACCGGTCTACGAGGATAACATGATCGACAACGCCGGGTACGGGAACGGACCAGGTGGCAATATAGGTGGCGGTGGCTACGGCAACTCGCCTCGGCTTGGAGAGCTGGACACTGACTTTGATAACGACTTCCCCTTACAAGATACACGTAGTTTGGGTGGGGGCGGCGCAAGTGGGGTTTTACCTCAGAGACTCATTGTTTTTTGCCACCTCGTGATTTCGCTGTTTCTCTTGAGTCTATAAAACACTGATTCAAATGCGTCAATATTCATTTCGTATCATCACGAAACAGTCAATTGAGAAACATTCCTAGACTTCGGAATGAACACCCGGGTGCATTGGTGGTAGGGTTGGGATAGGCTCACGTTGTACAATCGAAGTGAAGTTGCTTTGAATTTTTGGTATAACTCGGCGGACAAAAGGAACTTGCAATGCGAGTTACGAAAAAAAAAAAATCAGCCGAAAGCTTAAAAGTGTTTATTATTTCACTCGTGAGGCTCAACTGGAATAGTTTTAATACGTAAGCATGAATTCCTTGTCAAGCTCTGTAGTACATATTTCATTGAGGATTGGTTTCTTACCAAAAGGAGCTAGGGGTTAGCACTTGAAACGCGAACACCGTAGAAACACTCTACATGTATATGGTTGCCGGACTACTCCGAACCGTCGGGAAAAAAATGAATACAATGGTAACATTTTGTCATTTAATACTGAAGGCAGCAGGTGATACTGACCTCTTTATTGGCATGCGCAAGGGCGGTGCTTTCCAATTGTGGACGGGGGATTTTACTTGACAATAGTGCAAGGGGGGGGGGGGGTATCGTCTAATTTGGAGAACAAAGATGACCTCCAGTGCAGTGCTTGTGTCACTTTGCAATACTTTAGGAAAGAGGAAAATTCCTCGTTGCCCACAATAGAAGAACAGTCACTTCAATGTTGAAAAGTATTAACTGAAAAATCCCCATCGAAAAATAATATTTTTGCATTCAGGTAGTGACCGCGGTTTAAAATGACGACCGCACTGACACATTTTTTTTCTTTTAAGTGAAAAGAATCCCCTGGAATATCATTGTTTCATTGATCAGCCTCTTTCCTCATCATATTCCCACCATGTAAAGTGTCACATGGATGTATTCCAATAAATCATAATCACTCATCTTCTTACTTTTTACAATTTATTTACATGTACAATACTCAGAGTTCCTGACAAAGATGCAAAATGTAACAATTGACAGATCCGAAAATAAAATAACTTTGTGAATTCACTGAGAAATAAATAAAGGAGATGATCTGAGTTTGTGAAATTGTTAGGATGGCCAAAAGCTGAAATTCTTGTTTTTCTTAATAGGAGGATTGGCAGAATAAAAATGTAATTCCCCTTTCTTCAGTTCACTTGTAGCCGAGTATGTTAGGCCACATCTGTGTCAAAGCTGTGGCTGGTTCTATTGAGCACCTAAGTTGACCTAAGAAATCGGCAAGATTTTACGATTTATCCGGGGAACCACGTATAGGATCTACCACTTGTGTAATTCCCCTTTCTTAAAACATTTTTGTGTCCTGACTGGCCCCTTCTGATCACGGGCAATAAATGAATATTTCGAAACAAAAAGCTTTACAATTTACAACATATTGAAAATATTGCAAATGGATGACTTTTATTAAATTACAATTGTTGACCTCAACTTCCGTTCAGTCGATAAATTGAAACACAGGATCTGTGACAACCCTAGTCAGTGTTTGGTACCGAGATGTTCACATGAAAAGTGAACGTGGACTGGCGAGACTTACACGCTCTGTAGACGGGGCTCCGTGCACATGTACCCACTTAACGGCCAAAAAAGGAGAGTTGGGGGAGTCCTTCACTGGTTCCCGGTTCATTCACTGCATGTTTCGAATGATCCAAAGTTATTGGAGACGGGAATTAGTCTGGGAGACCATCGCAAGTGATTCGAACGCATTCGTGCGCCGACAATGCCCGACGCTCACGCGAAGACGCTGTGGCTGACAGCTTTGACACATTCAGGAAGCAGTGCGTACTCAATAGTGATACAAACGCATCCTCTTTTGACAGCATGTGCCACTGTAATTGACCTATCGCGGTAGAATCGCGTTAACGCAGCTTGTGAAATATTGTCCAATTACATGATATACAAATGAACGCGGAACGCGCAAAATCTGAGACAACCAAAACACAGTGTGCAAAAACTGCACAGGGGTTGTCTAAGGGGCGTGGCTAACTGGCAAACCGCCTTAGGTCAATTCCCAAAGACCTGGACATTATTTCAAAACCAGAGATTCAAATGGGGCCTTACTATGAATCATTGTAATTGAATGTGCTACACCGTGTCAAATGAGATCTGTATCTGGAGCATACTGCAAGCAAACTCCACTATGGGATATACGGTTGCAGGCGCCTGGTGGCTAGCAGAGCTGAGATAGAGCCATCAACAGGCCAGCTTGTCTGTATTGTATCTGCTATTCAGTGTCTGCATTAGACTTCCATACTACGTCAGCTGAGCAGAATGCTTCATGGACAATAACCACGCTTAACATTTGAAGTCAAAATAGGAAGTTGCAGTTTTGGAACATCAAGTTACAGTTCACAAGGTGACCCGGAGATCACATGACCCACTCATCATGTGACCTTCTCTTTGACCTTCTCCCGTTCCTTCCTCCTTTCCTGCTCTTCCAGTTTCCGGATCTCTTCCTTGAAGTGGGTGATAGTGTCCTTGCTCTGCTTCAGTCGCTCGTTCAGCTCCGTGATCTCAAATCGGATCTTCTTCCGGGCTGACTGGAGCGCAACAACAGTCTTCTCTTCCAGCTCGTTGACTGTCGGATTGCCAAATGTGCAAAACAGCAAAGAAAGAAGAAAAGTAGACAATGGGTTATAGAAAACTCTTTACAAGAAAAAGTTTCTTAGGGACCCATGGTGTATCAGTGTCTTTGGGCAAAGTTAAATGAGGCAAATGTTACTGGCAACTTGAAGGCAATTAAATGCACTGTAAAGTTAAAGGAAATCTGTTTTGAACAAATATTGGGAATTCCTTCGAACGTTACATTAGATTCAACTTTCTCTGTTGTTTTCTTCCTGAAAATTTTCTAAAAGCAGCTGCTTGTAGACTGACATATGGGACATAGCTCTGAAAATATATTACTATACGGACAGAAACAGAATATTTTATTCAACAGCTTAGTTCTAGGTAAGTTTAGACAAAGTTCCAACTAAGAAAAGTTCCTTCTCAGATTCGAGAAGTTCCAACTTTATAGACAAACATTTTCCCGTAACAATACAAATTGAGATAGAAAAAAGTGCCGTGTGTTATCAAAATTCATCACTTCATAATATTATAGGTGAAGTTTCTGCAACGATAGAAGTAGCAATTCAAGAAACACTTCTCTGAAAATTAAAATTATCAACGAATAGTTGACACTCTTTTTGGACTTACAGTCTGTCTCATGTTTATGAGCTCCTAGCGTCAGAACTCTGGAACTACATAGAAGCTGCTGCATCATGGCTGTAGGGTCCTGGAAAATCTAGGAGAAGAGGGGGAGGCAGGACAAACTTTAAATTTCAACGTTCATTTAAAGACATGTTTATGACTTTATTTTGAGATTTGTTCATGATTATCATGGGTTAAAATGACCATGTCCTAGTACAAGTTCAACTGTTCCCTGTAGAGTATGATAATGTGTTTGATCCCATCACCAAGATTAAAACGATTTATTTTGTGTCCTTCAGCAACATATTTAACCACAATGGCGTCTCTTTTGACTATAACAGACTTCGTATCTTGCAGAATCTTACCATTTCGTCGTAGTGTTCTGACACTAATGTCTTTTTGCCCAAGAAGAGGTTGGTGTCCGTTTGGAAGAGCTTCAGAAAATGATACAACGTTACCTGCAAACCAATAAACGAAACAGACTAAATAAATTAATAATGAAAAAACGGACAGAAATATTTGTATTATTTTTATGTCCATTGGTTATCATTTTAAGTTAATCCAATGATTTTAAATAACCAATTCATGCCTGAATTTCTCAACTATGGCTGCAGCTGCTTCCATAGATACGTGTGCTAATGCTGGTCGTAGGCTAGCCAAGTCTTTCCGATGTTAAAGATATTCACGAGTCACTTACCGGTCTTTCATTGGGATCCACAAAGAAGATTTTGATGATGATTTCAAATTCCCCCCAGCCCGTTTCCTGTATCTCATAGGGTGGCTTGCTGACAACTGATTCAAGGTGAAAAAAATAAGAAGAATTTAATAAACTACATCTGTTGGTACCTGCTTGATACAATTTAAAAATATAAGGCAGTTTATATCAAGAGACTGCATGGATACTAAAGTAAAGAGGGGCCTGGAGATACATGTGACTATGAGTATTAACAGAGCACAGAAAGGATACAGAAGTTTATTGCGCCCCTCTTGATAAAAGACTCTCTACAGATAATATTATTAATGATAGTTTACTGACCTCTCAGTGCGTTGGCGTAACTCTCGTGGAGTTTGAACTGAATCTTCTTGACGTAAGTGGACATATCCTGAAGGGAGAACAGAAAATAGTCTAAACATTTAGAAATTAACTAAAGAAGCTAAAATGCCACATTATATAAAATGTTTTGCCATCGTTTCCAGAGAGCTAGGAGTTCAGAGACAGAATGCTCACAACACAATAATTGCCTAGGCAACTCAAGTTAGTCAAGATTTAAATACATAAAATACAACAGTTCTGCTAAAGGTTCAAATTTCAATTAATGAATGCAAATTTTGGGCCTCATAAGTTAAGTAAATTGTCACCTCGTTTCGATGCGGCTTGACGTAGATCGTCCACTGGTGGGTGTGTCCATCCTCCTCCCGTTTCTTGCCAAAGTAACGTGAGATGTTGCCATAAACAATGGGCTTGACAAGATTAATGCCCTGTTCAAAAAGTTCAAAGAATGATCTGGAAATTAAAATTCACATGAAACAGCTCCGATCATGAGGCCTTTTACGACGGCATAAGACGATTTGGTATTTAACATTGTGCTATCACTTGCTGTAACAACGCCCCCAATTGTCACAGAAATAAAAAGTGACAAATCAATGAGTGAATGACAATGTGTTGATTTAAAACTAAAAGCTTTCATAAAGATATGTGAACAATGTAACGTGTAATAATATAAAACAATCGACAACATTGGTTTACTGAAAACGGACAGGAACAGACGGTAGGCCTACTGTCTGAAAACTGGTGCATCCACTGTTGTTGGTGGTGTGGTGGTCACGTGGTCAAGTGGTTGAAATGAAAACATACGAAGTGGCTATCGTTATGGCAGTCGTTGTTTAGCGCCCTTTACGATCATTTTGATACGCAGGCAGGTATATAATTATTTCTTTCCCCATGATTTAGCGAGCAGTGCGACAGCTCACACGGCTCAGTCGATAGAGGGTAGGATTTTGCACCGCGAGGTTGCGAGTTCGTATCTCAGTTTTGCACTCGAATTTTTTTTCCTTTTCTAACCTGAGGCTTTGGAATTGGAGAATTTTTTTAAAAGGGAAATAAAGTCCGAATTTCATAACGTTCAAATTCACTTTTTTCCTTCTAATTTTATATTTTCTTCTCATGTTTTTATAAAAGTTGCAGTCTACCGTAACGATAGAAAATGGGAAATGCGTTACGGCTGCCGTAACAATAGCCACTGCGGAAAACAAAACAAAACCACCCACATTTCATTTGTCAAATAGGGCCTACCACAAAAACTAATATATTTCTGACACCTATATTTAAGACTTCTTTTAACCAACACCCTGCAAGAAATTTGACCAGCAATTCGTTACATCAATTGTTAAATAATGTCTTCAAACCTTCACTCTGCCGCCAGAATCGTGCCCGTAGTCCGCCATTTTGTGCTCCCATTAAATTGGAATAGCGCCACCATTCGTTGGATCCAGACGTCTAGAGAGCGATCTTCCAACGAACGATTTTCATTGGTCCTTCCCAGAAAACGCCCAGTCAAAACCCACGAGAAGGTCAAGTTCATGCGGCAGTTTCATTGGTTGAGGCAAAGACAGCGCCCAGGTTCAACCCACAAAACCAGACATTAAAGTTGTTACACGTGCATGTTAAAAATGTTGCATGATTTTGAAGTATCTGGCAACATCCACTACATTAACAATGGGCGAGCATTTTTGTGTCGCATTAAATTAATTATCCTTTCTATAGGGAATTATCATATTTTTACATTGAGTGTTGCTCGTTTTTTCCCCCTTGAAAAATGCATCATATTATTATTTATGATATTCCCTTTATTTCTGGTTTTCTTCCCTCTATGGATGTACTGTCTCCACCCGTCCGACCTTCATCAGCTGGTCATTAACCACCACAAGGACATTGTCTCGCCCACTATTGTTGTCACGTGATTTTTTTTCACGCGCGCGACTCTAAAATGCTAATGATGGTTCAAGGATAGGACAAAAAATAACATATTCTTTCTTCCATCATTTTGTATGAGAAGAAGGATCGGGTGAGTAAATATGTTTACTTTATTGTTTCATGCAATTTCTAAGGATTATTAATATTATTTTAAAATGAATGTCTATATTTTAATTGATACCTATAAGTTTTTGATACAGGTAGATATAAGAATATCATTGTAATTTAATTTTCTAGAAACATCTCCGAAAAAAGTATGTGTATAAATTCAACCTGGAATAAAGATGTGATAAATGCATATATTTAAATGATTTAGCAAAAAAAAATTGAAATTTCAATTAAATTGAAATAAATTAAAATGATATCCTCTCATTAAATTAAATAATAAGAAGCGGTTTGAAATTTGGACTTGTATGTAAAAATTATTCCCAAAAATCCTCTTTCATCTTGATGTTGTATTTCTAAGAAATTATAATTTATGATCCAAAATTATCATAATTTTGATCATGCCAATCTAGATCTGCTGAGCACCGCGCGATGAATCGCGTGATCTTTCTACGTCATCATGAATATTTAAATCATTATTCATTGATGAAAATCAAAAGTGCGTGGCGTGTTGTGTATGTACACAAAAACGCCTCGTGTCTAGTCTCTCGTTTGTTGGGCATATACACACTCATGGAGAATGTTTGTGTTTGCCTGAGATGTGTGCCTCAGTTTTTCAGCTTTTTGCTCCGAATTTTACCCAAGTTTTTTAACACCGAACTGTCGTGCATGTGGTATGTATACTCTTTCAATTGGTAATAAACTTAAAAACTGGAATTTTGAGTGCGAAAATGGGAAGTTTGCGGGTTGAAATTGTGATGGTTGCTCAGGTTGAGCAGCGGGTGGGCACGGCCGGTGCATGGCGTGGTCTGGTACGGTGTTTTTATTGGATAGCCTCGAGTCGCCTGACATGCCTGATGTTGGCGACAGTTGGTAAAGATGATATATGCCGATATTCGATAATTAACCCATGTGCCATGCCGTAGAAATGGTGTGAGAATCCAGGGATGGTTGCAGTAGACGGGCACCACCATGTTTTATCATTGAACAAAGATACAAGTTTGGTGGAAACATTATTTGAGATGAAAAATTATGCCGTATGTCCAGTCAGAAAAACATGGACATGATGGACCTACAATCCTGACCGTCACCGCGCCGTCATGCACAACTTGTGACGCCTTTACATAAAATACAGTGCAGAAAAGAAACTCACATTTCACATTGAAAATTAGGCTTTTTTCAGGCTGACCGATTTTTTTAGTTTGTTTTACCTTCACATGATCATGTTAAGTGATGACTCTTAGTCTTAATAATATTAAATCTTGACCTGTAAATTTAAATTTTCCTGTCTTCATGGATACACGACTGCATGAGATGATTTGTTGTAAAATACAGGTTTCTGTGTTGAGCTAGTATTTCCATTTGTTTCTGCAGTTCGCCACTAAATATTATTTCCTTATTACTAATTTTGTGAGAGAGAAATTTACCCTTAATATTAATCCATCTTGTTTTGCCTCATATTTTCTTCATTTTTAGTTTGTTTTGTGTTTGGTTACGTACTATACATTTTAAATACTTGTTCAAGTTTTTACATTTATTACTTTTTAGGTCTCATTGCAGGACCATTAAATGTGAATCACACGTTACATGCGTGAAATTTCTTAAAAT
Source organism: Patiria pectinifera (assembly GCA_029964075.1). NCBI lineage: Eukaryota > Metazoa > Echinodermata > Asteroidea > Valvatida > Asterinidae > Patiria > Patiria pectinifera. The sequence continues at coordinate 1,838,184 of CM057134.1, read as the reverse complement.
ATTGAAATTATGCAAAATATTAAAATTAAGGACATATCTGACCAGAATCTTCTATCATATTTACAGTGGCTGTGGATTATCACATTTTTATTAGCTAGCAATATTTTTATTCACTAAGTAGGCCACGCAGTTACCGGATGAGGAAACATGTATGATAAAAGATTAATTGTACAGATTACATTCATATGGCTAGCCTACTGTTTACACAGACATATGATAAAGCTGGAGTGCGGTGTAGAAAGAGTCCCATGGGGAAGTTTACTTACAATTGATAAGAAATTCGCCCCCCCCCCCAAAAAAAAGGTGGAAAAGAATTATATTTATACTGTTCCGAAAAGTAAACAAATTGTTAGAGGTGTACACGCCTTCCTATGTTGACTTCGGATGTAATACTGAGTCATTTCTGCCTGAATGGAGCTGTTTTGGTTGGCCGGGTCACGTTTTGTAACTTGAATGGCGCGAAATAAATGCCACATCACATTGGCGTCGGAGCACATTGTTCAACTACTCTGCATGTTTTTTGCTTTGTAATTTTTTTTCTGATAATGTTGGGAAGGAAACGTTGGATGGGAAGTGGGTGTTTGGAGGGGGCGGGGCTACATGTTGGAAGGGGGAATGCCTCATCCCAGTTCCAACCACATGTTGAAAACAAAGTTATACATTTTTAATGCTTTGTATGTCTACGTGAACTTGTTAGACCAAATCATCAATTGGTTTTTTTAAACACTTCCAGATTTGCCTTCACTAGGAAATTAAATCCTCCCCGTGTGTTTATGCACGTACATCATCAGACAAAATCATTGGGTTTTTGAAATGCTGGCTCCACTCTCAGCTTTGCCTTCAGGAAATTTAAGGCCCCCCCCCCCTCCCCAGCCTGAATCAGGCATGTCAGGGGACGTCAGCTAAACGTTGGCCCTATTTCTGGAACAGGAGCGTCAGATTATATGATATGAGGCCAGATTTGATTCAATGTATTTCCATATGGTTAAGACACTGAAATCGTGTAAGTGATTCTCAAGCCACTGATGGAGCCGAACCTGCGAACAAAGGTTCTGCAACCTGCATAGAGAGCTACACATCGTAACTGACACCCCTTACCTGACACCGTCTGCATACGTCTTGCATAACAATGTAAATGGGTTACATCGCAGTACTATCAGTAACATATATATACCGGTACCAGTATGGACAAGCGTCCAATCTCCATGCATGAATAGTACTACATGTTGATGAAATAGCACTTATTTATGACCACTGGTTGAAGCTGGGTGTGCGGGACACATCACTTGTGCACAAACTCTTGTTTTACTATACTCTCGAGGACAATGCTTTGTGTTTTCCTTTTTCCCTGTAATATAACACTCTCCCATAGACTAAGCACACAAACTTACTACAGAGGACCGTTTCCAACAAAAGACCCAACGCCCGAGGATTGAAAGGATCTGTTGTTCTCCCTTTGTGTGTCTGTCCTTGGGGGTTATGTAGAACAAGTGCACATTGGCACAATGTATTCGGATATGGCACGATGTATTCGCGACTGATTTCATTCTGAATGAAGTCGACTGTCTTGTCTTCATGTGAGTGATAGGCGTACGTATTCTAGAGTCCCGTCTTTCTCTTCCTCGCTAACCGTTGAGGGAGTACTTGTGTTCAGAGTCCATAACGAACATGTGTAGACGTGTACTTGTATACATGTACACATGTACATGTACTGGTACCTACGCAGGGAAACATTGCCATATCCCACAGTATGGGCACCCTGCACAACTACATGTACCCCCACTGGCGCACCCAGGATTTGGCTGGGGGAGGGGGGGGCTCTCATTTTATTTTTATTTTTTTTTCAGATTTTTAGACGTTTAAATTTTTTCAAAAAATGTTGCCCAAAATTTGGCCACAGAAAAAAATTTGGTTTTCTGTTTTTGGGGGTGGACTATTTTGACGTTGGTGGCGCCACTTACACCCCTATTTTACTACTCGAAAATAGGTCACATGCAAACATGTTCATATCACTTGAGGTCAAATTGTTACAACCTTTTTGGGGGGGGCTCAAGACCCCGAGGGGAGGGGGACCCCCTTGGGTGCGCCACTGACTAACCCCTCAACGATTACAAAGGGAGAGTTGGAAGAGACCGCTGGAAGGATATGCGAACGCATTGCCCACAACACCTGGCACTCAAGAAGATGCTACGTGGCTTTGTGCTCATTCAGAATGATATATAAGTCATGCGTACTTTGTGCCAAACACGCACTAATAAGTTTTACGTATACGCACAGGCGATAAAATAACCAGAGTATTACACAAGTGCTACTTCAAACTCCAGTATTTACATATTAAAAAAAATCTACTGGTACTTCAATAAATGATTATTAAAAAGATGCATGTATACATGGGTGACAGCACATATGTGGCAAGATACAGGTATGTGACAGAGGGACACCCCCCCATGGGGCCCCCCTCTTTTGTATTGGTCATTGTGTAACCTCAATACCAGCATCTCAGGAATTCTTTTGAGATATCTGGGGGGGGGGACTAGGTAGCAATAGTCCAGGTATAGACCTTTCTGCGCTTGGTTGGCAAACTGCACATTTTGCCAACCACTGGTTGCAAAATTATGGAAGGTCCAACACTGCAAAAATGAAGAAGAGCATAAAATGGCGCCAATGTTTTCCCCCCCCCCCCCCCCCAAAAAAAGAAAGGTCTATAGGGTATAGGGACATGGGGGTACTACCGGTACTCTGTCACAAATTGTGCTGGCATTGCACAGGCATTGTAGTTTGTACATGTATGTTGTGAAGTTATCCTTGTTATGACATCTGGGCCTGTGATCGCTATGGAGGCCCTCTTCAGTGGTGAAAGTATTGTATTATGCGAACAATAGCTAGCACATTTGCTTTCGCCATAGAAAGGGGCCTCCGTGATAGAATTCATAGCCTACCCAGATTGGTCTACATACTGTGTACATGTATGTTGAGAATAGTATAGTACAAATTAGTTGAGTACACGTACATATTGGTCAAATGAGTATCAAGTGTCATGCATTATGTGTGTCATATTTCAACTTGAGGTTAAACCGTACATGTAATGCATGTGTATGGTTCCACCCCAGTAATGTAATGACTGCCTATCTTGATTTTTTTTTCTGAGACAAAAACCATGTATGCTTTAATTTTATCATGCTTCTCTGATAAATCATCATTATTCATGATACATGTACATTGTACATTGTACTAATGAAATTTTACTTCATTTTCACGGCACTATCTGATTAATTTACCAGTACAGGTCTGTATTTGGACAGGATCGTTGGGCCTATATTGTTTTTGCACTCCTGTTCCTTTTCTGCAACTTTTGGTTTCACTTCTAATAAAAACATGTATTTCATTTATTAGTCATTTCTGCTATGGAACTTCATTCCTAGAACTTAAATTATAAAAATATTTTAATTTCTAAACATTGCACATAAAAAAAATATTGACACGTGTTCTGCGGGCAGTCAGTTACTCGTGATCATGGCTTGTTGTTGTTTTGTTGCCGTGGGAAAAAAAAAAAAAAATTGAATCATAATGCAACAACCAGCGCATTATTAGCAGATTTGCTGCAGGCCGTTATTACAAATGACTCACAGGCAGTCACCGTATATAGGGAGCACCTCATAAATAAATACGTTATTTGGAAATTTGCCAACTGTGCCCTTTACCAGTCTGCCTCTCGGTGGATAACTGTCAATAAATATGTACTGGTACACGTATGTGTATCATCAGATCATACGATGTACGATTACCCGTACGTTCAATCTGAGCATGACCATAACTTAAGAGTTACATCTAAGACCGTGTAAAGAAAAATAAGTAGTTTGTTGTCCGGCCTTTTTGAAAAAATGAAGGAGGCGGGCACTTCCCCCCCCCCCCCCCAATGGCAGATTTTCAATTTCTTGACTATTTTTCTGATACGTGTAAAAAATTGTGTCCAAAGGAAAGGAGCCATACCCTTTCGACATAATTTCGTGGGAAACAGATGAAAACTTTGAAAAGACAATATATTGACAATATCTGTGCAAAATATCTTCAAATGTATGAATTAAAAAAAAAAAAAAATGATATCTGAAAAAATGAAGCGGGCAGAGACGAGAGACTGGTTACTTTTTTTACTTGGCCGACATAATATCGCTTTGTGTAGTAGGGTAGAAACCATTTCATACATGTACATGTATGTAGTGTACGTACGTACATGTTTATTGTACACTCAACACCTCTGTACTCTTATGAAGAAACTATTAGGCTTTTCACCTGAAGTAAAGCTATTAAATAGAATGGGAAAACAATGGTCCATTATTAATTTGTGTTTTTAAATCTTTAAATTTTGACCCCAGGCCTCCCCTCAAATATGGGAAAATATATGGTTTGGATGCGCTGCAACTTGAAGCAAGTGTAAGACGTGGGAATTTCTTCCTGAAAAACATCCTTTGCAATAATTTGTTTGTACATTGTAAAAGACAAAATGGGTTATTTATTTCTTGTAATTCTTGTAATGTTTATCACAGTGTAAATAAAAGGATATCTGCTGTGAGCGTCATGCCAAAAGACTTGAGAGGAAGACTGAAGAAAATTGTCTTTGACGAGTCCTTGGTGATCCAAGCCTGTCGCGTCAGGAAATCCACTATGGATGAACTTGCTCACATCCTGTGACCAAGACTCACATGCGATGACGTCACACGGTCACCGCGTGTCTTAGACAGGATGGGTCTATTACTTGTTCATTCATGGTCCGGAAAGTCAAATTCAATGGCACTTTGCCAATGTGTATATGTACATTAGTTACCACCTCAAAACAAATCTGCAGGGTGATTGTTCAGTTTAACCAGCGACGTGAATTGGTTTAGTCTGGGACAGCAGAAGAGTGTTTAGTATTAGTAGACCCTTTGCATTTGGGCCATCTTTGGGGTGCACACCTTTGTTCCATTGGGAACGCAAGAGTTGAGTCCTCATGTGCAGTCATTTCTACTGATTTTAATAAATTTAAATAAACCTCGAAGATGAATGCCAAATGTTTCTAGTAAACGAGTTCATTTGGAATGTTAGTGTCAATTTGTAAGATTTGAGAAATTTGCAAAAGGTTAGCATATTTTCTCACAATTCTTTCACGATATCAAATGTAGGCCTACTTTACAGAACAAAAGGTACACCAGACTCTTTTCCCAGAGACATTTTCCCTCAGATTTTGCATGTCTCACCGCTTTTTCAAACTACATGTGCGTTGGTCCCTGGCATGCAAGCAAACAAAAACATTCTGAGGTGTTGTGTCTGAATGTCTGCGGCTTATAATAGTTCACGGCCAGACTATGGCCTATTTCTACCAACAATAGAACACTGACTGAACTAGATTCCCATGGTTGTAGCATGGAGCTATAAAAAGTAGCAAGCTGTGCAAGCACATATGATTTAAAGGGAATGTACATCATTGGCTTTTGCTGTAATTTTCAGAAATGAACTATTTGAGAGGTTAGTTTAATAGATCAAATATTGTTGCACTGACATTTTTGAAGTTTTGTGTTCGAAAAGGTTGGAAAAACCAAGAAACACAAAAAATATTCAAGTAGTCTGGTTCCCTGACTCCACAAAAGATAAAATGGATCAATTTATAGACGATGGCAAATTGTAAGGCAAGGGAACCAGTCTAGCTGGCCTGCACCCGTTCCTGAACATGTAACTAATAGCAAACAAAATTTGGACTGAAAAAATAAGTAAATTTGGAGCAGTAGCTGAAAAATAGTTAGGTTTTTCCAACGCAGGTCGGCCGACCATCGTTAGAAATGTTTACAAAAATACCATTTTCTTGAAAATGACTTCACACCAGGTGCCATAATTTTACAAGATGCTTGAGACTGTCATTTACCAACATCCTAGTAAGGTATTTCGTAAAAACTTGGTAGTTTTATTTTTCGATGTTTCCAAATGTATATTCCCTTTAACAGACAGACTTTAAAGTAGCCCTTTCCAAAAAATTGATTTGTAAAATCGCTATTTTTCAAGCCATACAAAAGTTATTCACTTTTGAATGAGACATCTGGGTCATTCTATACATTTTGGGGCCAAAGTGTGACACTTTTTCCTGTCCCTGTTACCTTGGTACATAGTATGTAGGCTGACTTTGTATTTTGTCATTCAAGTTTCGTAAAGAATGACTTCAAACAATGTTTTATTTGTTGGCAAGGTACAAGTTTGCTATTCATAATCACTCTTGGAGGATGATTGCATTACGAAGTGCATCAGAATCAAGAAATCATGCATGTAGATGTCATCAGATGTATACAGGGACAGGACAAAAGTGGATCATGACCCATATCTACGAAAAATTCCACCAACATTTAGGAAATAATTACAAATTTTAAGTTGTTTCCCCAGGTGGATCTTAAATTCGAAGTGGACAAGAAACCGAATATGTTTAAGAGGCTTGTAGACACCCAAAATAGATTTTTTTTAATTTTTTTTTTTAAATAAATTAAGGATGTTCAAATTGGAAATTGCTACAAATAAAGAATGGAGATGAACTTCTGAGTAATGTAATATGATTTGCAATGGAGTGCATGTCCATGTCCGTATCTGTTTCCATAATACGACCTTGAACTGAAACGTACAATGTACATGTACGGGTTTTTCAATTTTACTTGTGAAACCGGAGGTCTGGTTTCTCCCCAGGCTAGCTGACAAGAAAAAAGGTCAAAATAGTTGGCATGCTTGACTTGATGGAACAAGCTAATGTGTCAGCAATAATATGCCTATCACATGACCTTTGACGCACATACATTTACGTAAACTGCAGATTTTGGGGTTGGCTACAATGTGTCTGGGAGACGGGTGCGAACAATGGTAGAAATGGCTGGAATTTCTGGGAACTTGGCCAAAAAGTTGGTCCGTCAATACACCCATCTGTTATTAAGCCCTGGCCCGAGATGTTGTCACCAATCACATCATTTGAGATACCGGTAGTGCAACCAAATGACTAACAAAAGTCTGGTACATGTACATGTGTATGCTTGCACTTGCACAGGACCTGTGGCTGAAATATGCTGGAACAAGTTAAAGGGAAGTACAACATTTGCAAACATCAAAAAACTAATTGATCAAATTATCACGAAACATCATACTGGATTGTTAGGGAATGACAGTCGAAAGTATCTTATAAAATCATGGCTCCTGGTGTGCTGACATTTTTCAGGAAAACTTGTATTTTTCAAAACTGGCTTTTTTTCAAAATTGCTCCTCGTTTTTCATATTTAGTTATTCTGCATTTTCTTTGCAATTGATTTTGTACACACCTGTGAAGGGGTACAAGCCTGCTAGACTGATTCTCTACCTTACAATACCCTGACATCTATAAATTGCTTTGTTTCATCTTAAGTGGGGTCAGCTATAGGAACCAGACTACAGGAACATGATTGTTTTTCTTGGTTTTTGCATCATCTATGATCACAAAACTTCAAACAAGTCAGTATAGCAATATTGGCTATAAAATACCAACCCCCAAATTCATTTATTTCTTAACATTACAGCAAAAGCAAATGTTGTACATTCCCTTTAAAGGGAATGTACATCATTGGCTTTTGCTGTAATTACAGCAAAAGCAAATGTTGTACATTCCCTTTAAAGGGAATGTACATCATTGGCTTTTGCTGTAATTTTCAAAAAATTAACTATTTGAGGGGTTAGTATAATAGATCAAATATTGTTACACTAACATGTTTGAAGTTTTGTGTTTGAAAATGCTGGAAAAACCAAGAAAAACAAAAATGTTCAAGCAGTCTGGTTCCCCGACTCCACTAAAGATGAAATAGATCAATATTTATCGATGCCTGAAAATTGTAAGGTAAGGGAACCAGTCTAGCCTGCATGCACCCGTTCATGAACATGTAACCAATAGCAAACAAAATTTGGACTAAAAAATGGTAAATTTGGATCAGTAGTTGAAAAATAGTTAGGTTTTTCCAACGGTGGTCGGCTGACCACCGTTGGAAATGTATACAAAAATACTATTACCTTGAAAATGACTTCACACCAAGTGCCATAATTTTACAGGATGCTTTATACTGTAATTTACCAACATCCTAGTAAAGTACTTCTTAAAACTTGGCAGTTTTATTTCTCGATGTTTGCAAATTAATGTTCACCATGTGAGTTGACTGTACATGGGTTCAATTAGGGGACACCGTGTGTTTGTTAGTTAGTGGTGACCTTTAAGGAAGGTTTATGATTTGACCTCTAAGCATGACTTGACCTAAAATGTATTGCCGATTTGAAAAGGGGGGGGGGTCCAGTTCAAGGACATGGAAATGCAAGCGCACAATGGTACAAGTCACAACCCATGTAATAGTCAGTTTTAAAAAGGGGTTGACTCAAACTTTATACCCTAGGGGTAACCCCACCCCCATCCCACATTTCACCTGTTGTAGTCAACAAGGGTTAAGTACTTTCCCATGAGTCTATCCTACCCTGGCCTCTAATGAGCAGTAGTACAGGAAGAAATGAATTGAACTTTTGAAGATATGATTAGCAGAACAACTGCAAAAAAAATAAGTGTTTTTACATACATTGTCAGATTGTACATGTACATGTACATGTACATACAACATGTGTCTGCATTTCGCATTTATATCAAAATGCAGTGAACTCCTCAGGATTTTTACTCAGGGTTGGGTCAAGGGGAAATTTAAGTGGTGGCTTTTAAAGGTGGGAGAACTTGATTGTAAGAGAGAGGAACTCAAATAATTATTTATTAGGAAAATATTATAAGTAAGATTTGAGGCTTTGCATGGTGGAGGTAAAATAATGAAAGGTTTGCGGAAACACCATGTGCGAATAATTTCTCAACTAAGAGAATGGTTCTGAAAACCAGAGGTATAAACTCAACGTTCCGTTCAGTATTCTCTGACCGTCTTCAGGAGAATGCCTAAACTCTAAGAAAGTGAACACTTTAGCAAAAGCAAAATCGGTGAAGTGTGAAGATGCAATAAATATTTTATAATCCTATAAAAGAAAAAATTGTATCCTATAATAAAAAATTATTTTATAATCCTATAAAATAAAAAAAATAAATTAAAAAGTTTGGTTTCACGCATTAAAATGTAGTACAAACAAAAACCTGCTTGTTACTTTAGACAGCATGAAATCACCTCCCACACCAGAAATGCACAGTGGCTTTATGGGGAAGTCGTCCATAATCTAATTTGTGGATGACCTGATGACCAGCAGAGATGAGGTCAAGTCTTTGAAATGGAAAACACACACAAAAAGCTCAGCTCGGTCAGGGGTAGTCTACTGACCTGGCTTGGTGGGGGGGGGGGGGCGGCTACTGGCCCTGATTAGAAAGTTGCTGACCAGTGGAGTTTACTTTGCAGCCAATCAAATTACTGAGAATGAAATGCTCAGTTCCTTCTGAGAGCATGTGAATGTCTTGAGAAAAAACAAACAAACAAGTACAAGACAACAAATATCCTTAAACCTCAATCAGAAACCTTCGCAAAGTCCAGTTTTGTGGATTGAAAAAGGTGGGCCCCTTCCCAACAGAAAAGTATAGGAGATACAGTGTATAGCAGTTCTGTCAATAGGCAGGCTTAGGCCAAAAAAAAAGTCTCCGGTTTCTGGTATGCGCGCGTCGCTGTAGCCATGCACGTCGTCGGCAAAATGAACAAGTTTTTTTTTCAATGAAAGATGATGTCTGAAAACCGCCAAACTCACTGGAATCCTGCTGCTGCACAATTTTAACGTGTTTTTAGATTGAGTTATGGTCGAGAATAAGCTTTATGTGGCCTCTCTGAACTCCCATATATTTGCACTAAGTTTAGTCGGGCACCATTTGCAGTCTTCGGCCGACATTTGAAGCTAAAAAAATCAGTTAAAAAAAAAAAGGCCGCGTTGCCGCACCACTTTTGGGGCAAGCTCCATACCAGAAACCGGAGACTTTTTTTTTTTGGCCTTACATAACATGTAGTTGTTTTGGATTCCTGCCAAAATCTAGAAACTTTACCAGGGCATTGCTCTGTTCATTTGGCAGACATACAAACCAACTTGCATTTAACTTGTGTACGTCCACTCGTCAAAATGTTAGGAATGTTTCTATGCATAATGTTTTTTTAAAAAGGAAAAAATACAGTGACGCAAGTGAATACTCTTTCCTTGTTGACAAAAAAAAAATTCCCACCCGTACTCGGACCAGAGACCTTTGCATCGCCTGAGTGATTTCATTGACGCTAGTACAGACTGTACACAACAATCAACTTGTTTCCAGGGACACCAAATCCCAAATGCCTGTCGGGAGTTACGATACTTAACTTTCATTTTGTTCGACTTCAAACTGTCAATCGTTTTCAAGCTCTGGATAGTTTGAGCTTTGAAATGAGGGCAGTTACTCTTGAATTGTTAATAACCTGTAGCTGACAGATTGATGAATGATTCTTATTTGCTTGAAAATCCTAAAAATATTTCCTTTCTTTTTTTGTGAGGATTAAGAGAGCGATTTATGGCACTGAAAGAAAAATTCACTGGTTGGGACAAGTATTTTGACCTACATTGTAGATTTGTAACACAAAAACATAGTAAACTGTTTACAGCTGTAGCGTTTTTTAAGCACTTTTAATACGCTTAAGTCCTGTGCGATGCAAAAGTTATTTGTACCATCATGGGGATATATAATTTAATGATTTCTGTGTTTGATTGTCTCCTCTATGATGGCAGTGTTGAGCTCACTCATTGTACACAAACCGGTACATGTACAATGTACATGTAAGACCTAGGTAAAAAATGTTTCTGGTCTGGGTTTTTTGTGGGTTTTTTTAAAGGGAAGATACAACATTTGCAAACATCAAAAACCGAAACGATCAAATTATCAGGAAATATCTTACTGGATGTTAGGGAATGACATTCTAAAGCATCCTGTAAAATCGTGACTCCTGGTGTGCTGACATTTTCAAGAAAAATTGTATTTTTCCAACGCTGGTCAGCCGACCAGCGTTGGAGAAAACTGGCTTTTTTAAAAACTGCTCTTAAATTTTTATAATTTGTGTCTCCGCATTTTGTTTGCAATTGATTACACACCTGTGAAGGGGTACAAGCTTAATTGCCGGACTGATTCTCTGACCTTACAATTCCCTAAACTTGACAAACTGCTCCGTTTCATCTTAAGTACATGTACGGTCGGGGAACCAGACTCCAAGAACATGATGTTTTTCTTGGTTTTTCCAGCATCCTCAA
>CM057134.1:1581437-1826437 GCA_029964075.1 Patiria pectinifera | reverse complement strand
CGTGATGAGCCGGCCTCGCATCGAGAGCGAAAGATGGATACGGAGACTGAGAAGATGGGTTGGATCAGAGTCTGAGCTCGAAGTGAACACACCAAGGCACAGCTAGAAGATGAACTCATGGCTATCAATAGAGACAAAGCTGAAATACACGATAGCTATGCACAGGTGGGTGTGGTCAGGGCTGGTGGGTGTGGTCGGGACAGGTGGGTGTGGGTCAGAGTCTGGATTGAGTTCATGGAACACACCAAGGCGCAGCCAGAAGATGAACTCATGGCTATCAATAGAGACAAAGCTGAAATACAATGGCAGCTATTCACAGGTGTGGGTGTGGTCAGGGCTGGTGGGCCAGGATGTGGTCGGGACAGGTGGGTGTGGTCAGAGTCTGAGTCTGTGGAACACACCAAGGCACAGCTAGAAGATGAACTCATGGCTATCCATAGAGACAAAGCTGAAATACACGATAGCTATTCACAGGTGGGTGTGGTCAGGCAGGTGGGTGTGGTCCGGGGCAGGTGGGTGTGGTCAGAGTCTGAGTCTGCAAGGGAACACACCAAGGCACAGCTAGAAGATGAACTCATGGCTATCCATAGAGACAAAGCTGAAATACAAGATAGCTATTCACAGGTGGGTGTGGTCGGGGCAGGTGGGTGTGGTCAGGACGGGTGGATGTGGGAGGTAGGTGGATGAGGACCGGCTTGGGCACATGCTACAGAATGAACTTAAGTGGCAGTGAATAGGATGGGGATGGCTGAAGCAGGCTAAGGATAGCTACTCAAAGGTGGGCGTAGTCTCAGGACGATATGTGGATGTGGTCAGGATAGAGTGTGTGTGTGGTCAGGTTAGGTGTGCGTGGTCAGTGTAGGACATGTGTTCAGTGTAGGTAGGTTTGTCAGAGTATGTATTTAAAAGAGGTGTTTTACACAGGGTTTGACCTTAACTCTTTTTTATCACTAGCCAGGCAGGCTCCTGAAACAGACTAACTAGCCCGCGGACATTTTTACTAGCCAGCATGTTTTTTCTTTTATAGAGTGGTCTCATAAACAACAATGTACGCATGTAAAACGTGGATCCTAAGGCAATCTTGTCAGTGTTCTTAATGAACTGATCTACTACATTAACCCTAAACAGTTAATAAAATTAGACACAAATTAATACGTTTGCTTTCTGAATTAAACAATTCTTATTTTCCTGTCCTTTCATCTTTGCCATAGCCCAATAATTCTATGACTCCGCCAGCCAGGTTACTACAGAAATAGATTGACTAGCCCGCCGCTGTTTTTGCTTGTCTTTGGCGTAGGTGAGTCGTCAGAAGGCAGCCTTGGCTGAGGAGCTCCTCAAATCTCAGCGTAGCTTGGATCAACAAGTAGACAACGCCTCACTTGGATTGCTAAGGAGAAGGAGGAGTTGACTAAAGACAAGGCTAGCCTGGTGGCAGCTGACTGCCGCTGAGAGAGAGAACAGGGCACAGAGCTTATGAGTAAATGAGTCATGCAAGGAATCAGAGTTCTTATCTATTCAATCACCAGTCAATCAAAAGTCAATCACCAGTCAAATTTCAAGTCAGCCACAAGTCTGTTGCAGCTCAGTCACAAGTCAATCAAATTGGTCAATAGACAAGTTTAAGTCAATCACAGTTTAACTGTAAGTCAGTCACAAGTCGGTCAAAAGTCGTCCAAGTTAGTCACAAGTCAAGTCACAATTCAGGTCCCAGAAGTATCACGGGATAAACTCGATATTAAAGGATGGTGTCTTGGTTTGCTTATCTGAATGGAGTACTTCGAAGTGTGACGTCATTTAGAACCAGAAAGTGTAGTGCAATGAATGGAGTACACGCAGCGTTGTTGGTTCTCGGGCTGAATCATGCGCTAATGTCTTTCACACACATTTTGTGCCGGCGGCATGTATTCACTTCGTACTCCATTGACTTGACTTGATACAGAATAACCTGTGATTATTAAAGTTGTGATGACTTAACTGCTGCCACAATTGACTTCAGAGGACCTCAGGAGTCTTACAGAAAGTTTGGATAGAAACTCTTGGGAATAACAAGGTTAAAGGAATGTACATCACTGGCTTTTGCTGTAATTTTCAGAAATGAACTATTTGAAGGGTTAGTACAATAAATCAAATATTGTTTAACTGACATGTTTGAAGTTTTGTGTTCAAGATGCTTGAAAAACTAAGAAAACAAAACTGTTTAAGTAGTCTGGTTCCCTGACTCCACTTAAGATATAATGGATCAATTTATAGATGTCGGAAAATTGTAAGGTAAGTGGAACCAGTTTAGCTGGCCTGCAACCTGCTCATGAACATGTAACCAATAGCCAACAAAATTTGGACTGAAAAATTGCAAATTTGGAGCAGTAGTTGAAAAATAGTTAGGTTTTTCCAACGGTGGTCAGCCAACCACCCGTTGGAAATGTATACAAAAATGCCATTTTCTTGGAAAATGACTTCACACCAGGTGCCGCTTATTTTACAGAATGCTTGAGACTGTCATTAACCAACATCCTAGTAAGGTATTTCTTTAAAACTTGTAGTTTTATTTTAATGTTTGCAAATGTTGTATATTCCTTAAAGTATAGGATATACTGAACTTTCTCATTTGTCCAGTAAAAGTTTCTGTCCAGAAGCTTTTGAGACTAAGCCTACCTAAGCTATCTTCATCATTTTCAGGTGATAGCTGCTTTGAATAGCGACAAGGACAGCCTAGAGACTGCCTTGTATGAGGTTCAGCAAACTGCAGCTAAGCTGAGGAACAGAAAGGGAGCAACTTGGAAGCTGAGGTCCAGGAACTGCAGCTAGCTAAAGAGGCAATCACAGGTACATCAGCGCTTTTAAAACCCTTCCAGACATTACAACAAAGATTTCTTGTATATGTGGGTCTCTTCCAGTTGCATTTAAGCATTTTCAGTTTGATATTGGGTTTTAAGCCCTTTAATGACGTTAAATAATCACTGCTTACTCAGTACATTCTGAGAGCTTAAAAGAAAAGTCAAAGGTTGGCTAAGGTGGGACTCTAACCCACTGCCGCCGCTTTGTAGATCTAAACCACTCGACCACTCATTGTCACACCCAATTTATACATCTGGCCTTACTTGCTCTGTGAGCTTTTCTTTGTTGCTAGTTGACTTGGCTCAAATGTTCGTAAGGAGATGGAGACTCAGAAGTCACCAAGCCGTGACAAGGACCTGGATCTACTGAAGCAGGCAGCGACATCGCAGGGGGAGAGGGACTGCAAGCTGGCTATCAGCCAACGTGGAACAGATGCATGAAGAGGAGATGGAAAGACTCAACAGGGAAAAGGTAGGAATGGAAAACCGTAGATGGAAAAGACTGGAACAGTGGAAAAGGTAGGAATGGGAAAACTGTAGATGGAAAGACTGAACAGGGAAAAGGTAGGAATGGGAAAACTGTAGATGGAGAGAAGACTCATAGCTTACGGAAAAGGTAGGAATGGGAAAACTGTAGATGGAAAGACTCAACAGGGAATAGGTAGGAATGGGAAAACTGTAGATGGAAAGACTGAACAGGGAAAAGATAGGAATGGAAACTTATGTAGATGGAAAGACTGAACAGGGAAAAGATAGGAATGGGAAACTGTAGATGGAAAGACTGAACAGGGAAAAGATAGGAATGGGAAAACTGTAGATAGAAAGACTAGACAACAGGAAAAGATAGGAATGGGAAAACTGTGAGATGCAAAAGACCATCAAGAGGGAAAAGATATGGAATGGGAAAACTGTAGATGGAAAGACTCAACAGGGAAAAGGTAGGAATGGGAAAAACTGTAGATGGAAAGACTCACGTTTAGGGAAAAGGTAGGAATAGTACTCCTACTCTGTAGTCTCTATTCCAACATTAGATATTTTGTTCCTCTGCGAGCATCAGCTTGAATATAGCACATGAGGTATGCTGAGAATTCTGCAAAAGTTTGAGTCCCAAAAATTACTGTAATAATGTCTATCAATGGCAAATATTTTTATCCAGCTAATTAAGATGTTGTCTATTTTTGGTTCAATAACTGATTGTCTTGCTTTCTCAGGAGACTATCCGACAGTAAAGAAGGTGAATTTAGAGGAGATTGTCCCACAAAGCCAACCAGGAACGGGAGGAATTGCTGGCAAGTATGAACAGGAGAAGGAGGTAATGGAAGAAGAGATTGCAATGATGCAACGGGATAGAGATGAGAGTCTGCTATTGGCTGAGAATGATAAACAACAGGTAATGAATATTCATGTAAAAGGCTGACTATTATTGAAATAGCATAAACAACAGATGATGAATATTCATGTGTTACCAAGAATTATATTTATTTAATAGACTTGAGAACGTGAAATCAATTCTTTTATGAAGAGTACAAAGAAGGATCTTTCAGCTATGGAATATGAATGCAATGAAACAATGTAGATTTGAAAGAGAAAGGATACCATTGCCTGGGTAATAGGAAATTTAGTGAGTTACAAATATTCATGACATCACTTGGATGACAGCGGTGACCACATAATGGATTCATATGTTAAACATGATTTCCTGTCAAAAGCAGTTTTGTGTTTTCATAAAACTCTTAATGTCTTGCTTATTTTGGTTTACTTATCTCAGTCTGCATAGGTTATTTCTGCAGACATTTTGTTTTATCTACTTGTTTCTTTTGTTTTCAGGCCTTGTCGCTTGCCCAACAAGAGAAGAATCAGTTGATAGAGAAACTCAACAACTCTCAGCGTGAAATGGCCAACATCTATGGAGATGGATCGCCTCAAACGGGAAGCATTCACTAAATCTGAACAAGACAAGGTCAGCAGAAATATTCTCTCTTAGTACAGATAATACGGCTTTTAACTTTTCATTGCCTGTGTGTTTAAACTGAATCGGTTCCCATTTTCAGTCTTATATTTAATGTCCAAACACTCTTTAAGTTATCGTCTCTTTATAAAATGTAATTGCAAAATTGCAAAATAAATAGACTATACTGCCAAAAAATACGATTGAAACCATTATTGAAATAAATTCAGAATTTATATAATTATAATCACTTAATTTGTCTCTCTTCTCAGTGATGTCACCAAACTGCTGGTTATGACATTGTTGATTAACCCATCCAAAAAGTGTTTACTGTAGCCACTATGAGTTCCGTGCTGAGGTTCAGGATCATTAAGTGCATTAACAGTATTCAAAATGAATTTTCATCAATATACGTTTCAGTATTTCTTTGATAATTATATTCTTTTTCTTTTTTCTTTAGGATGCTCTGAACGCCTCCATCACTAGAAGCCATAAGATCTGAGAGGAATATTTGAAGAAGCCACGTGAGTTTCCTGAGCATTCTCGATATTACTTTTTTGATTACTCAGATAATTCGAAATGAAACAAATCTCATCAGAGGTAAATATTGTCAAATAGCTAAACCTTTCAGAAGAATTCTTAATAGTCCTGAATCATTCTTATTTGTTGAGTTGTTTCTTACTTGTGCTGAGTTGTTAATATTATGTTTATAGGGGGTTCCATTGAAATTTTCATGAGTACAAGTTCATGAATTTCCTTTCTAATAAAAACTTCAGCATGGCTACGCTGGGTCCTGCTACAACAACTACTCAAATACTGGCAATACAACATTGTTTATTTTATGATTTTCCTCATAATCAAATAAAACCACAAGGGAAACTGACTGGGTGCAGTATAACTCATTTAAACTTGAACAAAGAAATTGACTGAGCAGGGTTTGGACCTGCGACTCCAGATTACCGCAGATCGCGTACTGGTAGCCAACTGAGCTATCCAGCCCTATGTTGGCTTATCTCCCTAGATAGCTCATTTGGTAGAGCACTGCAACTTGGTATTCCAGTGGTGGGCAGATTCAAACCCCGGCCCAGTCAATTTCTTGATTCAACTTGTAAAATGACTTAAGTTTCTGATTGAATTGCAGTGAGGCACACGAGGCAGGAACTGCATGAACTGGACGTCCAACATCAAAGACCTGCAGAAAGCCAAGGAAGCATTGATGCGAGAGGTCAATGAACTCAAGACACAACTCAAGATGGTGGAGGAGAGCCGAGATGGAGTGAGACGTGAGCTGATCGAGGCTCATCGGTAAGATAAGAGAAGGTGAGTAGGCTGGGCTGGCAGAAAATGTTATTGTTTAAGCCAGGGATGAGATATGTCAAGATTTGTCCTGATTTCTGGATTTTTTTTCCAAATTTTCCTAAGTTTATGATTTCTTGTCTAGTTTTTTTTTTTGATTTCAGGGCTGTCAGAGTAATTCCTTTGATATCTTAAAATCCTCCAAAGCGATTATTTAGTAAAAATTCTTCAAAACAAATGGTTTTTTTATGTCTGTTTCATGTTTAAGGTGATGAAACAAGGGAGGTGATGCGTAAAGAGAATCTGGACATGAAACGGCAGTGGAATGACGAGGTCCGCGAGAAGGAATCAGTCTTGAAGGTCAGCAGGAGCTACGGGACAAAGTGAAGAAGACCGGCTGAGAAGACGTCGTCACTGAATCGCAGCGTAGAGGACAAGGTGCAACGCGGCTAATGGTAAGAGAATGCTGGGATTGAATGGGAATACTAAGTCAACACAAGTCCATCATTAGTGAAATTGCAAGTTAGTCAGAAGTCAATCACAAGGGCAATCACTTCTGTCACATCACGAGTCAATCACGAGTCAGATCACAAGTCAGTCACAAAATCAAATCGCAAGTCAGTCACAAGAACTCAAACACAAGGAATGCTCAGTCACATGTCAAGTGACAAGTTATTCACATGTCATTCCTTTGTTAGTGTTTATCTCCTGTTACTTGTTTTTACTTTTCAAAGAGACTTTTATCAAGGTTTGTCTCATTCAATCTTGAAAGGGTTCTACTGCAAACGCAGCTAATCACCAACCAGACTATACTTTACTGACGCCGTGACGCAAACATGAAACCCTTTGATTCTTTTCAATTTTCAGTATTGGAGGAAGCCAAAGCAACAATCCAGAAGGAAGCTGGTGAATTGAGGTCCAGCTTGAGAGAGAGGTGGAAAAGTCTCGTCTAGAAGCTCATTTGAGAACTGCAAGAACTCAGACGACAGGTAAGAGATAAGGAGGTCCTCTATTTCTTCAAGAAAATCCCTCAGTTGGAAGTTAGAAGTAATAAGTGCCATTTTTGTTGAGGATGTTTCTCAATTAAGAATTTCCTTTTGTCTGGTTTTGTATCTTTCCTTGTAGTTATCTGCCACATTGTTTTACCAAAGATTATAACATACGTTTCCCAATAAGCATGTGTAGTATTCTATGTTGGTTCATGTTGATTTTAAAGTTTGAAATAATTGACCTATTGCCGCTTGTGAGTTAGCCACGCCCTTAGACAACCCTATGGGAGGTTTTGTACACTAAGTTTTGTTTGTCTCAGATTTTATGTTAAAGCCAAGGCCCATTTGTATATATCATGTAACTGGACAATTTTTCCAAGCCGTGTTGATGCGATTCTAACGTGATTCTACTGCGATAAGTCAATTGTTCTGAAGATGCAACTTACTGTAGTTAAATCTGTATGTTATCTCACTCTCCATACACTAATTCAATGAATTTAATCCTCCTTGAATTTCACGGGCTGCTGACGATGATGATTGATGTATTGGCATTTGCCCTCCTCAGATCAAGACTCTTGAGACTGAGCTTAGCTAAGAGAGCCAAGGAGATTGAGGACCTGATGGCTCGTTCTCTCAGCGGCAGACGCCCGGAAGACGACAGCCGTGAAGGACATCTACCCTCAAACAGAAGATCGCCGAGACCGAGTCGGCCCGCCAAACCATCCGCAAGAAAGACGCCCAACCTTCAACGACGCTACAGTGAGTTAGAGGAGGAGCTCCGCTCAGCGTAGAGAAGGATTACCAGATGGCCCTGGAGGATGCAAGGAACACTTGAGAGGAAGTTATCAGATAAGCTGAGAGTGACGGAGACGCTGTTGGAGTATGCTAACGGAGAGATGGGTGAATTGAAGCTGAAGCTGAGCGCTGCTGAGGGACTGATTAATGGACTGGAGGCTCAACTGGCCCAAGTTGAAGGTCAGTGGGTCAACATAGCTTCTAAGACAAATTATGTTTACAAAAGTAACAATAATCACGATGAATGTTTGAGTGGCAAAAACTGTGTGAATGATGGAGTTACAACAAAGTCATCACAAGTCAGTGATTAAACAATAACATGTCATCCAGTCTCAATTCAAGTGTTAAGCTATACACCATTCCTTTTTCGTTTTCCCCTCTGATACTTGAGAACTGACTTGTGATTTTGACTCAAATACAATTCAGGAAAAACTAGGGTTTAACAGAAACAATTCTGAGGCATGCAATTTTTCCTCGGATCACCAGATTTTTTTCTTCATTTCAAATTTAATGCCATTAAAAATTAAAAAACACTGTACAAAGCAGGCATGCAACTTTTCCTCGGATCCGCTGATTTCCTCGTTTTTTACTTCTCATGAATGCCACTACAAATTGAAAAACACTGTACAAAGTTTCCTGTGGCTTTGGATTTTCCTATTTTTATTAAATTCCCAGTTGCATGCTGTCAAAGTCTGGTAAAGATTGAGTTTCCTCTTTTGTAACTTCTAAGTTGCTTGCCTGAATTCTAAGCCAATATTTGAACGTACCAGAAAATACTACAACACCTCACTGATTTTGGAAATTTTAAAACTGTTATTTTTGTACTATTTGAATTCAACAGGAGCCAAGCGTGATGTAGAATTCAAGCTTGGCAGTCTGCACTCCGCCTCCTCCGCTGCACTTCTGGGTATCGGGTACGGGTGCTGCACCATCAGGCAGCCCAGGATCCACACTCAGGGGGCCTTCCGTAGAGTCCCAGCCCTATGAGAAGTCCGCAGGACTCGATCACCTGGCAAAGGTAATTTACTAATTGAGAATCTTGATTGATATTTTCTTGTTTTGTTGGGTTTCATAATAGAATTGTTATTGTATTTCATTTTGGGTTTTTTTACAGGGAGTGCAGGAATGTCTGAATAGTATTTTGTTGGCAAAGAAGATTTTTCTCACAACAGAATAATTTTGTTGAAGTAAAATGTTCAAGATTCTTGGCTGTGGTTTGTCCTTTGTGGATATCAATTGTTTACATTTTGTTTTCTTTTGCAGAAATTATTCCAACTTTTTGTTTTTCAGTTTTGTGTTTAATATTAAATCCTTCCCTATCTTAATTTTTTAACGCCACTGAGCAGTAAGCTTCAATCTAACAGCAGGTAGGTTGCAAACAATAAATCAACTTCACGCTTTGTTTGTCAACGCACGCTGCTTTTTCATTTTATTTCATTTTTTTTATTTGCAAACTGGGCCTCACGTAACATGGATAAGAAATAAATGAAGAGAATTTTGCAGTGTGTTCATATAAGTCAACAAGGAGGGACGCCCATTCATGCACATTTTCCTTGATATCAAATTGGTTATGGTTTGAAACACTTTGTCTTTCATTGTATGACATGACGTGGTCGTGCCCTTTAATCAGTAATCATTGCTTTAATATCAAACGATTGACGACATTCCTTTAATATTACTCACCCGCCACATTCTAAATCATTTTAATAACAACTCAAAATTTGACACACACATTCTCAAGTGTTTTTCAGCTTTGAAAACTTCTGGTTTCAAATTGATATTGTAAAGTTCAACCACACAGCAATCAGATTTCTTTTGTTTTTCTAGATCCCAATGTTTCGCAGTAATTGATTAAAAACTATTATCATTACTTTGACATCATTGACATTTGGCATGGCTTTACATATATTCACCACCTTCACCATGAATAACATTTTACATAAAGGTTTGTACAGCAAAACCAAACACTCACAAATCAGCTTGATTAATGAAAATGTTTGCAGTGAAATCTCTTCACAGTAATAAGTCAATGAATTCTGCAGGTGTGAAGTTTTTCCAGATTATTCCTGATTTGTGGGTTTTTAAAAAGCCTAAATTATGAGAAGTTTTCATCCTTGTATTTTTTTCTCTCTTTGGGTAAAAGGTTTACACTACAATTGCGGTGGACAGTTTTAAGAAGTGCCTGTTTAGGCAAATACATGTATATACCCGTAGACAGACCGCGGTGTTCCAGCCAAAAAAAATGTGTGGATGTTTTTATTTTTCCCACTCACGCCTAATGCCGTGCCAGCACTGAAGTGACTTTGAATGTGTTCTCAGTACATTTTGCATATGAAGAGAACTGTTTTTTAGTTGAATCTTTAATCTTCTTTTGTCTTGCAGGTTTTGACAACACCTTCACCACAACCACAGACGGTCGCGGCAGCCCCATCCCACGGACCGGACCTCTCCGACCGGTCCCGCAGCCCTGAACGTGAAGCATGTCACCAACTCGCCCTCGAGCAGCTGGTGGCGACATCGACTCCTGAGACCGTCAGCATTGCTCTACGCAGATCGATTCTCCCAACAGCTAAAAGAGACAGAACGACAGAGGGTGAGTCAAACAAATATTAGAAACCAAGTGGCCACCAAGCTGAGCTGAACATCACAAAATCTGCTGCATGCGCCATATGCACTTGAACACATGCCAGACTTTTGTAGCACGATGTCGGACATTAATCACAGCTGTGAGTGGTCAAAATAAATGTCTAATAGATTGAAATTGAAAGCATCATGGGGCAGAGCTTAATGGATTGGTCTATTTAGTACATAAAAGACATTTAAAACAGTCGGGAGCAACTAAATGTGCAGGGACATTTAACCCTAAAAGGGTCGGGTTATTTTGACCATCTCTCAGCCGGGCAATTTCCCTAAGATCTCGGCCATCCAGTGAAGAAAATTTTGTTGAATCTCAGTACATGCATAGAGCAACTTATCATAAACATACCAAACAAGAAGTTTTATGACTATAGTTCAAAGGGTTTTGGAATTATGGGTAATTAATTAATTATGTACGAATGGCAATTCTTGGCTCTGTGGTACACGACGCTTATGGGAAAATTCTAGTTCTGTGCGGCAACCCGAGAAGGGTTTTTTAGGGTTTAGGATCCACTGTTACAGTTGTTTGTCAGTCCTTTCTTCAATGGAAATGTAATGCATCAAGTTTGCATTTTTGAACCAAAATCTATTTGGGTCAACCTAAGTCAATACACTAGCTGTTGGTTCAGTTCAGCTCTGCAAGGAAAGTATAAGACATTTGTGAGATTCTTTTTCAATGAGGTGAAAGAATTCTAATTACAACAGATTGTGTTCTAAGTATAATTTTCTAATAGTGTTCCAACTTTGAATTAAAACTCTGTTAATTATTTTCTTTCAATTTGATGCTCTACAATGCTCTACCGAATTGCTTTAATGAAATGATGAATAGAAATGATTCAACTTACCTGCCATTTCTTTCTAATGCAAGGATGATGCACATGCCAAGATCAAGAGTCTTCGCCAGAGATGGTTGAGATGGATGAAGACAGGAGCCGGATCGAACAACGCCTACAACAACTACAGAAATCACTGGGTGAGCTGGAGGAAGGGAAGAGAGGAGCTGACGTGGGAGACTGAGTAGCGCAGACAGACGGCGCTTGATGCTGCAGGAGGAGACCATCAGGAAGACATGAACGGTGAGAACGGAAAGGTGAGAGGAGTATGGGGGATAGGGGAGGGTGGAATTGGGAGGCAAGGGGGACGGAGACTGAGTAGCGCACAGACAGCGCTGATGCTGCAGGAGGAGACGATCAGAAGACATGAACGAGAACGGAAATAGTGAGAGGGAGTAATGAGGGGATAGGGGAGGGCTGGGGAGGCACGGGGACGGAGACTGAGTAGCGCACAGACGGCGCTGATGCTGCAGGTGTGAGGAGACGATCAGAAGACATGAACGAGAACGGAAAGGTGAGAGGAGTATGGGGGGGATAGGGGAGGGCTGGGAGGCACGGGGATTGAGACTGAGTAGCGCACAGACGGCGCCACGGATGCTGCAGGAGGAGACGATCAGGAAGACATGAACCAGAACGGAAAGGTAAGATGAGTATGGGGGATAGGGAGGGCTGGGGGAGGCACGGGGATGGGAGACTGAGAAGGCCAGACGGCGCTGATGCTGCAGGAGGAGACCATCAGAAGACATGAACGAACGGAAAGGTGAGAGGAGTATGGGAGGATAGGGAGGGCTGGGGAGGCAAGGATGGGAGACTGAGTAGCGCCAGACGGCGCTGATGCTGCAGGGAGGAGACGATCAGAAGACATGTGAACGAGAACGGAAAGGTGAGAGGAGCATGGGGGATAGGGAGGGCTTGGGAGGCACGGGGATGTGGAGACTGAGTAGCGCCAGACGGCGCTGATGCTGCAGGAGGAGACGATCAGAAGACATGAACGAACGGAAAGGTGAGAGGAGTATGCGGGGGATAGGGAGGGCTGGGGAGGCAAGGGGATGGAGACTGAGTAGCGCCAGACGGCGCTGATGCTGCAGGAGGAGACGATCAGAAGACATGAACGAGAAACGGAAAGGTAAGAGGAGTATGGGGATAGGGGAGGGAGATGGGGAGGCAAGGGGATGGGAGACTGAGAAGGCCAGACGGCGCTGATGCTGCAGGAGGAGACGATCAGAAGACATGAACGAGAACGGAAAGGTAAGAGGAGTATGGGGGGATAGGGGAGGGCAGGGGAGGCGAGGGGGATGGGAGACTGAGTAGCGCTCAGACGGCGCTGATGCTGCAGGAGGAGACAATCAGAAGACATGAACGAGAACGGAAAGGTGAGAGGAGTATGGGGGGATTCAGGGAGGGAGGGAAGGGTGATAGTTAGCTGAGTAGAGCTCAGAACCCCTCAAGAACAACACAAACTTGCAGGCGAAAGATAGAAGTGATCATTTGAAAGGTTTGTACTCGTAACAACCTGAAATGATGACGTGTTCCAACGGGCATTGCAGATGGGCTGAACCGAATTATTCTTGAGATCTAAATTACTTTCATGCTAAAAAGAAGAGCGATTTCACTGGAAATTGGCTCAAAGATTGACTGCAGCAAGAGTCTTGTCAATGGAAAATTACTCTGTCTCGAAATTTATTTGGGTCAATGCGAATTGCCCAAAATACCTTGGTTGTTCTGGTGGTGGCTCTAGAATGCGCAGTCTCAAACAGGTGTAGGTCTTGTATCCTGCTGCTAAATACAAACGTTGCTTCTCTTTTCTGAAAACTGAAACATTTTATCAAATCTGGGGGAAGGAGGAAGTTTGCCTGTTTGTTGATTCATCCAGGCATGCAGGAGAAGTTCCACACCATGGAGCGATCTCTCCAGTCCTCTCGAGAACGAGAAGCGAGCCTGTCAAGACAAGATCGCCAAGATGAAACAGAACGAGCAGCGTCTTTGAGGCAGACAAACGCCAACCACGCGAGACTCTGTGGAAGGCTCGGAGAACAGAGGCACGCAGCTGGAGTTGAAACGTCGGGCCTTGGAGGGTGATCTACAGCGACTCACAGCTGTCCATGAATGATCGTATCACTGAGAACCAGGTAGAGGAAAGCTGAGTTTATAGCCGTAACAGTCCTGAATCCTCCAATTTCAATATAATTTTTGCACACCTCCCTAGGGAGGTAGGGTTAAAGATCACTCATAGAGGCAATACTTTTGAAATCACTAGCTAAAGACTTTGCCATAAATATACAGAGATTTAAGATTTTATATTTTCTAGCAATTGGAAATAAGGAGATTGAAGGAGTATGTCACAGCCCAGAGCTGTGTCCGAGATACATTGTCTTTGACTCAGTTCTGTGAGGAACTAAAGAAGGAATTCTTTACATGAACCTATAGCAATTGTCATTCAGCACAACTTCCTAATGAAGTTTTGAATATGCAAATTAAGGCTCTTGAACTTATCCATAAATGCATAATTTGAAACATAAAGCAGTCCAGGCTACTACAACTACTGCCAAAACCATGTACAATGTGAGCTTACTACATGTAGTTACTGTCCTGATTCATAAGGAGTTTCTGCTTGGTTATGGTAACACCATGGTAATAACTACTGCTTAGAAGATATTAGTTCTGAAAAGAACTTCTGTCCTGCTTATTATCAACTTTGCTAAGTAGTTTTTGTTCTGATAAGAACAGTCCTGCTGTAAAAGTTCCTAGAGACCAAAGACAAGTTCAATATCTTCTACAGTAGTTATTACCACATGGTGTTACCGCAAACCGAAACGATACCGATAATTCCCACCATGCAAAGCCTTAAATCTTATATTCATAAGGGTTGTTGTTTTTCTGTCTGTTCTTGACTCAGGTTTGTCAGGAAACGAATCGACTCCTTGATGAAGCAGATACAGATACTAGAGAGCAAGAACAGCTCGCTGCAGCTGACTGTCGAGCAGGATGTCCAACGCACTGGCCAAGAGGAAGAAGAGGAGGGTGACCTCAAAGGAAAGGTATGGACAGCCTCATGAACATAAAATAAGTAAGAACAGATTGTTGAAACTGTCAAATGCACTGGCCAAGAGTGAAGAAGAGGAGGGTGACCTCAAAGGAAAGGTATGGACAGCCTCATGAACATAAAATAAGCAAGAACAGATTGTTGAAACTGTCAAATGCACTGGCCAAGAGTGAAGAAGAGGAGGGTGACCTCAAAGGAAAGGTATGGACAGCCTCATGAACATAAAATAAGCAAGAACAGATTGTTGAAACTGTCAAATGCACTGGCCAAGAGTGAAGAAGAGGAGGGTGACCTCAAAGGAAAGGTATGGGCAGCCTAATGTACATAAAATAAGCAGGAACAGATTGTTGAAACTGTCAAATGCACTGGCCAAGAGTGAAGAAGAGGAGGGTGACCTCAAAGGAAAGGTATGGACAGCCTCATGAACATAAAATAAGCAAGAACAGATTGTTGAAACTGTCCAATGCACTGGCCAAGAGTGAAGAAGAGGAGGGTGACCTCAAAGGAAAGGTATGGACAGCCTCATGAACATAAAATAAGCAAGAACAGATTGTTGAAACTGTCCAATGCACTGGCCAAGAGTGAAGAAGAGGAGGGTGACCTTAAAGGAAAGGTATGGACAGCCTCATGAACATAAAATAAGCAGGAACAGATTGTTGAAATTGTCAAATGCACTTCTTAGATACCCTCAAAGGAAAGATATGGAAAGCCTCAGGTACACAATAAGCTCGGTAAAACCTCTGTCTTCCTCGAGAACAAGATATGGAGAGCAATATGGCATAAAAATCAAGATATACAGAAGTTAACATCTAGATTTCTTCCTCTTTTTCCTCTGTTAAGTACATGCTATCATCCGTACATAAATTGTAACAATATTTTGTTTGTTTTGTTGTCCATAGCTGCAATCCCTATCCATGACATTGAATGACAGCAGTGTGGAGAGCAGCCAGCTGCAGGAGCAGATACAGCATCTACAGCAGACATTGTCACAGAGTGAACACGACAGACGTGTACTACAGGAGAGATTGGATACAGCTAGGTATGGAGTGCTCTTTTACTTCAAAATTCACATTCTGAATATTAAGTGTTGCACATTTGTAAGTGTTAATCCAGCTGGCTGTCCCCAGCATATTCATTTTGTTATTGCCAATCATTCCAGTATGAATTAACAGATGCCTGTTAAAATGTAGACATGACCTCATACGGGGACAGAGGAATGCTCTTCCTTTTGTAAAGCTTGCTATGCCTCATTCTCAAGACAACTTGCCGTTTCCTGACTTTACATCTGAGTGAGCTATTGAGACAGTGCTCTGACTAGTTGCAAAGTTACATTTTTGCAGATATTATTTGCACCAAAAATACATTAGGCAGTGCAGTAAGCTTTGTCATGCCTTGGGCAGCCTCAGACATTCCTAAGATCTGTTCTCCGTTTTCTCAATCCTCAGGCACGCCGGGTCTGAAGCCAAGAAGCAGAACCATCAGTTGATGGAGAGAGTCCAACAACTCCAGAATGAGATGTCTGATGTGGAGCTACGACGGATGGAACTGGAAGGGCAGGTCCGCAGCTTACAAGAGGTAAAGAGACAGAGTAATGTGCATCACACTGTCACAGTAATATGTATCGTCATGTCAGTGCAACAAGGTCGTAACTCCATTCTGTAACAAAGTTGTATCATGCACAAATATGCTCCGTGCAACTTTGTGTGTGTACATCCGGTTATTTAACCCCATGCAAGACGGGAAGTGGTCATGGACGCGTCCGCTAATCCTCATTGGAATGCAGTTGCCAGCTGTGGTATGCCGTGGCACACTGCTAGTGGGTAGTTCCACAGCTGCTGCTTTTGTGCAGTCCCGCTACCACACAAAGGCTGTGCAGTCATGCGGGCCACTTGCTCTATGTGTGAAGGAATGTCCCCATTACACCCCGTCCTTAAGGGGTTAAGTGAGATGTGACCTTTTGACATTCTGCAACTCGCGTTTCACATACAGCCCATTTTAGGAGATACAGCCCTGTTGCACGGACACAATGATATATATATTGTGTACTGCTGCTGTGGTAGGCAGATGACATCCCGCAGCTGCACCCAGTTGGTCTCCAGCCACCTGGCCTTGTCATGCGTGCGTTGCCATAGGTAATGGAGTTGTCTCGCGGTACGGAGTGGTCCGAGTCCAGCCCGTTTGAGGTCAGCACGTATTGTACCCAGTAGGTTTGTGCAGTGCCGTCCTTGTTGGGGTTGAAGGCTTGTGAGCCAGTAACGGCAAAGTCTAATGCCCTCTGAGCGGGTGTGTCAGGGTCCGTACGTAGCACAGTAGCTCTGGGACTAAATAATGGGAGCCAGGTTGGAATGAGGGGACCTTGTCCCCACCTTACGTCCATAAAAAACAAACACCTTTATAACAGCGTAGAGCTCAGTTCATGCTTCACGCAAATTTCAGTGTGAAGCGAATTTGTTGTGACGGAGAACTTCACAACGAAGTTTCATTTGATGACGCCATTAAATTTGTTTCACTTTCGCATAGAGTATGAACCGTCATTTCGTATCACAGATATGTTTCTGTCACAACTTTATACTGTTGTATGTCATGCTGAGTATAGCTTGTTGCACACAGCATGGTAGTTGTGTCCAGTAAAAGTAAATCACAGGTTCATGCTTAAAAAAAGTCATTTGCCGTGCAACATCTTACAATTATATCTTCAAAATCTGATGTTTTGTTTATTTTGTTCATTTGTAGCTCCTGAAGCAGCGCCGGGAATCTGAGGATACTGCCCTGTCACAAATCCAGCGCCTCCAAGCCCAGAAACAAACCTCCCAGGAACACATCTCTATGCTGCAGAAGGCGTACGGTAACCTGGAGACAGAGAAGAGAGAACTGGAACGTAGCACTGGACGTCTGGAGAAGGATAAGAACGCGCTCAAGAAGACACTGGATAAGGTGGGTGGATATGTTTTCTTCAATGTGGGCTTCATAATCTTAAGAACGGTCACAGGAGTTAGGATTAATAACTATTATAATGTGATGTATTATCGATATAGTAAAACTGACTTGGCATTTTCTTAGCCCAAACTACTGAGGCAAAATTGCTGAAACCTTACAGTGTTTTAGTCGAGTCCAACAGAAGTCATCACAATTCCTCAAAGTTCCACCAAAAGTCAATCATGCGTCATCCACTCTCAAGTCAAGTCACAGGCTATTCAAATGAACAAATGACGTTTCTTTGTTATTGTTCAAACCCTGTTACTAACCAGACGTAGCAATGGACTTGTAGGTTACTGGTGAACAGACTTGTGAGAGACTCGTCTAGAATAGTGCTTCTTGAAACTTACAAAATCACCCACATCACAGGAAACCAATTACACTTTTTCTTCAAAAACATTCAAGGGGCATCAAGCCCCATGTAAAGTAATAGTGGCTGTTCTTTCCCTTCTTAGCGGAGAATACAATAAGTCTCAAGAGTTGATGATTAAGAGTTGATTTCTTTGGACAGGTTGAGCGGGAGAAGATGCGAGTGGACGAGGTGGCGATGCGAGTCTCATCTGAGAAGGGAGCGTTGGATAACTCACTGAGTACCTATGAGCAAGAGAACACGGAGTTACAACGTCAGGTGCAGGCACTGCAGGGATCACTGGCTGAGACGGAACAACAGCACGCTCAGAGGTCAGTAAGAGAACAATCTTGAAAAATTTTTATAAAGTGGTTTTTGTCCTTCTCCGAAGTAATTTGAAATGAAATTAAAGGGCAAAACCAAACATTAAAATTTACATCTGTCAATCATTAAAGATCATTCTTTGAATTGTTCAAGCTGAGTCATTCGGGCCAGTTAGGAAAAAATATTAAACCAACTTTGAATCTGAACATTGATGGCCAAAAAAAGGTTTGAAATGATCAACTCAGTGAACACTCAACAGTTCAAGCTATGCTAGTTGGCTTAAAAATGTATTTCAGGAACATAGATTGCCTATCCTGCTGCAAAGTAGCTTAAACTGTAAGATTCTTGAATGACACTTCAGAGGTATCAGCTTTGAGTCCTGTTTGGTCGTTTTTAATTCTGCGTTGATGAAGAACATGTTCAGAAACAAATCTCAAACTCTCCAACAAATTCACTTATGTTATTGTGTCCTTGTAGGTTGATTGAGCTGACGACACGTCATCGTCAGGAGACAGACATGGAGACTGAGCGACTACGCACCGCTCAGCTACAAGCCGAGAGAATGCTGGAGGCTAGAGAGAGGGCTCATAGACAGAGGGTCAAGGCCTTGGAGGAACAGGTGGGTAGGGTCATGAGGGGTCACTCTAGGTCATTGAAAGAATGCTGGAGGCTAGAGAGAGGGCTCATAGACAGAGGGTCAAGGCCTTAGAGGAACAGGTGGGTAGGGTCATGAGGGGTCACTCTAGGTCATTGAAAGTGTGCTGGAGGCTAGAGAGAGGGCTCATAGACAGAGGGTCAAGGCCTTAGAGGAACAGGTGGGTAGGGGTCATGAGGGGTCACTCTGGGTCATTGAAAGTGTGCTGGAGGCTAGAGAGAGGGCTCATAGACAGAGGGTCAAGGCCTTAGAGGAACAGGTGGGTAGGGGTCATGAGGGGTCACTCTAGGTCATTGAAAGAATGCTGGAGGCTAGAGAGAGGGCTCATAGACAGAGGGTCAAGGCCTTAGAGGAACAGGTGGGTAGGGGTCATGAGGGGTCACTCTAGGTCATTGAAAGAATGCTGGAGGCTAGAGAGAGGGCTCATAGACAGAGGGTCAAGGCCCTAGAGGAACAGGTGGGTAGGGGTCATGAGGGGTCACTCTAGGTCATTGAAAGAATGCTGGAGGCTATAGAGAGGGCTCATAGACAGAGGGTCAAGGCCTTAGAGGAACAGGTGGGTAGGGGTCATGAGGGGTCACTCTAGGTCATTGAAAGAATGCTGGAGGCTAGAGAGAGGGCTCATAGACAGAGGGTCAAGGCCTTAGAGGAACAGGTGGGTAGGGGTCATGCTAGGTCATTGAAAGAATGCTGGAGGCTAGAGAGAGGGCTGATAGACAGAGGGTCAAGGCCCTAGAGGAACAGGTGGGTAGGGGTCATAGGTCACTCAGGGGTCATTCTAGGTTATTGTCAGGATGCTGTAGGCATCAAAACACCCGTGGTCATTTAATTATCATTGAAGGGTCTTTCCAAGTTGTCAGTCATCGAGACATCATTTAAAGAGAGTTAACTTATTTTGTCTGCATTTTTTTCAGAACATGACGTTGAAGGATCAGCTGAACATGGAGCAGAAGAAACGACAGCAGTACCTGACTAGGAGCAGCAAGACCTCGGATGAGATCCAAGACCTCAGGAACATACTCAGTAAGCGCTTCTGCTAATTCACAACGATAAAGAACTTGCAGTTTTACAAGTACTTCAAGTTTTACAAGTAAATTTTTTATAGACCTGCATCAGCCAAAGTTTAGGTAGGGGCTCATGGTTCACATTCGGGGCGACCTTGTGTGTCCTTAGACAGGAAAGTAAACAATGGCATTTATTGGATTTCAGGGAAGGTGAGCTTCAAACAAACAATAAGAGGAAACAGCCAGTTCCTGCTCCTTTCTTCCACCATGTTGTGGACTTTAAAATAAGTAGAACTGAAACCCCGACTAGAACTAGTAATAGTGATATTAATCGATATGTCACGGGTTTGCTGTTTTATACCGTCCTTTAAAAATACAGCCTCATTGCCATTACCACGGAGCAAATATTTTGCTTGCGTCTCGTCAAAGTTATTGACCGTAAAATGCATGAGTGAAACATATAACGTGAACGAATAAATATGTCACATGATTCGGAATAACTTCTAATAGTTGATATTCTACAGCGGTCAGCGTGATTACGCTATAATGTGCTTCGCTAGTCTGAATGCTGCAGGTTGTGGGTTCAAATCATTGAGGAATATTGCGTTTTCCTTCCCCTTCCCCCCCCCCCCCCAAGTGAATTTTCTTCCCTTAATTGTGTTTAATCAAGTCTAGATGATTGATAAAATGAAATTCACCCTTTCCTTCTCATTCATGGCTCTGGATGATTTTTGTTCAAAAAGGGCAGTTAAGTCTGAGGACCATTCCATTACCAACTGACGCATGCACATTATGGTCATTGACTATACTTGGTTGCATAAAAAATAATTGCTACCAGGGAACTCGAGTCTAGTATCTGACTCAGAGGTCTAGTATCCTGACTCACGGCCTGTATTGTATCATTGACTTATGCATATTTTCCCTCCTCCTAGGTGATTCCTTACACACAGTCTCCCGCGACACCACCCTCGATCCCGTCCTCCTTGAGCATGAGACACGTAAGCTGGATGAATCCATGGGCTACAGCTCAGGTTACGGACCGCCTTCATCCCTCACCGGCAAGCATCGTAGTACAAGGAGCACATCGCCGGTCCGTCTGAGTGCTCAGGCTACATCAACTCCTGCACCCGGCAAAGGTATGTAGCTCAAATTGTACGGTTAGTCTACCGATCCTTTCACCCTAACCCTCCTCAATCCTCCAAAATCCTCCTGCCGGTTTTGGACGATTTTAGAGGATCGAGGATGAATGGCAAAGATGTATCGCTTTTTTTGTGGAGGATGCATTACGTCAAGCCAGTAGGCCATATCCTGCATCGGTTATGTTCAGCCTTGCATAAATCAGCCCTGTGTTTGTCTCGTATTTCATCCGCACTGCTTCTAAACGCCATTCGCACTGCCTCAAACCATAGCAGTAATTGGCAGAGGATTTGGGAGGATTGAGGCAGTGGTCACTAACACCATACCTCAAGTGACGTGCATGCAAATACAAAGTGGATTTGACAGCATGAAACATTTGCTGCCATATTCACCAGAGTTGAAATGTCAACGACACGCAAGTACACTATGTGCTCACTCGGTACATTGTTGTTTTCACGAAGTAACACTCCTCTTTATTTCACCAGTTCAAAGGCTCTTATTAAATTTTCTGTTATTCCACAAGAATACAGATTAATTACATTCCTGTCAAATGTTTTAAAATGTTTTTTATCCAAAGTGTATTTCCGTAACAGTGCTTTAACTTTGTGAGAATGAAAATCGTTCGCGCCAGTGTCTGATGTGCGCGTGCACACTTGAGTGTCACTTCGTCAAACCAAAAGGTGTCATTTTGCAGTTTTCACGAAGTAACACTGGAGCGGACTTGGGTGTTACTTAGTAGTGTCGGTGAGGATGTGTTAAAATTTTGCAAAATTACAGCACAGTGTCGTGAAATGACGTTTCATACTCAAGGCAAAAGTAAATGCGAATGCAATTCGCTTTCGCCCCAAGTATGAACTGACCTTAATGCAATACTGAATGTTGCAGGTACTGATATAATTGGTCAAACATCTAGTGGGAAGGTAGGGGGAGCTAAAGAGATCCTATTCAACTCAAAATGTAGCATTTATTATGATGGATGCCATCCATACAGTGCAGGCATTGTAATATAAGTAATTATAACACCTCACCCACAGATTCTGTGCCTTGATTGGCCGAGAGCGAGTCACATGTTACTTTCTAATTTTGCTATCTTTCTGTGCACGGCCAAAAGCACTATACCCGTAGCAACCAAAGTACTATACCATTAGCAACCAAAGTACTATTTCCACGGCGCGGTATTTGTGTGCAAATGGATGCTTGTGTGCGCGTTGCGCGTAGCGCATATTGTTCCAAAGAGAGCGCGCCGCAGACTAGGGTTCAAACATTTCGTGAAGGGGTAGTTTGGAAGAGAGAAATACATTTTCCACCAATTTTGTATTGAAATTGAAGTTTATTCCAACTGTGTTCAGATTTAAATAATTTAAAATATTAAAATCAAGCAGAATCTGTGGGTGAAGTGTTATAAAACAAATATTGAATGCTTTATCTCGTGGTGAAGTAAAACTAGCCTCCCTCGGTGATCCATGGATCATTCTATTTTCCCTCGGCTTTGCCTCGGGAAAATAGAATGGTCCATGGATCACCTCAGGAGGCTAGTTTTACTACACCACTCGAAGCATTCAATATTTGTATACTATAGAAAAGGCCATCCAAAGTTGAATAAACAACAACGGTTAGTTTTCCCGTCAGTTTAATACAGTGAAATAAATGTTGAAGTTACACTGTACTGTATGGAGAACACATAAGGAATATGTTTTGCCGGCTATACAACGGTTTACAAATGGGAGTGAAAGATGAACCATGCTTCAATATTTTGTGGTTTTGTTTGGAATTTTTGTCAGAATCCAAGATCAAGGCATCTCCGAGGGCCCATGATCGGACTGCTTCCGTTGGTCTCAGCCCAGTTCCCCGTCGCTCACTCAGAAAGTAAGAAAATGTAAGCAACTTTCTCCATCGCTGGTCTTGAGTTGACACCTGCGAGCGATTCTCAGTATCTAAGATGTCTGACAAGGTGCTGCTTTTTATCTCAGTGTCTGTGGCATATTGTACCTGTTGTGTTATTTCTTATGGTTTCATGGAGTTTGATTAAAATATTTGGATGATTAAGTAGAAATTATAAGGTTTTTTTTTTTTTAATTCTGACATTGATACTCGGCTCAGATTTTGACATTTTTCTGTAGCACAGTAACTTGTGAAGTTGAAACCAAATTTACAGTTTAACGTTCTGTTTGTAGTTCTTATTTTGTGGAGGATAACTGACATCTTAGATACTTGGAGTCGTTCGTTTGGTGCTAAAACTGTGGAAAGTATGACGACAGTGTATAAATGATCTAGGATGTAACAGTCAAACTTCACAGACTTAAAATGAGTATAATTTGGTACTGCACAGTTTGAAAAAGGACAAATGCACAGTTTGAAAGCGAATTGATTTTTGAAGAATTGTGTAACAAAAAGTTTGCCATACAGAAATAAAACGAATTGAAGCGTATTGCTCCCTACAGTATTATGCAAATGCGAAATGATTCCTCATTGCAGTGATGTTGCCTTTGCTATGCTGAGAATGCAGTGTGTTTCATGTCATGCTTACGTAACATGTGGCTTTTTAATTGAATTCTTAACAATTGTAAAATCACAATTCCAGTCCCCAGAGAGAAGTAAGGATGCTGAGACCAAAAAAACCCGTTTTTTTAAACAAGGAATTGTTCAAGGAAGCTCAGGTTTTGACCCAACAGTAATTTACCACTAGAGCTTATTGGATCAATTTGAATATTTTGGAACTGTCTAAGAAAATAACTTTTTATCAATTCAGCAGTGTAATCTTATAATTAAAAACATGTCACACTTAATAAGCAATTTTTCAAAAGCACCAGTAGACTTCGTGTAGTTTTAGATTTCACCCAAATCAAACAAGCGATCAAAGAAATTTTTAATAAGCCGTAAATTGTTTAGACTTTAAAATTGTGTCAAAATTGACAAAATATTTTAATCTGATTTATTGTTTCAAAAGTGTATATATTTGAGAGAATTTTTGTATGCTAGTAGTTGCACAGTGTACACAGTTCTTGGTCAAGAGTGTGGTTTTTAATTCTTGTGTTTATTCTTTGCATCCTAAAAATTCCATTTTAATCAGACAATTTTTCTCTCCCTTTTGTTTCAAGTTGATGTTGATGTTTTTAAGAGAAATCCGTGAACAATGTGCACTGCAGTTTTTTATTCAAAACTTGCTCAGATTCCGTCTAGTTTTGAAGATATTTTTTTAAGTGGGAATTTTAACATTAACTGATTGATGTGTATTTTTTTACTGTGTGCTTTGGAAGGTTTCCTTACAGCTGACTAAAATGAAGGTTTAAAATCTGTTCTTTCTTAAATCAAACTTCAAAAGTGCCAACTATAAAATCTGTGGACATTCCAGCAGTATTCTCTGGACTGTGATTGTAGTGTTACTAGTCTTCTTCAGGGCATTCCCTATACTTGAATATATGGTTTTACTTTTCCCCACTAGTGTTTGCATTTCAGATATATGAATGCAGAAGTCGGTTAATTCCTCAAAGCATGCCTTATGTTACTTATGGTCTCTTAAGTCATCCACTTAAAGCCAGAGCCCATCATTTGCAGCTATCCAAAAAGTAACTGATGTAATTATTGTTGAAAAACATACTTGGTTGAAAGATAGTAAGCATGGTAAGGGGAATAAACTCCCTGTGAAATTATTCTCCCTGGCAAGCTGTCATGTTGAAGAAATCAACGAAAGAAGGCCTTTCCAAAAGAAGCACCGTTGGAAAATTCCGTTTGTAGTTGAGTTTTTTATTCGACGAAGCGCGCGCAACATCGCGTAGCTGCAATCTGCTCAGTGAGAACATGTCTCGGACGCTGGATTCCGAGGCCCAATTCAAAACATGATTCAGCAACTTTTGATTTGAAATCGAGATCCTAGAAAGCTGAGCTGAACTTCATCAGGTCAGTTGTTCAGCTCCCTTCTTTAGATTTTGAGCACTTTTGTTGCTTCAAACAAACAAAATGCACAAATTACAAATGATGGACTATATCTTTAAGCAAGAATTTTCAGCTAAATTGTAACCTCAGGCACATGCAAGAACAGAATACTCCACTTTGTGAAGATTGAAAACACTCTTTTGAAAACACATTTTGTCTGGTTCCCTGACTACAGCAGGCTACAAATCAATATGACATGCTACTAGTCTGGACAAAAGTATGCAGTTTGTGTCTTAGGCCGTGTCCGAAACGGGCTTCCAGAGCTACGGCTACGTCTATTGTCAGTGCGTCCCCGCGTATTTTCAATGGGCGCAGACCTAGACCTAGCTCTAGACAGTTGATTCGGATGCAGATTTAGTTGCTGGACTGCATAAGAACCAAATTTGAGAGCATTACTTTTTTTCAAACTTCCTATTAAGACAGCAGTTGGTATACCTACTTGCTAAATGAGTATTTGACTTCTGTTTAACTATTGTAGCTCCTTTGAGTGTTCCCCAGCTTAGATTTACACGTACATGTACTTATCAGAGAATGTATTTAAACATTAGGGATACCAGAACAATTTGTTGATTTGTATTTTAATGTGTGTGAATGCATGAATGAATGGATGTACATTTTTACTATCTATTTTAATTTGGCCGATTGCCCCAATCGTGATTGCTTTATTGTTTGTGTGTGCTTTTATTGGACGTAGATTTTGTGAAATCCAGAAATAATGTCTGTATTGAAAGATTTACGGATGAAATAAAAAAAAAAATGGAAAATAAAAGGACAAATGGATCCATGTTTTCATTCTGATATTTTTTGGGTCAAAATTACTTGTTTTTGATCAGGCAACAAACTTAAGATTTAGAGTTAAAGATTATCAAAAAAGTAAGGCTTACCCCTTGTGTTTTTTTTTCAATTTTTGCCAAAAAATTTAATCGCTTCAAACTTGCAGGAAAGATGCCTGATGGACCATAAAACACATTCCAATGCGATTTGTGGACGGATGGACTTTTCAAAGGAATTTCTGCATTGTTTTCAATTTTGACCAAATTCCATCAAAAAAGTAAGGCTAACCCCTTGTATTTTTTTCAATTTTGGCAAAAAAATTAAATTGCTTCAAACTTGCAGGAACGATGCCTACGGGACACTAGAACACATTCCATTGCAATTTGTGGACGGATGGACTTTTCAAAGGAATTTCTGCATTGTTTTGAAAAAGTCATTTTTTTGACCAAATTTCATCAAAAAAGTAAGGCTAACCCCTTGTATTTTTTTCAATATTAGCCAACAAATGAAATTGCTTCAAACTTGCAGGAAAGATGCCTAAGGACCCTAGAACACATTCCAATGCGATTTGTGGACGGATGGAATTTTCAAAGGAATTTCTGCATTGTTTTGAGAAAAGTCAATTTTTGACCAAATTTCATCAAAAAAGTAAGGCTAACCACTTGCATTTTTTTCAATTTTGGCAAAAAAATTAAATTGCTTCAAACTTGCAGGAACGATGCCTACGGGACACTAGAACACATTCCATTGCGATTTGTGGACGGATGGACTTTTCAAAGGAATTTCTGCATTGTTTTGAAAAAGTCATTTTTTTGACTAAATTTCATCAAAAAAGTAAGGCTAACCCCTTGCATTTTTTTCAGTTTTGGCCAAAAAATGAAATTGCTTCAAACTTGCAGGAAAGATGCCTAAGGGGCCTTAGAACACATTCAAATGCGATTTGTGGACGGATGGACTTTTCAAAGGAATTTCTGCATTGTTTTGAAAAAGTCATTTTTTGGACCAAATTTCATCAAAAAAGTAAGGCTAACCCCTTGCATTTTTTTCAATATTAGCCAACAAATGAAATTGCTTCAAACTTGCAGGAAAGATGCCTAAGGGACCATAGAACACATTCCAATGCGATTTGTGGACGGATGGACTTTTCAAAGGAATTTCTGCATTGTTTTGAAAAAGTCATTTTTTTGACCAAATTTCATCAAAAAAGTAAGGCTAACCACTTGTATTTTTTTCAATATTAGCCAACAAATGAAATTGCTTCAAACTTGCAGGAAAGATGCCTAAGGGACCCTAGAACACATTCCAATGCGATTTGTGGACGGATGGAATTTTCAAAGGAATTTCTGCATTGTTTTGAGAAAAGTCAATTTTTGACCAAATTTCATCAAAAAAGTAAGGCTAACCCCTTGCATTTTTTCAATTTTTGCCAAAAAATGAAATTGCTTTAAACTTGCAGGAAAGATGCCTAAGGGGCCTTAGAACACATTCAAATGCGATTTGTGGACGGATGGACTTTTCATAGGAATTTCTGCATTGTTTTTAATTTTTGACCAAATTCCATCAAAAAGTAAGGTGAACCCCTTGCATTTTTTCCAACTTTGGCAAAAAAATTAAATTGCTTTAAATTAGCAGGAAAGATGCCTAAGGGACCCTAGAACACATTCCAATGTGATTTGTGGACGGATGGACTTTTCAAAGGAATTGCTGCATTGTTTGGAGAAAAGTCAATTTTCGACCAAATTTCATCAAAAAAGTAAGGCTAACCCCTTGCATTTTTTCAATTTTTGCCAAAAAATGAAATTGCTTTAAACTTGCAGGAAAGATGCCTAAGGGACCCTGGAACACATTCCAATGCGATTTGTGGACGGATGGACTTTTCAAAGGAATTTCTGCATTGTTTTCAATTTTGACCAAATTCCATCAAAAAAGTAAGGCTAACCCCTTGCATATTTTTCAATCTGGCCAAAAAGTGAAATTGCTTCAAACTTGCAGGAAAGATGCCTTAGGGACCCTAGAACACATTCCAATGCGATTTGTGGACGGATGGACTTTTCAAAGGAATTGCTGCATTGTTTGGAGAAAAGTCCATTTTTGACTAAATTTCATCAAAAAAGTAAGGCTAACCCC
Organism: Patiria pectinifera; assembly: GCA_029964075.1. NCBI lineage: Eukaryota > Metazoa > Echinodermata > Asteroidea > Valvatida > Asterinidae > Patiria > Patiria pectinifera. Next base: position 1,798,783 of record CM057134.1, on the reverse strand, counting down.
TTGCATTTTTTTCAGTTTTGGCCAAAAAATGAAATTGCTTCAAACTTGCAGGAAAGATGCCTAAGGGGCCTTAGAACACATTCAAATGCGATTTGTGGACGGATGGACTTTTCATAGGAATTTCTGCATTGTTTTTAATTTTTGACCAAATTCCATCAAAAAGTAAGGTGAACCCCTTGCATTTTTTCCAACTTTGGCCAAAAAATAAAATTGCTTCAAACTTGCAGGAAAGATGCCTAAGGGACACTAGAACACATTCCAATGCGATTTTTGGACGGATGGACTTTTCAAAAGAATTTCTGCATTGTTTTGAAAAAGCCAATTTTTGACCAAATTTCATCAAAAAAAGTAAGGCTTACCCCTAGCATTTTTTTAAATTTTGGCCAAAAAAAATGAAATTGCTTCAAACTTGCAGGAAAGATGCCAGGGACCATAGAACACATTCCAATTCAATTTTTGGACAGGTGTGCTTTTCAAAATGAAATTTCGATGCAAATTTGGGGTAAAACCTGTCAAAAATAAAGATTTTATTGTCTAAAAATGGATATTTTTGCCCAAATCTTTAAAACATTGGGTGTTTGAATGTTGTGCAATAATTAAAATAAATGGGAATAGACCCCCTGGCTCATTTAAATAACAGAAGCAGAAATTTGAATATATGCATATTTTATGCAACAGACCAGAGGGCACTATGGGCCTTATTCACGAGTTGGCCATTTTTGTTGAGTTCCCTGAACGTATTTCATTAAGTGTTAACTGTTCAATGAGATGGTGCCAGACTATTTATTCAGGCACAATGCAGCCTTATTCTACTGTCTATTTTTTCTTTAATCTGGCTTTAAACGTTAGGGAATTGTTAATTACAAATTAAAAATTATTCATTGAAGCAGACTGGAATTAATTAGGAATTGAAAAGTTGCTTTTATATCTCTTCACTAGTTCTAAAAATTAAGATTTTACCTCACTTTCAATTCAATATGGCCGACTCGTGAATAAGGCCCATTCAGATCATGTTTTTTACTAATACATATTTGGCAACATTTCCACATGTTATAGTGGAGTAATACTAACTAAAAATACCTAACCTGACACGATTAGAATGCTTTCAAATGGTAAACATTAAAGTCAAAAAGACAGTTGTCAAACATGGGTAATATTTGCAACGCAAGAAAGCCATGTATTTTTTCTCATTCTAAAATCCCAATTTTATTTAACCTTTCCATCACTTTTTCAAGCGAGATATCCTGGCTCCCCCTACATTTTAATCAAACTATTTCAGTGCATTTTATTCCACAAGCAAAAACATCATTTTTATATCAAAATTATCAAGGATGTTACAAAATCTATAAAAGATGGTTATACATGTACTTTCATAAAAATGCTGTTATAAAAATTGTGATTTCTTCCACTTTCATTTTACATACAATAGTAGCATACATTACACAATTCTAAAAAAGGTATACTGAAATGCTATTAATTCTAAAAGCTTTGTTTTCGATTTGATAATTAAGTCTTTTCTCAATTACATTCAGAGCAACACTGAATCTGTGCAACTGGTCTGTTTTTCGATTTACCATTTGGCAAATGACCAATAGTTACCCGATTTCAGTATAATTCATGTTCACTGATATTTCTCTTCAACTTTTATTTTCTTAAACTTAACATCTTTAAGCTAGGCGCCAAAACTTAGATCCCAGGTTTTCAAAAATATGCTGGAAAAAATGCTGCAACCTGACGCCACTTTTTTCTTCATATATCATCTCAATGAATGTCAGTCATTGCAAAAATGATAAGACATGAATCTGGGACTGAGAAACATTTCCAATTTTGTTAGGAAATACTTGGAAAATTTTCTTGACTCTCCATAGACTTTGTTCACAACTGATGAAAAGTGGTGTCAGGTTGCAACAATCGACAATTTTCTTTATGTCAAGACCTTTACAATAAAACTCATCACAGATTGAATTGTTTACTACTCAGTTCAAAATTGAAATCAACATTAGTTGTAAAGCTTGTGAGTGGCATGCACTGATCTCCATTTTAGTGACTAGGAACCAAACACAACATGGAAAATGTGCTCTCGTTGACATTCAATTGCTACTAAGAAAACAACAATGCTGACAATAAACTTTTCGGAAAACAATGGCGCCGTTACTACTTTCAAATACTGCCTGCTATGCGCATTAAGAGGGCAGCACCAGAAATGTCCAATTTGTTTCGGAGATCAGCGCCAATGTGTATAAATCCTGAATATATCATACCTCAACAAAATACCCAGATGTACTCACTTCCTAAATTTAAAACTACAGTGAAATCTTGATAAGTCCAACCTCAAGGTAACGGGTTCAAAATTTGATTTTAGCAGAGTTTCGAGTTAATCAAGCAGGGTTATATCATTGTTATACTACTGAAAGCAATGGATTCTTTGTTTGATTTAACAGTTGTTTTGAGTTGTCAGAGTTCGACTTATCGATATTTCACTGCACTTTTATACAATAATTACTCCGACACATTTCAATGATTTTGAACCTACTTTCTGAAGTATAAAGGAGCAAGAATAATATGTTCACCGATATAACAAACTGCATCATGTTCAATCGTCCCATTTCGGGTCCAAGGATTATACAAATCCATGGGCAAATGCTGATTTTGGTATGATTATGAGTCCAGTTTCTACAATCCCGGCCAAAATGGTTGGGACCTTCCTGAGCCTGCCACGGTCACCCACTCCCCTGCTCCCCCGCTCAATGTTGTTCTCTTCAGCTGATGGAGCACACACCGCGCAATGAGAGACAACATTGAACGGGGGGGGGGCCCAGCGAGATTTGGCCAGGATTGTAGACATCATATTGAATAATTGCTGATTGCGTACAGGACAATAATATCTGCATGGTAACCCTTGTAAATGACCAGCTCCCTCTAGAGGTCACCCCTGGTCATTCTCACCCCTCAGACTTGGTCTCCGTGGCAGTGGTAGTCCATCTCTAGCAGTGTGTACTTGGGTGGTCTAGATTTCCGCCAGGCGGCGCAGGACACGAAACGAATAAAGGCGGGACTGGGCACCAGGATGTACTGAAATCATTCAGACAGAAAAGTAGGTTAACTTGGAAATTATACAGGGTGTCTTGAAAATAATGGTGCATGTAAACCCCGCACCGGAATTTACTGCAAATGTTTACGCGATCTTCAAGGTTACAGATTTAGCGACAGAATACCATCTGTTTCATTAAGATTGCTTTTGTAAATCCAGAGATATGTTTGAATAACCCAAAAAACAAAACAAAAACCATTCTGTGACACTTTTAGGAAGCGAGTGCTTCAAAGATCAGACAATGCCAGTATGGCTCTTTTGATAAGATTATCCCTATGGGTGTAAGACAAACATTCCATTCACACGACAATATAGGGTTGTGTTCTTATGTTGAAACAATTCAATAGTACAGACAGGTTCACTTCTTTAAAACTTCAATGAAAGAGTGCAATTAAATATAAATAAATATTGCACACTCTGCTTTCATAAAAATTAAAATCACTAACAGTAAAATGATTTGGTTTTAGACTAGGACTATACTGATTTTAACTGCTTCACAGAAAGTGGCACAAAATCGGTTTCTTGGCTTTGCCGTTATTCAAACGTATCTTTGGATTTACATTTTACAAAAGCAATCTCAATGAAACAAACGGTATTCTCAAGCTAAATCTATTACCTTGAAGATGGTGTAAACATCCGCAGCAAAAATGGAGTGGTTTACATGCACCATTTTTTTTTTCAGGACGCCCTGTACATCACTTATATGAGGTGGTGAGGAGTAATTTTGTTGAAGAAAAGGACAAAAATATGGGCATATAAAAATCTGACTACAATTACAATTATCTCCTTTACAGTAGGCTTGGGCTTGGGCTCAGAATAAAATAGGATTAATCCCGTATCTGGAATAGGAATCGTGATTGCAATTATTTGAGGAATCAGTCCCCAGTAGAATTAATTCCTGTTCCCCCAGGAATAGACTCCAGGAACTTCAATGCCAAATTTATATGGTAACTGATCAATTATAAGCGAGGAATTACAATCTTTAACCCTCATTTCCCGGAATTTTTGCTAGGATATAGCCTCAATCCTACTAAATCCTCCAATTGGCCTCATGGAAAAATAGCAAATAGCCTCAATCCTGCAAATTCCTCCATTATTTCTTGAATATGGTCCGTGGAGGGGTGACCACTGCCTGAATCCTGCAAAATCCTGCGGCAGTGACTATGTTGAGGCTTGGCCAGTGACATCCTGGAGCAGTATGGAGGATTTCAAGCATAATCCAGGCCTATATTTATGCATGGCTGAGCAAAAACAGCACAAGGTCCGGCCCGAGACCTTGACAAAGTGCATCCTACGAAATCAGTAACGCACTTTTCTCATGTAACTTCAATCCTCCAAATTCCTCCACTTTGGCAAAGAGGATTTTGAAGGATTCAGGGCGGTTAGGGTTGACCTTGCATTTGTGACTAAAGCAATACAGTTCCTTATTAGTGATATTACTGAGGTTTTCCCGCACAGCTTTTTTCCTCGGCTGGGTAAACTTGGAATTAAGCTTACGATATGCTCAGACTATATAGTGAAGGAGAGTTCAATGGTTTGGGTCTCAGGATCACTGGTTGCTACTCCAACAAATTATAAAAGGAAAACTTGAGCAGGAGGCTTAGTATCATTGTCTTACCTCAATGACGCAAGAGAAGGCAAAGTTGAGAAAAGCGAGAGCAAGGATGCATGTCTTAAAGACGTAATCCGGCAGAACTACCATCTGTAATGAGATGTAAAAGTCCAATTTTTGTTTATTTTCATTGTTTTTGACTGGGGAGCAAAGCTGTCTCTGGCATTTTTGTTTTTTCATTTGGGGGGGTGAGGGGGAATAATTGGGAAGGAATATCATTGAATAAACACACACATGTTTATTATACATGTAGTATAGGCCAATCTAAGCCCACTAACGACACTGTACACTTACGAGGCCCCCTTCAATGGAGGAACCATTGTGTAAGCTATTGTACAAAGCAACTGCTCCATAAAGGATTACCTGAACAATAGCTAGCACAATGCTGTTGCCATTGAAGGGGGCCTTCCTGAGTGCACAGTGATCTTGTGATTGGATTGGTCCATAGCAGAGCAAGTCATCCATCAATGAATGTTGTCTTTTGGACTTTGCAACTTTAACTTTCTCAATTTGTAAGCTAGAATTCTTTTTCTATACAAACCTCCATGACTCTCACAGTATGCGCTGTTGGCACATAGAGCAGCAACGTTGTACCAACAAACGTGATAATCAAATAGGCTGAATACAAACCTAAACAAGAAAAAACAACCAAAAACACCAACATTTTGAGATTGCTGTTAACAAGTTGTAGTTGTAAAATTGTCCACTGTAAAATTTTCCATTGCCTTAACTCCACTTGAAAATATGAAAGAAGTTTGAACCAGGCTTTTCTGTGTGTCCAAGTGGAGCGGTGGTCCAATGGTTACGGTGTTCGACCTTCGTGCCGTGGAACGTGGGTTCGAACCCTGACGGGGACCATGGTGCTTGTGTTCTTAGGCAAGACACTTAACTACAATTGCCTATCTCCACCCAGGAGTATAAATGGGTACCTGTGAAGGTAGAGACCAGAATGCACTGATCTTGAGCTGCTGCAGAAACTGGTCTCATGGCCTGATGAACAGGGGTAATAATTGTGAAGCGCTTTGAGACCTTTGGTAAAAAGTGCTATCTAAGCACAACATTATTATTATCATGCACACCAGTGGATTCTGGGGGCATGGCCTCCCAAAAAGGTGGGGTTATTTTATTATTTTTTTTGGGGGGGGGAGGCAATGGGGGGGGGGGGGAAATAATAACTAAACCAGAGGAGGCAAGATGCTGATTGATGCTGTTGTGTCTACTGGTCCCTTTTCCCGTTAGTGTTCAATGATGGCTCTGAAATTAGCATGTGTCTCCAAGATTGCTGGGTTTTTTAAGCGGTCCAAGTATATGCAGTCATATAATGGCAGGTTCCAATCTTCCAATGCCCAAACTCAGATCTGTCATCTATACTCACGTAGTTTGTAGATCGGTTGACGGAACGGTGGTTTCGGAGTGTACGCCACTGCCATTATGATATACTGAAAGCAGGAGATTAGGAATAGAGACGTCGTCTCCTGACATTCTCTGTTCCTCCCATCTGGGACGGGAACCAGGGGAACATACCTGCCAATTGAAAATAGTACTCAACCATTCTCCCTTTCGAGATTTTTCACTACTACACAAAAACTAAAATTTCAGACAGAAAATCTACTGTTCGGCTAGTAGTATATCCAAAGGTTTCACTACATCAGAAGTATCAATTGATTAGTGCCAAAATACATGCATGAGAAAAAATTGCACTTTGAATATAAGAACAGGCAACACACAAGTGGGCCTGTATGGGCTCCGTGCGCCAACAAAAGAGGGTGCCCTTTTACCTAGCAATGACGTCCCATGGGCGGGACACATACATTTTGCGCTGGTTGATGTGAGCGCACCGCTCCTTGTGTGTGACGCAGGTACACCAGGGGAGTTGTACTATGTACACACAGTTGCCGCGCTTTGCGGCAAAGTATTGCAGTCAGGCAAGATGGCATCGTTCGGTCACCCCCAACTGTACTTTCTTTGCCGGTGAGGGGGTACTTGTGAACAGAGCGGATACCACCCTAAGCCACTTTTCCTTTTATAATGTACTATAAAGGGAACAAATATTTGCTTGGCCAGTTTTAAACAAGTACATGTATGTTTAAAACCGGCTAGGGGCCTGGACGGGAATGATAAAATTGTTGGAAATTTCTAATTTTTGACTTTTGTACCGGAAAGTGGTGGGTTTTTTTTACCAAAAAGGTATATGAATGGGAATAGATATGCTTGGCCGGTATTAAACACTCAGTTTACGACTGATTGGAGTCTAGATGCTGATAATGACCCTCACCTTTGGCTCGGGTAATTATCAGCATCCAGACTGAAGCGGTCTTAAACATAGTGTTTAAAACCCACCAAGCACACATTTATTCCCTTATTTAATTACAATGTGTTTAATTACAGGTGTTAATTGGTTATATTGAAATAACTCCAGAGTTTTGTCATTCATTTTAAAATGGGAACGAAAACTTCGATCGGGATGAATATCAGCAGAAAAGGTGAACATTTGACTGGATCTTACCATGGCATTGCTTGGAGCACCAAGAACGTGGCCGTCTGGATCAAGGTGACAACAATAATCTGGGACACCAGGGAGAAGAGTACCGGCGATGTCATGAGTTTAGTGAACGGTCGCTTGACAGAGATCTTCTCATATGCTTCACCACGACTCACTGTAAGGACACGACACACACAAAAACAGTGAGAAATTATGTGATGCGATCAAGCTACACCAGTCGTTTGTCCACCCTGGTCAAAACATTTTTATTACAGATTTCAAAAGAGCACAATTTCAGTATTACTGCTGTGAAAACCGCATGTTGATACCATCTTTAATTCAAAAATTATGGAAGTCGGAACACCAAGAGATGTGATGAATTAAGTTATGTGATGAAGTGGCCCTATTTTGGCCTGTATCTTCACATAAAAATTCCTGACAAACGTCTCATTTAGCTTGATCGCATCACATATGTTAAAGCAAGAATCAAGGGAAGGGGCATATGGTCCTGAGTTTATGCAAGGAAATCTCCATGGATATTTTGTCGTAGGCTTCATTAAGACACCCATTCCAAAAGCAGCCCAAAGAACAAAACAACGAAATATTGTTTACTGCAGAAAAGGGAGACGTTGATGAAGTGTTAGAGGTTTATTCAAAAGAAGCAGGTGTGGGCTTCATGACAACTCACTGCTATGACTAAAAAAATGTGAGAATATCATTTGGTGTTGAATTTATTGGAGTCTTGATTCATTCAAAGGAAGCTGGTGCAGCTTTTAAAAAGTGAGCCAGCGGGCACACTTTTTTCAAACCACCTTCAATACGATTTGAGGAGGAATTAAATTTCACAGGGTAATTGGAACCATTCCTATTGTCATTATGAGCTAGATTTTGTTCATTAAATTGGAGGTATATTTCTGGGTATTTACCATCGTACTTTTAAGATTGAAAACTCAGCAGTCCTTCATTTTTAAGGAGCGCGATCGCGCAGGCGCTCCTACTACGCTCCTCGACTGTCTCGAAGGAGCGCCAAAAATAGCGCTCCTCAGAAATCCAAAAGAGGGCTCGTCAAACACGGGAAGTTTAAAAAAAAGAAGTGATAAAAATGCAAAGGATTTTAAGTCTTAAGCTACATGTATTTTTCGTTGGTATAATGCCCAAACTCACGTTTAATATGCCGCTGGACATCGCTAAAAATGAACGAACACCGGGCTCGTACGTACTGTATAAGATCGTGTGTGTACAGCGGTTGTATACTATACTGTGCGTGCACAATCTGCATATCGCATAGAGCTGCATGAAAACACGTGGGCCCGTACGTGCGAGTGCAGCAATGACTGGTTCCCGCTGCGCCGCGCACTAAGTCCCAATGAAGGCATGATGAAAATGCGGTAACCAGTCAATGTAATAGTCGCGCGCGGTGCAATGCACTGCCTGCCGTACCGTACAGTGTTTTGCGTGCAGGCCGGACGGAATAGACATCGTAAAAATGCCAAGAAAACAACGATTGAGAAGGACCATCTTTGCAAGCTTATTCACAAAAGTTAATCTCTCTTGTCTGTGTATGTATTTCCCGTGTTCATGAATTTATTTTGAGGAAGTTTTACTGGTATGTGAAGTGAAACGATGCAGCGTGTTTCACCGAAATCCTATACCGTGAAACGAGTCTCATTGCCGGCCCACCACACACAGTGCATCACAGACGCTTGTACTAGTGCGAAGTTCAGACGTTGTTAGCCAGTTTCTCGTCGTGACTAGCATTGTGTATATGGCATACTTGACCTGCATTTTCCATTAGTTTTAAGATTATCAACGGCAGATATTTTCGATAAAACTTAAGGCAAGTTTGTGTCATTTTGAGGCCCTTTTTGTATAGCTTTCGTAGAGCAATTGAAATAGTTCAGGCTTAAAATTTCATACAATTTTAACAAATCTGAAAGCAAATTTTCAGTTGCTTTATGTGCCGTTTATTATTAAACTCTCCATTTTCCAAGTATAATCAAGTGATGAACCAACTGACAAATGTATTAAAAAATGAAAGCCTAAGCAGTAGTCAAACCTTTTATTAATCTCCATTTAGTTAGTTTTTAAAAATAAATTTTACCTTGTCTTACAGTTACAAAAACGAAAAAGTAACGCAACTTGAGCATATGTTTATGCAAAAACTAATAATAATGCAGCCCCTTGAATAAATCCTTATATTTAAACTAAAACAAAAACAATGGCAACCCCTCGTTTTACCGCTGTTTATCCGTAGATTTTAAGGAGAGCGATTTGCTCTCCTCAAATATTTGAGGAGAGCGATTTATTGCTCTCCTGGATTTTCTTTAAATGAAGGACTGACTCAGGATTTATTCTAAACTTACCCAATAGTATAGTTAAAGTACACAATGCCAAGTCTATGTAATGGAACTGTAGATCGCTCAGCGTGGATGTAATCTGAAAAGGAATAGAGATTTGGAGCCACTTTAAACCTTGAAAGAAGACTACATCATTTGAAGGCATGTAGGATCATAAATTTGCTTTTCATGCATTTTGTTCATTTCCAAAAATAACACCGCTCAAAATCCAAAGAAGAACACTCAATATCTAACCTATTCAAGCTTCAGCTCAGTGGATGATACACTTTTTGAGAAAACAGTGAAAAACCATGCACAACCTTTTGATCACGAACACGATTTCATCAATAGCACTCTTTATTTCTGAAAAATCAGTCAAATTTGACTGATCGTTTGAAATCACCTACATTACTCGATTTCTTCCAAATGACAGCATGCAAGCCAGACGGGGTGTTTAGTCTCACAGGGTGTTTAGTACCAGTATGATCTTTAATCCAAGTAAGCTTTTTTGATAATAATTTGGTAAGTTACTTTGGGGATAAATGCAGATGATCCTATATGCCTTTAATACAACTACCGGTGGTACTTATAATTAGAGATTGGCTACCGTGGCGGGATTCGAACCCAAGCTTCCTGCATATGAAGCAGACAGGAGTGGGTAACCCTACTCTAGTGGACCAGGAACATTTTGGGTTTTTCATCAGCAGTCAACAGCATAAACCAAACAGACAGAAGGGTCAGCAAAAATGTTCAAACATATAATTAGGGCTGTGCTTCTGAACCGAGGAGTACCCGACTGCTGACGTTAGGAACCGGTTCCAGATTATGGGATGGGTACCCGTAACCAACTTGACATATAACTTAGTAACATCAGACAATGAAAAAGAAAGGTTTGAATGTCATTTGTTGAGAATTAAGTTTCAAAATGAAGAACAAGCTACATGGAAAAACACAACAGATTCACTTTTATGACGCTTGTGAAAATGCAATTTACACAGTGAAACTAAATGTATTGAGCTCACTGTAGGCCTGCACACTTGTATCTTGCTGCATCATGACTCACTGATGTAGTGGTGGTCTTACCAGCCAGGGTTTTTATCAGCCGTATAAAACCACCCATGCAATGTGACGGGCCCCCGGCCAACTGGAATGGGTAAACTGTCATTAGATATTTATGAATGTTGAGTAAAGGTATGCTTGGAATCCATATGAATAGAAGTTGTCTTTTACTGTGAAGCAATTAGTGGACAGCGTGGAAGCAAACATGAAATGCAGGCGTCTCACGATGAGCGCATGAACTGAACAAATTCACAAGCGATAACTCGTCATCAAGACGAGCCGACTATTGAAACTTACGGAGTAGACAATGGTGACAGTAACAAACATGGTCATGGCGTAGACAGCGAGATATTGGAACAAAGCAAACGATGTCACCAGTGCCGCCCTCCCATTCCTGATAAGTAAATGCAGACAATAGCCTTGTGTGTTTTAACGATTGAGGGCGCGCTGTAAGAATGCCATTTGAGGGGAATAATCAAAGATGAACGTCAGGGTTAATTCATGAAATCTTGAACCACCTGTTGACGTATCTCTCACTGGCTTGAAACTTACTGAGTACAGGATCATGACTGACATGAATTGAATCAAGCCGTACATGGCGAGGAATTTGAACATCTCAAATGATGTCACTAGAGCTGCTCGCCCCTCCCTGAACGGAGAAAAAAAAAATTGAGGCAAACTAGAATGAGTAGCTCAGACAGAATCTCATAAAGCACGTGCTGGTATGGAGGGAATTCCTGATTGTAAATGATGTAGAAAAATTGTAGTATTTGAGTTTTGAGTCAATACATGGCTAGTTAACTTTGATATCTTGAGATGATAAAAACTTTATACAGAAGGGCTTGACCAAAGACTGACCACACCTTCCAATGACCACACCCTCCGATGACCACACCCTCCGATGACCAAACCCTTCAATTACTACACTCTTCCACTAACCAAATCCTCCACTAGCCACATCCATATTACAAACTTATTACACCTTCCAATTATAACATCCTCCAATGACCCCACCGCACCCACATACCCACTGTTGACCACACCCTCCGTTGACCATACCCTCCAATGACCACACCCTTCAATAACCATACCCTCCAATGACCACACCCTCCAGCAACCATACCCTCCAATAACCATACCCTCCAATGACCGCACCCATCAATGACCACACCCACCAATGACCACACCCTCCAATGACCACACCTTCCAATAACCACACCCCCCAATGACCACAACCTCCAATGACCACACCACTGACCACACCCTCCAATGACCACAACCTGAATTCTTCCTCACCTGATAAGAATTGGCACACATGAGATGTTCGGGATCTTAGACGTGAACGGTGAGGCAACGGATGCCTCAGCCTCCGACAGCGAGATACCAGCATGAGCGGTCTTCAGCGCTCCGCAATCATTAGCTCCGTCTCCACACATCCCAACGAAGTAATCCAGATGCTGCAACTCCTCCACCAAAGACATCTTCTGATTGGGCGAGAAGCGAGCAAAGATCGTTCCCTTGACGATGACCTGGAATCAACAAGGAACAGTAAAGATGAGAAGTTAAAGAATAAATGAAAAAGAGGCACCATGCATTAGATTAGGAGTCTTGGGTATACCTGAAAGGAAGCTCTCCTAAACCCAGCCCATTAGCAGTCATCAATGGTCTATGTTCCTCATTGGGCAATGGGCGTAGTAACAACTTATAAGTAAATATTGTTCAGTGCCTTACGTTTTGCAGTTGATCTTGATGATGTTGCTGAATGGCATCATAGGTAGCTCCATCTATAGCATAGTGGGTCCTGCAGGCTGCTAGGGGCTTATTGGCTAACATCGGACTGACTTCATCTTTTATTATCTGGAAGCAATTGACAAGTAAAACAAGGGCACTTCAAGGCAATAGAAACTCGCAGTTTTCAACTTGCAATGTTCATTTTTTTTGTTAGCTCATTGCAAAAAGTTTTGACAAAGTTTTGGAAACAAGGCATTACAACCAAAAGTGGGTACTTTATTATGACTGAATGAGGAAGGAACCAATTAAAATGGTTTAAACATATACATGTAAAATTAATCACTATCCAGGTAAACTATGCACCCTTGAAAGGATTTACAAAATTGGAAATCAGGACAGTTTTGTCTTCAGCCGATTCCACAAGTCACAAAAGTTTTAATTTCTGACCTTCATTTCCAGAGCCTCTTTTTCGTTGTTCTTGAAATAATTCTTGGTCTCGATTTGATTGCCGGTGGGTGTATGATCCTTGTCAACTGTCTTGTACGTCAGTATCGGTGTTGAATCGTCGCAGCATTCAGGTGTCTCTGCTTGGATATGGATGACCGTGTCGTCAGGACCGCACATGCCCGACTTACAGGCGACGTTGATGGCAGTTAGTAAATTATCGCCTGGGAAACAGACAAATTATAAAGTCAACAAACTCAAACATTTTGAGATTAGGCAAACTGTGCAAATGTGAAAAGCAAAAATAGGGATGCTACCAAATACCCTGTGAAATTGTTAGGCCTGAAATGGTAGCATTCGGAAGAAGGCAACCAACGAAGGTCATTTTAATTAAAAAGTGTGTCCACTGCCATACTTTTTCTCAAGCATCGAAAATAGAATCAGTTGCGAGCCTCAGAAAAACTTGGCATGTTTGCTCTGTTGTTTTTTCAAAATTAACATTGTCAACTGAGCTGTAATTTATTAAACAGGTTATATGCACCTTTCTTTAAGATTTTGTGCAATTTTGTACTTCCAACAAAAAAAAGCACAAAAAGTACATGATTCTATAAAAAAGAATTCTATTTCCTTTAAGATCAGGGTCGATTTGAACATGTTGGCTGGTATGGATGGTGTGACAAGATTTGCTGTGACTTTTACCTGTGATCATGACTGTTCGTATGTTGGCTCGATTCAACTCTTCAATGACAGGTCTGGTCTCTGGCTTCAGTTTATTCTCCAAGATCATCAGACCCAAGAATTCCAATTGCGCCTCAACATTCTTCCTGTAGAACAATTAAGCCCATCAAACAGTGACCTCAATTCCAACACCGGGACTTTTTTCTCCTGGTGAAGCTTTTTGTCACATTACTGAATTTTTGTTTCTTTTCTTTTGCTTTTTCAGCATAAGCAATTCCTTAACTTTAACCCAATTTTTTTATATTAATAAATACCTGAGACGGTTTACCAATTCCTATTGGTTAAGAACCTGTCAAGTGGGTGGTTACACAAAGTCTTTGGAATTTTTTTTATTTTTTGACATGTTTTGATTTTTTTACTTTTTGAGTCTTCGGCTGAGGCCATTAGCCAGTTTCATACACACTTGTTGAAGACTGGCCAAGCACACACGTATTCCAATATTTAAAAGTCAATACAACACACAAAATATATGAAGCCCCTCCATTGCCAAGCTTTTATAATTACAATTTCTGTCTAAAGTATTTGATTTTAACGGATTGCAGTTTGCTGCTGCAGGCCAGTTCAAACTTCATGCGAATTTCAACACGAAGCGAAATCGTTAGGGTAACGACAAACAATGAACCTTCAATTAGTGATGTCATGAAATTTACTGTGCTTTCGTTTTCACATGAAGTACAAACCGGCCTTAAGACTTTTAAGTACCTTTGCATATTCTTAAGATTATTCAGTGTTTCTTCATATTGGATAGGTTTCCAGGCCAAAGCTAAGACCCGGAGCCCATCTTGGGTGTAGTTACTGAGTACCTGCTGAAAATTATCAGGAACTGCAAGAAAAAAAACAAATATTCAGATTTCTTTAAAGACACTAAAAAAAAGGAAACCAAGGATTTTGAAATTATTATTATAATACTGACAATATTTAACTGTGGAACAAATTCACTACATTCTTACCCGTTTCTGGTTTTGATAACGACGAGATAATCTCTGGTGAGCCCTTGACATAGGCAACCACGCGATCGTCGCCCTCGGTCTGTGCAATGACACTCATCCGTTGCAGGGCAGAGGAAAACGGAAACAGATGTAACACGGAGATACCGTAATCACCCTGGCAACAAGAAACAAAACCGAGCCAAAACAAATTGAAAACTTGCTGGGAAACTAGGGGTTTTTTTGGGGGGGGGGGGGATTTCATTAGTCGCATTAATCAGAACTTATTGAAGAAAAAGGAAAAGAACTACAACAAATCATAGTGAGAGTTTGTAGTATTTAAAAATAATTTTGATCAGCTTAACTGATTTTTTTAATTGGCATTATTTTAAACATCAACAACTTGTGATGTTGATGCTGTAGTGAAACAGCATCAACCATCATTGATAAATAAAATTATGAAACCCGTCAAAAGTATGAAGTAGGAGCAGATGTTATTAGCAGATAATGTCAGAAGTTACCTTTTTTTTGTACGAATCATCCATCTGTACAACGTCCTTAGGCGGCTCTACTTTGATGAACTTTTCTCCTGAAGTTCTGTCCGGTTCCTTGAAGGTCTGAAAAAATATCATCAAACAAGTTTTTTAAAGCTTTAAACTTCAGATAACAAGATGTGCTAGACTCAATTAAGCTGGTCTAGGAGCGCACAAAACTCTACTCTATTGATTTAGAATGGCTAAAAGTTGCAGTGACTGACTTAAAGTCGTTTCATGCATCCGGTCTACACAAGTGACAACGGACAAAATCTGAAGTATAAGAATCAAACATCAAAATGATATTGTACCCATTCGGTGGCCTGGAACATCTTCAGGTCAATGGGGTCACCTGACAACTCGTCGTTGACGACAGCCAATGAGTGGCATGTTGCCATGGTAGACGTGAATGGACCAATAGGAAGGCTGGACACTGATGTAGTCATCGGAAGAAATCTGAAAAGTGGTCAACACAATTAAGAATGCATGTAGCATATGCCATATGAAGTGGTACTACGATTTCACACAAAATTTGAGGAATAGTTTTTTTTTACTTTTTGGGTAGCGGTATTTCAGTATTTTCAGAAACAACAAAGATAATAACCACAAATATGTGACCAAGCCTAAAGTAATATATTACTGTCAACAAATGGACACTTTCACTTTCAATATGTATGGTGGTCTACTCCACGCTCATTTTTCAAGCAAAAACAAAAATCTCAATTTTATAAATTCAATTTATTTTTAAAATTTAATTGGCACCTTCCATTCTCAGCACTCTGGACTCCAAGTAAATCCAGGCCCTCTTCTGTCAGAGTACCAGTCTAAAAATTAAAAAGCAAAAAAAAAATCAGGAACCTTACAGTTTAACCAAAAATCCTTTTAAATTGTTTTGAAAAAGTGGACCAGAAATTTACAGAGTGACTCCATTATTCTACTCCTTACCTTATCAAAGCAGAATATATCAACGGTTCCACTCAAGTTGATTCTCTGCGGACTGATGCAGAATATCTGCTGTGCTTTGAGTCGTATCTGAGCATAGACCATACCAATCGTCAGGGCTGCGGGTAGGGCTGGTGGGACGGCAATGGTGACAATGTCTAAGGCTCGGATAATAATCCGTGAAACTGTCGCCTACAACGGGAATCAAAATGATGATGAATCAAGAGTGGCATTTGAGTTGATTGCCAAGTGACCATTGACCAAGTACATGTAGTTGAAATATTAGGTTGTGCTTTCAGTCAGTTGATCGTGCATGTCAAACAAACATCGTATATAGGGGAAGATCAGACAAGCATGCAAGGCAAGCTTTTGAGGGAAACACCTGCTAAGCTGAAATCAGTGAAACTAGAAGGCATAGGATCATTTACTTCACATGCATTTTGTTCGCTTTCAATATTAACACTAAATCCAAAGATGAATGTTCAAAACCTAGCCTGTTGAAGTTGGCAGAGCTCAGTGGATATTACACTTTTTGTGAAAACGTGGAAAAAAAAAACATGCTTAACCTTTTCTCACAAAAATAATTTCGTTTATAGCACTCTTGGGGTGGGTTTGAGTAGCTCACCTGGATCAACTAGGGTTAGCCCCGTGCTGTTCACATAGCTCTGATGTCATCCTCGGGGCTCACCCGGGTCACCGGTCAGCCCCCACAGACCCTGCTCGTGGAGCAGAGTCAGTGGTGGAAATACATCACACGCATGTGTTGTGCATTCCAAGAAACGGACAAATGTGGCGGCTGGACAATGGAAATCTCAAGTGGACCAAAAAATCATCTTTATTTGAAGTTTAAATGTACATGTACTTATTTATTGAGTTCATTGTGACTTTAGAGACTATAATTCCAGCCCAACTTTTTTGAGTTTTGCAATCGACTGAAAAGCAGTAAATTTCAAACTAAGACCCAGCCCGAAACAGGCTATACGGCCACAACTATAAGCATCACGTGAGGATTGTGATGTCCCATGTTTGAGTGTTTGATTAGCCCGGCTGTCGTAGCATACCCGTCTGCCTTTACCCGAGTCGATCCATGTGAGCTACTTAAATGCACTCAATATTAAAAAAATCTATCAATTGACTGATAATACTATTGATATTATATTTCTTCCAGACAGCAAGCCAGACGGGATAATTTCACGGGTGTTTAGTACCAGTACAATTAATCCAAGTAAGCTTTTGGATAATAATTTGGTAGGTTACTTTTAGGATAAATGCAAACGATCCTATATACCTTTATAATAGGGAGGTTTCGCAAGCGAACGGATACGCTTACACTTACGTTTAGCTATCCGTATCCGTTTTTTACTTACGTGTAGCGAGCAAGATATGCGTATCGTCTGTACGGTAGGGGATAGTGAGTGGCGTATGACGTCATACGTGCAGACGACACGCATATCTCGCTCGCTACACGTAAGTAAAAAACGGATACGGATAGCTAAACGTAAGTGTAAGCGTATCCGTTCGCTTGCGAAACCTCCCTAATATAGCTAATTTTGGTACAACTGACATTTCTGTTAATGCAATTATGGGTGAATCAAAACAAACTGAGCAAACTGATGAACAAATCATACGCATGCCAAATACACAACCACACGCAGCACCCCAAAATAAACCATGTTATTCTAATCCAGTGTGCACATGTAATTACAAGACAGGACTGATGAGTAATTTACATTTATCACAAGCATGCACATTCATGTGCTCGTTTTCAACGCTGTATTGTGACCAATAACATCAAATTTAAGAAA
Organism: Patiria pectinifera; assembly: GCA_029964075.1. NCBI lineage: Eukaryota > Metazoa > Echinodermata > Asteroidea > Valvatida > Asterinidae > Patiria > Patiria pectinifera. Next base: position 1,781,084 of record CM057134.1, on the reverse strand, counting down.
ATATGGGATTACTTACTCTTTTATGTGCAAGTCCAAAAATATGACAGCAAACAAATGAGAAAAATATAATGATCAGTGTCTATTAACCAAAAGGACTGCCCAAGAGGAATGATATTGAAAATAAATGCATTGATCCAATGACTGTAGGCAAAATCACTCGATAGAAATGTTTGGGGCAACAGTGACAAAACTTCAAAAAGGTTTAACCTTAATGCATAAAAAGCCAGATTTACTGCTTTTTTATTGTACACTGAAAACATATGAGCACAAATTCTTAATTAAGCAAATTCTGTCATAATTTTTTTAACCGAAAGTCAGAAGATTGATTCCAACCACACTGGCTTATTAACCGAGCATTTTCACTTCAAAATCGTCATTGAAACCTTGATCTGTTTCCAACTGTAATCTTACAGTTCTTGGAAAAAAAAAACTAAATAAAAAAAAACAACACTTACTCCTTTTAGAGTCATCATGATGATGGCGTAAACAAGTCCAACGAATGCTGCAAATTAAAAATAGATTGAATAATTAAATTGAATTGAATTGAATGGAGATATTTCCCAATTCAAATAAACTTCAAATAATACTCACAGTGTCATACGAGTGCATGACAGCATTGCAAGAAGTATCATATTTACTGAGTTTTGGAACAAACATGGCTATGACAATGCAAACTCACCTATAACAGCCAGCAGACCAACGAAGCGCAGGGCGTCTCGATACAGCCTGAACTCCATGGGTTTAGGGTACATGATAGCCTGAACTAGAGAACCTTTCGCTGTGGAAAAACCTGAATTCAAAATGACAGAGAAAAGCCAAAAAGAGAGGAAAAAACGAGCAGTTAGAAGAAAAACGAATGTGTCACTTGCAGTGTCAAATTCCTTCACCTACCGAGAATGCAAATACAGTCGTGTTTTACTATATTCTCGAGGACAATGCTTTGTGTTTCCCTTTGTCCCTGTAATACAACAGTCTCCCATAGACTAAGCACACAAACTTACTACAGAGGACCGTTTCCAACAAAATACACAACTCCCGAGGACTGAAAGGATCTGTTGTTCTCCCTTTGTGTGTCGGTCCTCGGGGGTTATATGTAGAACACGTACATACTGTACAAAATTTGGCTGAACAGGTCTAATTTTTATTTAGACATAAAATAGACCCTGTGCATACAGTGCCCAATAGAGGACATGACTTTGTTCCTCTGTGATTTGCATGAGTATAGACACTGCCCCTGAATATAAATAACAACACCTGCCATCGGTGAGGGCGCCCTGTGCAAGCGGTGTATGCTTTAAAAATGAGAATGTCCAACTTATTTCACCCTAGAGCAATTTCGGGCGTGAACCATCGTCAACCATACAGGGTGAGTAAAAAAAAAACGAAACCCAAATGTTGGGACCATGACAAAACTCCTTGATCCTGGCTTCCTGCCGTGCCTAATTATGGTGCGGGCAGCTATTGATAACCAGCGATGGAACCATATAAGTGTCCCATGGTGCGGTTCCAAATACATGTAGTCAGCTAGGGTAGTCCAACCATCCTTCGTTCTAGCAAAGTTAGTTGAACTACAGGGTGAGTAAAAAAAAATGAAACCCAACTGTCGGGACTATTGTTTTATTGAAGTTCTGCATGTAGCATTTTTTAAATCTAGGATATGAAAGCCCAATTCATGAGCTTTCTTTTAGTACAAGAATAATTCCAATCACTCATGTACTTTTCAAGTTACGGAATTTTAAACACAACCACCGCTTTAAAGTTCTGTCCACGGATCACAACAAAGTTCAGTGTTCTTTCAGCAAACACAAAACAAATCACATAGGGATGTGTGTGAATTGTTTTCGTTTTGCTGAAAGAACGCACACCTTTTTTTGTGATCCGTGGACGGAACCTTAAAACGGTGGTTGTGTTTAAAATTCCATAACTTAAAAAGTACATGAGTGATTGGAATGATTCTGATACTAAAAAAAAGCTTATGAATTGGACTTTCATATCCTACATTTTGAAAGTCTACATGCAGAACTTCAATAAAACAATAGTCCCGACATTTGGGATTCGGTTTTTTTTGCTCACCCTGTAGTTCAACTAACTGCGCTCGAAGAAGGATGGTTGAACTACCCTAGTTGACTACAATCGTACCACAAGGCACTTATGTTTCCATCGCTGGTTACCAAAAGCCGCCCGCACCATAATTATGCATGGCAAGAAACCAGGACCAAGGAGCTTTGTGATGACACTTTGACCAGTGTTTGACTGGACGCTTTCGCATGTTGCTATAAGTGCGTATAGGTGTAAGTTGCCTCACAAATAAACAATTAGTCGACTAGGCCTCGTCAGAACTTTCACCAAGCTGTATGAATTATGTCAGAGATTGAAGCAACAAAAAGCCAAGATATTACCTGTCTGTACGACCACCGCTCTAACTTCATCCGTGTCCCCTTGTCTGGTCTGTATCACCTTTGTACCACAGAATAAGCTGTGGCGTTTGTGTTCAACGGGACAGTATTCAGTCATGCAGTCGCCTTGATGTGGGAGGGGGGTCTTTGTCACTGGTACACTCTCCCCTGGTTACAAATTAACAAGTCATAATTCAATCACCTGTGTTTACTAGAAGTCATTAAACTATTATTACCCCAGACCAGTGGGCCAACAATGATTTCAGTGTCCTGCAGAAAAGTGTAATGTCCACAGTAGAGAATGCTGAAAGGGGAGGAAATACAAAATAAAAGGAGAATCATGCCTGGATATTGCGGTAAAGTGTCTTGCCCAAGAACACAAATGACACCGTCTGTGTAATAACAAGTTTCAAGGAGCATCAATGCTGGCTGGGCCTTATCCTCCCCAATAGAAATCTTATTACCAGAGGAACTACCATGCCTGCTTATTGTAGTAGAGTGTCTTGCCCAAGAACACAAATGTCACATTTTTTTAGCATTAAAGAAGTGCAATGTCTTGGTACCTGTGAGTGAGCTTTCATTGACGATGCAGTTTCCACTGATGAGGACAGCATCACATGTCATCATGCAGCCATGATGAGGAATAATGATGACATCCCCAGGAACTAAGACCTTCTCAGATACCTCAATGGCCTCTGAAAATCAAGAGAAAAATATCAATTCCTCTCTAATAATAACGGAGTCTTATATAGCGCACTTTTCTACCAACAATTAGGCGCTGGAAATTATGTCTATTATTAAAGAAAGGTAAATAAAGTAAATGAGAAATATATGAGACCCATTATGTAGCACCTTATAAGGGTTGACAAGGTGCTGCGGCGCATATTGCAGCCACTGCCAGAAACACCGGGGCAAACCCCTTCTCTTAGTGATAAGTGTTACTGGGTTCTTTAACGTGCATTACACAACGCACGGGACCTACGGCTTTACGTCCCATCCGAAGGACGAAGCAATAATGGTAAAGTGCCTTGCTCAAGAGCACAAGCACCATGTTCCCACTGTCAGGATTCCAACCCATGTACCACGGCAGACGAGTCGAACACCGTAACCATTGGACCACAGCACCCCAACATTTTTATTTCATTATGTTATGCAATTTTGGTTTACGTGCATCAGTCATTAATTTAACTTTCATCAGTACTGTCAAAATATTTGATAGAAAACCAATGTTTTATTTATCTTCTTATGAGCTCCATAGTTTTTAAGAATATGTTCAACTATATACTTACTGTTGTTAGGACGCAAGACTTTAACCACAGTATCTGACTGCACCATGCTGCGTAGTGTCAAATTTTGCTGTTATTAAAAACAAAAATTAAGACTTTGATGACAAAATGAAACAGGAATTTTCTTGACATGCTTGAAGAACATCACTACCCATTTTTTCTTACATTTGAAGAAAACATCTAGAAACTAGACAAATACAAAAACGTTTCTAAATGCTTCATATTTTAATTTGAATTTTGGTCCTTGACATTCTATGATTGATATACGGTACATCTCAGTTTTATTTCCAAAGCAATTTAAAAAGGCTTTAAATTGCTCCATTTTGACAGCTTACATGCTGAAGGATAAAAGCTGAAAGATAAAATGCTGAAGGACAAAGTTTCATCTTCATCAAGTATTTCTTGAGAAACTCTAATTTAGAATCTGAACCTCGTAATAACGAGCACCAGCACCGCACACCTACCTTTCTAGTCGTATACAGAGATATAGCAATAGATATAGCCGACATGATGAGAATACATGCTGAATAGTAGATATACTCATCAGCTAACCAGACAGAGATGCTGAAGATTTGAAAGATGTAGAACGGATTCAACACCTGCAGAGAAAACACAAAGATTTCAGGGGGTTTTTGTCTTCCAAAATTATCCCTGGGTATAAACACCCAAAAGAAAAAGAAATCATTTCACAGATTTAGATTTTAAGGCCTAGATTGATTTTGAATTGGCAAGCATGCCAGCGTCAGCACTGGAAAGATTAACACATTTCCAATTGTCATTTCAGAGGTGCATTGAACCAACTCATTGTGAAGATTTGAAATGAGAACATGAATTTAAGTTCAATGTTTGAAACAGGAGCAATTTCGCCAAACTATCAACTATTGCAGTTGTTGAGAATGACTCGAGAATAACGGAATAAATGTGTTCGGTTTAACATACTATCTTAAGACCGGATTAATGACCAAAGTCAATCCTTCAAACAGTCAAAACAAGTAAAAAAAATAAATATTTTCCACTGATTTTGTTCCACAGGTTTACTTCCTGTTTATTTAAAACACCCCTCTAGCTATGTTATGGTCTGTGCCCCTCATAAACAACTCCTTATATGGAGATTAGAGCGCGCGTTGCATGTATTGCGCTATGTGGTGCTATGTAACCAGTGCAGTGTGAATTTAGGACTATGAAATATGGACTTATTGGTAGTATATTGCACATGCCTAACTGAGGATTAAGAACGTTCGACGACTAAAAGGGACCGGATTTCAAAGAGTCAAAATTTTACGTGACACCGGAAAACTGTTCCAGCCAGCCGGTCTTTATCATCCATTAATGACCGGCCATGTGACGGGCTCTCAACCAATAAGAATGAGTAAGCAATTAGGTATTTCTGAATATAGAAAATTAATACACAAAGGCTGCCTGTCTGAATCCAAAAATCTATTTGGGTCAACCATTATTTATTGGGGTCAACCTGAGTATTTCCACAAAATATGGTTTAGCAAGACTCTAGAACACAAGTCTGAAATGGGTGTCAGCCTGTCAGGGGTCAACAATAATTGGAGCTGGTGGGGAGTTACAGTCTGGCCAAATCAAGCAAGCTCGTGCGAAAGATTAAAAGTGTTCATAATGTTACACAAAGAGAGGAACGAATCGCGATATGAGAACATTACATACCTCTTGAACAAGTAGTACTGGGATGGAACGCACTCGAACATAGATGTCATTCTTGCCATAAATCACTTGTCTATGTGACAAAAAAAATGAAAATTAGTTCCATTGAGAGCTTTGTGGGCATGTGTGGACATTTCCTCTGCCCTATAGCTCCAATGTGAGACACTAATTAAGTCTAATTAATTAACGTTTCTTTTAAAAAGTCTTCAGTTTTGTTTAGTTTTTTTGGCTTTTTTCCTGTCTTATGGTATTTGCAACTTCACCTCATGAAAAAAAGCATCAAATTCCATTCTCCACTTAGTAAGTTACAAGGTTTTGGTGGTTGGTTTTTTTTTCAGGATATGCAAAGTACAAAATATCAATTTGCATTTCATAAAAGAGAGAGTTTTACCTTTGTTTGGATTGAGATTCTGACAATCCATTGGCATATTGTTCCAAGAAAGCATTGCATGGCGTGTCACTCTCCAGTCCCCTAATAGTTGAAACAAAAATTACTTCATTTTTTAAAACAAAGTTCAATTTCAATCTTTTCCTGCATGAACTGTTTGGGGATTTAATTTTATAGTTTCAAAACTGGGAAACAAGTGGGTTTGCAGGAATCAAATAATTATCGAAACTGGTGGTGTGCATAAACTCTGTAAATCATCACTTAAGTAACGATAGCACATTGTGATTGATTTAGTTGAAAAAACTTACGACTGCAAACATTACTTGTGTTAAATGACACGTAGGATACATCAACATCTTGTCAGCTGAATTATTTTCATATTTATGATTTTTTTTTTCATTTACCTGAGACGAAATATCTCATGCTGAGCAAGATCCAAGATAAAGAAAATCTTTTGAAATTTGAAAAATCTTAGATTTCCGTCTGCATCAACGACATCCTTCTTAAGAATGGTGCGAAGCGTTTCACGACTGCAGCCACTAAATAAAATAAAAATACGAATAGTGCTAGGATAACAATAATCTTATTGCAATAAATTATGTCACCATATTTTCATCAACATTATTATATCTACCCATGAATGTTACAGTACACGGAACAGAAACATCTTATTAAAATTAATTTGAAAACAAAACTTACAAACTCTGGCTTGTCATAATTCAAGTATTTCATTGCACAGTCGTTAAGTCAATAACAAAGTCGTCTGAGCTTGGTAGCATTGCTTTACTGCGTCTTATCAGTGAACTTACTCGCTATCTTTGACGAGGTTCCGTCGAATGTCACAAACATGATATCGCCGGTAAATGTCCTGTTAAACAAAGGTTGGAACTCAACAAGTTTGACTGACAACTGACCTGAGTAAAGTCTGGAATTTTTACAACATGAAAGTCAGATAATGAAATGTGAGTAAGTGCAGTACAGGAGCCACATTGTCCAGAATGAACCATGTTTGCCTCAAAACACAATTTAAGGGGATAGATAGCAGTTTGATGAAATCAAATAAAAAGTAGATTATTTAAACGCGACAACTTATCCTGGATATTGTTTCGCTTCGGTAAAACCATGTGGTAATTACTACTGTTTAGAAGATATTTAGTTCTGAAAAGAACTTGTCCTGCTTATTAGGCCAAAAAAAAGAATAGTTCTGCTTCCGGTTACCCGACCGACCCTATTTTTAGGCTGCAACCCTAAAAAATTTATCGGCAATTCCAAACAAAAAAAAACAAAACAAAACAAAAAATGAATTTAAATACAAATAAAATCTGTCTTTTCTGTCTTCACAAAATACCTCTCAACAACCCTTTTGCATCCAAAAATGCTTGTATTTATTTGTTTTCTTACTTACATTCGCTTTTTTTTCAAAAGAAACCTCCGTTATTACAAATTCGCTTTGCGATATAACTACTTCGCAATTCGATGTCACGCACAGCGACTATAATCACGTGGCGACGACTGGTTCCCGCGCAGGGGTCAATTTAGAAGACATAATGAAAATGCGGTAACCAGTCCATAGCTAGCTATGTGACCGATAGCGCGCTATCAGTACAGTGCAGGCCACTGTCAACTGGTCGGATTCGACATCGTAAAAATGCCAAGAAAACACCGATGGAGAAAGAACATTTTTGCAAGTTAATTTACAGAATTGATCTAGCTTGTCTGTGTATGTATTTTCTGTGTTCAAGAGTTCATTTTGAGATCGCACTACTCGTATTTGGAGTGATACATGCCGCGTGTTTCCCGAAATTGTTGACCGTAAAAACAGGTCTGTCGGCCCATGGTGGGCCGCTCGCCACACACGCACGCATCACACACCTCGGAGTTTTGGCCAGCTCCCCGCGTCTTGACTAGCGTTGTGCGTATGGTGCGAACGGCCTGAATTTTTCATTATTTTTTGAAATTATCGAACGTAAATATATTGACAATAATAAAAGGTATTGTTGCCATTTCGTGTATAGCTTTCGTAGTGCAATAGAAATAGTTCAGGCTAAAACTTTATAATTGAATTCAATCTGCATAAAAAAAATTGGCAAAAAAAAAAAAAATTCCGATCGACCAACCCTATTTTTGAAAGGCATGTAATCGGAAGCAGAACTTCTTTTTTTTGGGCCTTATCAACTTCGCTAAGTAGCTTTTGTTCTGATAAGAACAGTCCAGCTTTAAGTTAAAAAAGAATATGTCTTAGGACTCAACGTTTCGACTAGCCTGCTCTAGTCATCGTCCTGGATACTGGATTTTTGTGTAATTTTTGTGGTGTTTGTGCAATTAATGCTACAACATTTGCAAACATCAAAAAACAAAACTACCTAATTAATATGAAATTCCTTACTTGACTGTAAGTGAATAATAGTCATAAACATCCTGTGAAATCATGGCACCTGGTGTGCTGTCATTTTCAAGAAAAGTTGAATTTTGGAATCAATTTCCAACGATGGTTGGCCGACCACTGTTGACTTAAACACAGGTGCTACCATTGATTAAGTGAATTGACATGTACTGTATGTGTATTAATTGGACCCACCAGTTTGATATTGCAGCTTCAGTTCATAATTTGATGGCTTTTTTACTGCTAGAAACACATACAGCCAAGCCCAAAATGGCTGCTAGTGTCAGATGTACACAAACTGACACATGTTGATTTTTTTGGCGATGATCTCGCTGTTAGATTTGATTGATAAATACAATAAAAACGTTCTTTTGGCAGTTTCTCCTTTAAAGGGAATATACAACATTTGCAAACATCAAAAAATAAAACTACCAAGTTTTTGCGAAATACCTTAATAGGATGTTGGTAAATGAGTCAAAAGCATCCTGTAAAATTATGGCACCTGGTATACTGTCATTTTCAAGAAAAGTAGTATTTTTGTATCAATTTCCAACGCTGATCGGCCGATCAGCGTTGGAAACAACTGGCATTTTTTCAAATACTGGCCCCAATTGACCATTGCACTTGTTTGCAATCGATTACAAACCTATGAACGGGTACGAGCCAGCTAGACTGGTTCCCTGACCTTACAATTCCCCAATGTATGTAAACTGCTCTGTTTCTTCTTATATGGAGTCAGGGAACCAGACTACAGGAAAATGATCGTTTTTCTTGGTTTTTATAGCATTTTCGAACCCAAAACCTCCAAAAAGTCAGTGTAACTATATTTGCTCTATATTTCCAATCCCCCAATTCCATCCATTTCTGAAAATTACAGCAAAAGCAAATGATGTATATTCCCTTTAACCTTTGAAACAGTATTTGTGAACAAATACATTTGGGAAATCTCAAAATGCCTTTAGACACTATTTTGCATATGTAAATTTCATAATAAAAATAGCGACAGATTGTACAAATTGTTTTTGACCAAGTTACAGATTTCTTGGTTGTACCTTGATGAGGACAAAATCTGCCTCTTTCAGATGACAAGGTGCACACATGCACTTGAGCCGCCAGTCTTCTTTCCAGTAGAAGACGAGGAAGAGAAATCCCAAGGAGAGTACAGCGACGACGTAGCAGACAGCGGTCTTCAGTGGGTTCTTCTTATATCCACAACATTCCTGTGTTACGATAAAGACAGCTTAATCAGACTAAATATTTTTTTAAAGTTGAACAAAGAAACTGACAGGAGGGGGTTTGAACCTGCGACCTCTGGATTACCGCCACGGAGCTCTACCAACTGAGCTATCCAGCCCTATGTTGGTGGTGCCACATTTTTGTCATCTTTGTTCAAGATTGCAATTGCACCACGAGACATGAAATTGTGGGGGGGGGGGGTGTTTTAGTTTTTTTCAGAACCTCACAAAATTACAAAAGAGATTCCTTGTCACATGATACAACCGTGAACTTACTCTTACTACTTGCTGACTTTGCCATGACATCCTAAAACTGTGAATTGATCAATTAAACACTGTCTTGTTCAAACAGGAGTCTTGGATGTATTCTGCGCGCCCTGTTTTGAAATTGGAAAGTCTCAGATAACCTTTTCAAATAATAAAGTAAAGCCCAGAGTTCAGACCATGTGACATTTCTGTACAAATTGTGGTCAAGGGATGCCCACTTTCAGCAACCTGTTCTCATCTGCACTGCATATCTCTTGAAATATGAATAGTTTAAAAGCGTTGACATAAACCGAGTGGGCCAAGTAACATGCGAACGATGTTTAAATGTTTTGGTTGCCAGGCGGTTGCCTGTCGGCATGACGTCACAGGTCACGTGGTCTATAATAAAACAAAAAAAGTTGAGCCTTGTTTCAGAAACCCTTTTCACACCTACTCTCCTGCATATCAAATCCATCTTAAAACTGCTCAGCTCCGATACAGCACCGGCTTGTAATGTAGTGCCAAAAATCTTACAATAGGCGAACGCCAAATAAAAAAAAAATATGTTTCGCATCTTTCTTTTTTGGAGGCTGCCTCTTTTTTTCCCTTTTTTTTAACCGAAAAAAATGATAAATTTTAAACAGTGACATCATTTTGGCCTTTTTGTCTGTTGCATCTAGCCCATTTAAAGCTGGTATGTCATTTCCTGAGTGTAATGGCAGCCATTTTTTTAAAAAATGGCAGCAATCTTGAAAAATATAGCCCAGTCGGGCGGCCATTTTAAGAAAGAAAAAAAAAGGGCCTCCCGCTTCCTTTTTTTGCAAAAAGGCAGGACGCTAAAAATGTTTTTGTTTATTGGCATAAAAGTAGAAAACAATAGTGATTCACAAAACTTGTTTTAATGTTGCAGGTCGACACTTACGATATTCTCGTTGGAGTCCACCTCTGCCGTTACCCATGATGCAACTGAGCTTGTTGACATGGTGACAACCTCTCAAGTTTGTTTGGAAACTTCAGTCTGCTTAAAGTGTGCAAAAACAACTTATTCGATCATTTATAACACACACATCCAATGCAAAATACACAACATGCAAAGTGTAAAAGTACTGCTCTGACAACATAAGCTGTCATAGAGCAGTATTCGATCACTACAAAGTACAAATGTAAGCTTGCATGAGACTGAGAGTAACTTCCAGTTTTGTTAGCGCAGATGTGGCAAGCAGTCTGAATGTGAACATGGCCGATTTACTAAGACGGTTATTTCAGTTTTTGAAAGGATTGATCAGTGTGGAAAATGTAGGCACATATTAAGCCCCCCCCCCACTTATTCAAATACTAAAGCACAATACATGAATGCACATTGCACAGTAGAGAAATTTTAAAAAGATTTCCACAATTTAACCAAACAAAAAAGGCTACTTTACAGTACCTACCTGGCCTAGCCTCAGAAATGTTCAAGTGCATCAGTGCTGAACTAATGTACCCAGCCAACACAATAGGTACAGTGTGCATTCGAGAGTATACACACAAAACCTGAAAAACACGTATATGCCCCAGGAGTTTGTTGGTCTGAGGCAGTGGTTTGTTGAACTCAGTGTGGTTGTGATAATAAAATGGGCACTGCTCAGAGATATCAGAAATTGATGTGCACAAAGTCCGAGGATGTACATTGCTTATCTGAAGCTCTATCAATCTGCTGATGAGTGAACCTCATTTATACACTAATCTATCACTGTTTGCACATATGTACACCAGTAAACTGAACACTGTCAAATTGATAATGAGTTTACTTATAAACTGAATATTGTTGATGTACCCTAACGTGGCGCGGCCCCCAACGCGGCGCACTTTGATTTTTCGCCTGTAGCGCCTACCTAGAGCAAAGGTTTTAACTGAAATTTCACAGAAAGGGAAATTTCATCAAGTTCTACACACTCCTGTTCATAAATCGCGAGTTTATTTACCCGTAACAAAGTTAGAAGAAAACTTTATTCATCATAATTGCAAACAATTTTGTAAAAAAAAGACACTGTGTGACTAATCAATATTTCACTTTGTTAGAAATGGTCAAAAAAGTTCTACCACACAAAACCCCAAAAGAGGCATCTGAACAATTATTTCCTTCTATCCAGGGCCAAATTATAGTACAATAGGGCTAATATGCCTAACCTGCAGTTTAATCCTTTTACAACTGTTGCATGTACGCAACAAATACTAATAAAGATCACTCATGAAAAATGTCCAACCCTTAGGGTAAGAACTGTTTTCTTAGATGCACTTTTTACTCCTTTGAGGACTGGTGTGCCCTTGAACTTAAGACTGGGACCTGCCAGATGCAGCTAGTCCTCCAAGTTCCATGAAGTAGGCCTGCATTATGAAGAGCACTATTGATACAACATCCTGCTTACATTTATATTTAGAGAAATATTTAGGTCTCAAGTCTTTGTTTTCCTTTGTTTTTCCTTGACCTTTGTTTTCCATTTACTGATAATACAAGGTACCTATTTATATAACAAGGTAATTTGTCAACAAGGCTATAGGACCTCGTTATAATGTTCCAGTGCATTTGCAATGAGTGACTGTAAATGTCATTCAGCTGTTATTGTTAAGCTAGTGGAAAAAGAACAGGCCTAGGCTACATAGTCTCTAAAAATGCAATTCCAACCTATGTGCCACAGTGTCATCAGCTACATGTACAACAAGTTACGAATTAAGTACAAGTGCACGTACTCCCCCTTCCCCTCCCCCACCCCACCTTCCATCCCAAAATAAACCCCCTCGTTCCAAAGGCAACATGCAATTCCACAAACACTAAACAAGCATGAACTCCGATTAACAGATATTTTAAGCAGTTACATGTAGATAACCCACCCCCTGCAGGTGCCATTTGATGTCCCACAATAAGTCAATAAGTCAATAGGCATATATTTTATGTACTTGAACAACTAAACGTCATTGCTGCTTGTAGCCCCATAAATGTGGCCAATTTACTGGACTACCTCCGTATTAGGCCACACTTCCACCATGTACAAAAACATGTCAACTTTGTCAAATTTTGATTTTCACATTTAGGCTTATTTTTGCTTTAGAAAAGAAGCATACTCGCCCTCTTTATAGGCTAATCAGAAAGTGCTGCCCTTTTCAGATGTCTAATTTTCGTGAAATTTCATGTTGAAATTTTGATACACAAACGTGTGCAAATGAATCTGGAAATTTCACGAAAACTAGACATCTGAAAAAGGCAGCACTTTCTGATTAGCCTATAAAATAAAGAGGGCGAGTAAGCTTGAGTAACTCCAGCTGACATGCTCCATATTCATTCACATGTGAATGAATATGGAGCATGTCAGCTGGAGTTACTCAAGCTGAGGGCGAGTATATGCTTCTAAAGCAAAAATAAACGGTGACTGCTCTATGTTCCGACACCCCTATGTTCCGACAACCTACTACATTGTGTTACTCCCGGTTAGAGTTAGGGTGAGGGTTAGGGTTAGGAATAGGAATATGTGCAGTCGGAACATAGGAGTGTCGGAACATAGAGGTGTAACCAAATAAACTACAAACTACATTTTTTTGTAAGCCTAAATGTGAAAATCAAAATTTGACTAAATGTGAAAATCAAAATGGTGGAAGTGTGGCCTTTATTTACGGAGGTAGTCCAGTAAATTGGCCACATTTATGGGGCTATGCTGCCTGTGCAGTGTCACCAGGTCCACGACTTCAACTCAGTTAATACAAGTCACTCAGTCATATAGGCCTAGACCGCCGAGCATAGAGAGAAACTCACCACTAACTGTCACATATCTTGATCTTGATCGTTTCACTGCACACATCTGAGGTGTTTGTGCAGTTTCCCATGCACTGCTAACATTTTGCCTATGATGAACTTGGAGTTGAATGCTGAAACCTTTACATCTCTGGTGCTGAATCAGCACACAAGCATGACAATTCAGTAGCCTAAACATGGTAAAGTATGAACTTCAAATCAGCTGATTTGATTTCGGATCATGGCAATTAGGCATTCGACCCATCATAGAGCAAATAAACAGCTGTCACCATACAATTAATGCCCAGTGCACGTCACATATTCTCAAAATGTGACCTCCAGTCATGTTCGCGTTTTTGTGTTCCCCCCCCCCCTTTTTAAACCAGGTGCCTTATAATAATGAAATATATAGCAATGTTGTCATTTTTCTGGCCAGTGGCCACGCACGTGTTTGTAGCTGCACGCAGGGCGCCCTCCACAGCTGCAAAATCAAGATTTATTATTTTGCAGCCGTAGAGGGCGCCCTGCGTGCAGCATGATGACTTCTTTTAAATAGTTGATATTAGGCAAGTCTAGTAAAGCGGGTCCCAGAGTACACGATTCAGAATGGCTACTCACTGCCTGATAGTGCATGTGGTCTACACAATGGGCTGGTTTTTGCCTATCCATTGCCTTCACGCGCACGTGATAATCTCACTGATCTCTATATAAAGACTGGATAGCGGATATATCCATACACCAGTCACCCAGTAGGCCTAGACTTTGCATATTGACCAATTCGCCCCCGGTCTCACGAAGATGGCCGCGTATATTACAAACGTTCTACGCGTACATGGGCCATTCTTCGCTAAAGTGTACAAATGTGCCATTTTTGTGTCGCTTGCGTTTCTAAGAAGTATGGAGTGATGTCTTCGATAATGATTTATATTAATTTTCTTCGAGACTAAGTTTTGTTTCATAAACCCATGTAGTAAGAAGGTAACAAAAATCAAGAAAATCTTAGAAAAGGAAGTTGTGACGGTAAGGTGGTATTTGTTGCGGTTTTCTCATGTCGCCATCCAAGGTGCTCTTTTTTTTTTAAGTCTCCCATTCGTCTTCCATGTGTGCATATCAATGATTACCCTTTTATATTATTAGTCCATAGTATGCCCCAAATGTACAATGACAAATCGAAAAAGATTGGCTCATTAATTTTACTTGAGCGCCTTCAGAGCGCATGTCGCCAATTTCATAACCAGATACGTTACTATTTTTTTCGAAACGATAAACAGACTTAAAATTTCTGGAATATGCACCTTGAAGTTGCTCACAGACTAGACCAAACTGGGTATTATATTGTACATATGGCATGAATCTAATAAGTTTTGAATTTAATTTTTTTTTTTAGAACTGTCAACGAAAAAAACCCATGTGTTACGTATGTGTAGCGCCAGATACGTTACCTATGTTTGCCTTTCCTTTCGAGACACGTGAAGGAAGCTGACCTCAAACACCATACCAATCAACAGTGTGTTGGGTGATGACTGATCAAGTGGCGGAAGAAGTAGTTAAGGTCACACAGTTTGTCAAGGGAAGCCTATTTCAACATGAGCGGGCCAGATACGTTACACCAGATACGTTACACCAGATACGTTACACCAGATACGTTACAGTGACCAGATGCGTTACTGATTATGAATTCATCATGCAAATGTTATGCTGACGTCAACAAACATGGGCTATGTCATCGATTCCAACACTGTCTACACGTTTTAAAGTTTCTTAACACATTTAATTGTGATTTATAGAGCGCATGCTTGCCGAGAAGGATTGTAATGTTGTGCTGAATTTCTGTCGAATATTCTTAAAGTTTAGAGTAGCATCATGTACAATGTTTTTTTTAATGGTAAAATATGTAACTTGTAGAATCTGTAGATAAAGATTTAAGGAAGTGAGGGGTTGTAATTGCACAAAAACTTGATAACATGAAACCATCGCTGTTGGTTTACACATAGAATATCTTAGTTTCACATTTCTGCTGTGTGAAACAATGCAAACTCGACTTTTATTGATTGTTTTTTAATTGTCGGGTTCTGACTTTGTTCGTTTACAGGGTGTACACATTTTTATATTTTGACAACAACTTTGTGTAAGTGCTGCTTACTGCGTCATCCCGTATATGGTGTTTTAATTATAAATCTAATTTGCCAGATGTTACAAAGTAGCCTGGCATTGTGGATCTCACTATCTCAATCTCATGGGAAATATTTGTATAATTACCTGTTCATCGAAATGATAATGACTAATTATTAGTTTATGGCAAATAAATGCGAAATTGCAACATGCAAAGTGATAGATGTAGCAACTGAAATTATGTGCATAGCAAATCGAAACAGACAATTTATGTGCCTTGTTTTCACAATCTAGAAAAAAACACGATGTTTTCCAATGTTACTGTCAAATACTGTCACTCAAATCCCTCTATTTTTAGTTTGTCTTTCACAATGTGTAGCTCCGAAATTCATATTGACTTAAGCCTCCCCAGTTTTTGTTTCAAAGACAACTTTTCTATAAATAAAATAGTGGTAACGTATCTGTTAGGTTGTTAAAACACGTTTTAGAAGGTTAAATTTCAAGTAATTATGTCCAAAAATATGGTTTAGTTAAAAATCAGTACTGTTTTGTTCCATGTCCTGGAGCTATTAAACTTTACGATTTTGAGCAGATTTAATATATTCATTGTAGTTGATATTTTGTAAAGTCCTAGCTCCAACTTGAACACCTTAACGCAGAATGAGCCACATATCGCGCGCGCTGTATGAAGAGTTGACGCGCATTTTGGTCACGTACACGTATTATGATGTTCTAAAAAGGACACATTTCCGCAGTGATTATTATTTCCAAAACGCCGAAAAAGGAACTGCGGCATTAAAAAAAGTAAACCACGACGTTAGGAAAATTGTAAACCATGGTCAGTGGTGGTGGTCAAAATATAAATCAAGTGAACTGCGATGTTACAAAAGTAATCATGATGCCTATAAAGACGGCAACTTGTCCTTTGTAGATCACCAGCCGGTCTCACCAATATGGCGTCAAATTCATTCATTGTGCGGCTCTTTATCCGCTATCCAGTCTTTATATAGAGATCAGTGGGTAATCTTATAAGAACCACATCCCTAATTCCAAATGTTTCAATTTAAGCAGAAACTTACGGACAGTCAGTATTTTATTTTTTTCGTTCAAAAATATTGTTTTTTGATATTTTGGAAGTAGAAATAATTTACATTAAATAAAAGTTTCATCCAAGCATAGATTAAAGTGCTCTACCACAGAGCTATGGTTATATACATGCATCGATGTCCGTGTACCTGTTTACGAGGCATCAAGTTGTCGAGGTTTGACCTTGTAGCCGCGACGCACTCGCGCAGATTCGTACCACACAACAAGTTGATTAGTTGTGTGTGCGGTTCGCTCCACCGCCAGCCAAAAAAAAACAAAAAAAACCGCAGGCTATGTCGGGTTTTTTTTCTCTTGCTTGGAATGAATCTTTTCAACCTCGAAAACCGGTACATCGAGGATATAAATAGTATTCATACACCAGAATGTGACACAAAAATAATATGGGTAACGCTCTGAAAAGTTATTGAAGCATGTAGGCCTACTTCGTACCAGTACCACATCAATAATACATACCGGCACCAAGTGAGCCATAGAAAATGATATCCAATATAATTATGTAGCCTAAATTTAAGCTTCAAAACGAAATTCATAATTCATTACAATTAAAGGAGAAAGGTTAGAAATAACCTTAAATTTATCTTACAGACGATAAACTTTCATAAAATACTTTATACTTTTGTCAGTGATACTTTTTGCACAATTACCTCGAATACCATTTGCCCAAAATCAAGGTTGAGACTTGGACTTTTGTCCACAGTATTTATTAATGTGAAGTGCACAATGTAAACTGTAAATTCTATCAGCCTACCGAATACGAGCAAAGGGAGAAGGGGTTCTGGCTGTCCTTGCAAAGATCTTTATTTATTTATTTATTTATTCCATTTCTTTACTCAGGGTATGCCCAAACAGTTTCAAACTGGTTTCCATTGGGGCCCTGCATACAATAAATAATGACTACAAACATGTATAATTATACAATGCATTACAAGTACAATAAAATTCAATACAGTGAGATAAAACATTATTTGAATAATGCATAGGTGTTAAGCAAATATTATAGATACAATATATTTTAAAACTATTATAACTACATGTACAGTGTGAATGCTTTACTATAAAGTTGATTCAGTGAACACGAAAAATTTGGATCTATCTTGTAACATCAAGAAAAGAAAAAAAATATTGCTGTAACTATATTCCCTGATTACGGGAGGGGCGAAAACCCTGCGAAAACCCTTTTGGGAGAAAACACGGGGAAATTCCTATCCGGCTCCTTATTATCTTCTTCTTATTATTATTATGGCTTTCGAGCTTCTAATCGCTATTTTCTAGCAAAACTAAAGTTATTCAGTTTTGCATGATGGCTAAAAAAAAAGAGAAAAAAGGAGAGCTTTAAGTACTGATCACTTTGCAAATTTCGTATTATTTGCCGCTCGACAATAATTTAGGTGGGTCTGTCTGAGCGTTTAGAATGAACAAACTGAAAATTAATTAAAAAAAAACACCGTTTTCGTGGGAGAGAATATTGGGAAAGCAACTTAAACTTAATGTGAAGGTTTTTCTTCTTCGACACTGACGTCAGGTCTCAGCACGTCGATAAAATAACAACTGTACGAGTCCCGTCGCAAAAAAAGCGCATGCGCGTCTCGCAGGAGCGTACGTAAACTCGGCACGGGATGCGCACAACAAGCCACACTGTTAATAATGTTAAGATCTGTAGTGTTATTCCTTATCTTTTACAGTTCGGTCTTGCTTTGAGGACTCTCTTTTTCCGTGTCAGTTTCTCCTTCCGATGACTTGGGCTGCTGCAGGGCAATTGTCCCGTATAGGGCCAGTGGCGATGGCACGCCGGAGTCTGAGATGATCTTGTATTTCTGTAGGTTTGTGGACACCACCCGCTGTCGTCCCTCGACACTATGGCAGTAACCATACAACCCGTATACCAATAGACCTGTTAACAAAATAAGAACCAAGTCTATTGAGTATAATGCATACAAAAAAATGGGTTCATGGTATAAGTGTTTGGCCTACAGTAACAACGGTTAGCCTTCCTGCTGTTTAAAGGTCACAAAATGGTCAAAGTACCCTTCCACTTCCCCTGGCATACTTTTAACAAACCAATGGATCTCTTGACAAATATTGGCCCAAGTAACAGCATGGCTCAGAATGCATGTTTCAAATTTGCCGTGAAGCTAAAGATACCAGTACAGTAAAAGCTGACCTTATTATGAACGCTTTTACTCAATCAAAATGCATCCTCATTTGAGCAGATTACATGCACGTCTTAGAATCCACTTTCACCAAAACTATATCTACAAAGGCAGCGCGCGTCTAGCGCCTGCGCAGCTGGAGCACTCGGGGGTAACACGTGACTCACCTATTCCAACCCAGATCGCAAATCGTAGCCACGTGACCGGCTTGAGCATAACCATCAGGACGATGTCACAGAATATGCTGACCATGGGAACATACGGCACTAGAGGAACCTGCAGCGATGACAAATCGAATAACATACCAAACTTATTTAATTAAAAAAAATCAAATAAAATTGGACGAAAATTCCTCTTTTTACTACTGTGTGGGTTTCCAGGCCTAAACTTTTTTCGTCCACAAATCAGCTTAAACGGTTGCCACTAAAAGGCCCTGTTTACCATAACGCTTGCTGCAAGAATTCAAATGACGTGATCGTTTGTATTTCAATGACTACTGAAAGCATCCTTTCAGATGAACATCAAGTACTTACATTATATCCACGGCCGTTCGTCGTCTGATTGTGCATCGGTATCGGAATAAAGGTCACGATCGCCAAGACAATAGAAGAAGTCATCAGGAGAATGGCCCACCAATCACCCATCTCGATGCGGTCCCAAGCTGCTACCCCAACCACCACCGCTAGCGTCTGGAAGATGACAGTCAAAAACAAACAGATGCAGACGACCTGGCCTGGCTCGCGATCAGCAAGAAATGTCAGGAACCTGAACTGACGTTTAAGACTTCCTTCCCTCTCCAGTGTATCTATGAGTTCCTCATCGGTAGCGCCTTCTTGAGGAGCGGCCAAACTCTCATCCTCATCATCACTGTCGCTTGAGTGTGGACTTGCCACTTCGGCTGGGCTATGACTTTTGCCATTGAGAGCATTGGAAGGCCTGTACCTCAACACAATGACAGCCCCAGCCACAATGGCGTAAGCCATGAGTACCCCTATGGACATAAACTCTACCAAAGCACTCAGGTCAAACAAAACAGCCATGATTGCAGATAGGAAACCAAATATCACTGCTGCCATCACTGGAACCTGGGTCCGCTTGGACACTTTAGCCAGGAAGGTGAAGAGAAGACCATCATTGGCCATGGCATAGATGGAGCGAGGCAATGAGAACACGGTACCAAGGAGCGAAGTGAACATACCGCACAAAGCACCTACTCCCACCACGTACTTAGCCCACACTACACCATGATAGGCAAGGGCGTGAGAGAAGGCTGCGTTTTCATAGATCTCGTCATACGGCACCATCAGTGTCAGAGAGATGGAGACAGCGACGTAGGACAGGCCGGCGAATAGAATGGAAAGACCGGTTGCGCGTGGTACTCCCTTCTCGTGGTCTATCGCCTCTTCGCTCGACAGAGCGATGACGTCAAAACCGGAGAAGGCAAAGAAACAGCTAGCGGCACCCGAGAAAGCCCCGGCGAAACCAAACGGGAAAAAGTCGCTCCAATTCCTAACATCACCGAGGAACAATCCTGATACAAACACAAAGGTAACCACGACGAGATTGATAGACACCATGACATTTAGGCACCGTGCTGAGACATTTGCTCCTAAAATGACAATCAGTACCACAAACATCACCAAAATACCGGAGAATAGATCTGGATATGCTGCAAAGTACGGTATATCGTAGGTGTGACCTCCAAAGATGACGTTCTTCGTGAAGTTGCTGAGGCGATAACCAATCAACTCGTCGAAGTAGCCACTAAACGAGCGCGCAACCGCAGCTCCGCCCACAACGTACTCAAGGACTAAGTT
The DNA here is from genome assembly GCA_029964075.1 of Patiria pectinifera. Lineage (NCBI taxonomy): Eukaryota > Metazoa > Echinodermata > Asteroidea > Valvatida > Asterinidae > Patiria > Patiria pectinifera. The sequence continues at coordinate 1,760,527 of CM057134.1, read as the reverse complement.
CCAGCCAATCACGAAGCCCCAAAGCTCGCCAATTGTGACGTAGGTATACGTGTAGGCAGATCCCGTCACCGGTACCCGGGAGCCGAATTCGGAGTAACACATCGCCGCCATGACGGACACCAGTGCCGCGATGACGTAAGACAAGATGACAGCAGGACCAGCGGTTTCCTTGGCGACGACACCCGTGAGCACATACAACCCCGACCCCATCATGGATCCCATGCCCAAGATAGTCAAATCCAAGGTTGTCAGACATCGTTTGAATTGAGATTCGGTATTATTGATGTCAAGCGTCTTGGTGCGACACAAAGTTTTGAACACGCTGCAACACAGCGCCATCTTCACTGGTGTTCGGGATTCTAAAAGTTCTCGAAAATAGCTTCTAGTTTCTCTTCAGTAAGATGAAACAAGGCGTCATAAAATACCTAGCATCATTAAGACCTGTCCGAAAGAAGAAACAACAAGGGGAAAAAGGAGATCAGAAATGAAATCAGCCCCTTAAAATCTGCTATGCCTGCGTGTAATACACACGCGTTTGCAGGAAGTGGATTCAGCCGCTTGCTGTAGTCATGTGGTGCATGCATGCGTAATTTAATTCAATTCAATTTAGTATACACCAGGTCTCGCAGCAAACACAATTAATTTTTGCCATATACCTGCACCTCATATTCAATTAGAACCATGAGATTTTACAGACCTCGCCGTTGGAACAGCATCAGCGAAGCAACAAAAACCCAGCCGTCCGTGGGTCGATTCAAACGATTTTATAAACGGGCTCTTATCTCTCATTGAGGGACATAGTTTTTTATCTTCTTTACTTTTTTAACAGTTTTTGTTTTGAATTAATTGTTTTATCTAAACTTATACTACTATATTAATGTATACTCTTTCTTTTGTGTAATTCATTTTGCTTTATATTAAGTGTTTACATACAAGTGTATTATTCTTGTATCTTTATCACTGTTGAAGTTATGGAAGTAAATGTTCTGTTAAATTGAATATCACAATGTTATTTCCATACTTCCATTACAAAAATACAATTGCATATACAACATTAATAAGATACAGGAACGGAATACTTTACATGTGATGTAAAATCATGATAAAATAAACAAGGGCATATACAGTCGATTCTCGTTAGTACGGGCTCAGACAGGACAATGGACCGATCCAGTAAGCTCCGCCCACTGCGCACGTGGGCAAATTAACACGTGCTCCTCTCCAATGCCACGCTGCATTATTCTTCCGCGCGCATCATACGCGCGTGCACGCATGTCGGACTTTTGTGCGCGCATGTCGGACATAAATCACGGCTGTGATTGGTCAGAACACCATGGGGCGGTACTTACTGGATCGGTCCATTGTCACTGCAGGTCGTGTTTATACGAGGAGGCGGTTTGGTATGTTACACCTGCTAGCTCACAACAATCATCTCCTATGAAGGTTTTGATTACTAAAACATTCTCTAGACACATAACCTCTACGATTTAAAAAAAAACCATAATTTGACAGAATCCGTGACCGTCCGAATGATATTTTTGATAATGACCCTATAGTTCTCCGACAACTGGATGATGAAAGACGAGTTCTCAAATGAAAAACACGATAGTGGACTTGTTGGATCCGAAGGATAGGGACATTTTTTTATATATAACAAATGACACACTCACCCAGTCGGTTTGTCAGTGGGTTACTCAGTTACTCGGTGTACTCAGTGACACGTACACTATGTCAGTCGGTTTGTCAGTCAGTTAGTTCATTACTCAGTCAGTCACTCAGTATATTCAAACACACTCAGTCTGTCGGTCCGTCAGTCATTTAGTTCATTACTCAGTCAGTCACTTAGTATACTCAGTGAGTGACACACTCAGTCTGTCGGTTTGTCAGTCAGTCAGTTCATTACTCAGTCAGTCACTTATAGTATACTCATTGAGTGACACGGGGAGTCAGTCGGTCCGTCAGTCACTTAGTTCTTTACTCAGTCAGTCACTCAGTATACTCATTGAGTGACACACTCAGTCGGTCTGTCAGTCAGTCAGTTAGTTCATTACTCAGTCAGTCAGTCACTCACTCAGTATACTCAGGGAGTGACACAGTCAGTCGGTTTGCAGTCAGTTCATTACTCAGTCAGTTACTCAGTATACTCATTGAGTGACACACTCAGTCAGTCGGTCCGTCAGTCATTTATAGTTCTTTACTCAGTCAGTCACTCAGTATACTCATTGAGTGACACACTCGGGGAGTCGGTCTGTCAGTCAGTTAGTTCATTACTCAGTCAGTCACTCGATCAGTATACTCAAACACACTCAGTCTGTCGGTCTGTCAGTCAGTATAAGTTACTCAGTCAGTCACCCAGTATATTCAGTGACATAAGTCAGTCAGTCGATCTGTCAGTTACTCATGCAGTCAGACATTCAGTATACTCAGCGACACACTCAATCAGTCACTCAGTCGGTCGGTCTGTCGGGGAGTCGGTCAGTCAGAAAGTTACTCAGTCAGTCACCCAGTATATTCAGTGACATAGGGGAGTCAGTCGGTCTGTAAGTCGGTAAATTACTCATGCAGTCAGACATTCAGTATACTCAGCGACACACTCAATCAGTCACTCAGTCGGTCGGTCTGTCGGTCGGTCTGTCGAGGAGTCAGTCAGTCAGAAAGTTACTCAGTCTCTAAGTATACAGTCAGTCTCTCAGTATACAGTAATTAGTGGCACACTCACTAACTCAGTCGGTCTGTATAAGTCAGTCAGTAAATTACTCAGTCCGACAGTCGGTATGTCGGGGAGTCAGACAGTTATTCAGAGTCGATCAGTACAATCAGGGTCTGTAAGTCAGTTAGTCAGTACTTTACTCAGTCAGTCACTCAGTATACCCAGTGACACGTCATCAGTCGGTCTGTCAGTCGGTCGGGGAGACAGACATACAGTTACTCAGCCAGTCCTCGATCAGTACAATCAGGGTCTGTAAGTCAGTTAGTCAGTACTTTACTCAGTCAGTCACTCAGTATACCCAGTGACACGTCATCAGTCGGTCTGTCAGTCGGTCGGGGAGACATACAGACAGTTACTCAGCCAGTCCTCGATCAGTACAATCAGGGTCTGTAAGTCGGGGAGTCAGTACTTTACTCAGTCAGTCAGTATACCCAGTGACACGTCATCAGTCGGTCTGTCGGGGAGTCAGCCCGACAGCCCGACAGACAGACAGTTACTCAGCCAGTTCCTCAATCAGTGACACATTCAGTCAGTCAATCTGTAAGTCGGGGAGTCAGTACTTTACTCAGTCAGTCACTCAGTATACCCAGTGACACGTACCGTCGGTCTGTCAGTCAGTCGGTACATCAGTTAGTCACTCCGTACAATCAGCGACACAACTCATTTTTTAATCAGTCTTCAGTCAGTCAGCCAGTATAAGCTACATCAAAATGAATATTGATTTGATAAAAAAAAACATTAATATTAATACTTACAATTTACAAATGTGCACCTGATTCGGTGTGGGCAGAGAAGAGAATGGACAGAACACACGTACGTTTGGTGATTGAACGGACACTTTTAGTTTTCGTCTCCTTCAATTTGCGGCAGTGTGGTATCGTGGCATGTACATGTACATCATGTACCGTACCACTTCCATATCTCACACGTTCCATATGGTATTCAACTTAATTGAACAGTCACGGATCAGTATGGGCCCTTAGTATGATCAACGTACCCAAACCTCATTAACATATAGTCGAAATTAGTACCCGCAAAACTGCGGGAGTTTGGAAAACAAATTAAAAACGAGTGGTCATATCATCATTTCATTTAGAGTTTGTTGTATATTACCTCAGTTTGTGATACGAAAAAACTTCATTGTATGCCTAATATAATTCGTTTTTCTAATTAGGGTGGTTACTGGAACGTGGTGGCATTCGTGGAATTTTCGAATGCAGAAACTAGCATACTAAGCGATGAATACTCTGAGGTTAATACAGGCGCGGTTACCTTGGATGTATTATATACAAGTTTCCTCAGCTGAAGGTTGTCAGTTATTGTTTGGCCAGACAATGCCATGCAAGGACGGGTCGCTCAACCTTTTATACGATGAAGCTTGTGGTGTACCATACATGTCCCGCTGTCATGCAATACTGGGCAAGAGATCACAACATCAGTATTTTCTATAAAAATATGTCAGGGCGGTGTGGGAGACAACACAACACGTACAGCCTCTATGACAAACACCACGACTCGTTTATAAAATGTGAATCGGTTTGCAGTTATAAGATGATGGAATTTTATGTTCCATAGTCACTGCAACAGTATACAAAGTAATTAACACTGTTACCCAAATCCAACAAGGTTCAATGTAATTACAAAAAACTGCACTCAAGAGGGTTTGCAATAATGGGTTCTTTTTGCCCACGAATGTACAACATAAGGTCCCTTTCCCAACACCCCCCCCCCCTAAAAAAGTACACATTAACCAAAGGTAAGAATGAATGTTTGAGCATCTAAAAACGCCCCAATACACTTCTCTCTAATACAGTAAATGCAGAAGCTGATTCGAAGATTGTATATGCATGCTGACATTCCCTCATACATGCAATTATAATGCAAACACACTGGGATGTCGCTAGCTTATTAAAGTACGTGTTCCAATTCACTGCATGGACAACTTTCATTTGATTGACTGAAGCATTTTATTGACAAACCTGGTCCAATTAAACGTACTCGCTAAAAACAAAAACTAGTATAAGAACATTAGAACATGCATTTTGCGCAAGATAAATGCCATTATTATTATTATTATTATTATTATAACTATGTGCGCGACATGGCGTAGCTGCATTCGGCTCAGTGCGAACATGTCTCGGACGCTGAATTCAGGCCCAATTCAAAACATGATACAGCAACTTTTGACTTGAAATCGAGATCTTAGAATGCTGTTTTTCTCGAAAAATACAGCCGAAGCTTAGCTGAAACTTCATCAGGTTAGTTGTTTATCACCCTTCTTTAGATTTTGAGAACGTTTGTTGCTTCGAACGAACAAAATGCACAAATTACAAATGATGGACTATACCATAATACCTTGGTCACAGCCTATGGCGATCGACCAATGGCGGATCCAGCAGGCGAGGAGAGACAACCCCTTCCCATCCCCACCCCATTGATATTTTGCAAATACATTTTATCTTTCTTTTTTTAAAAGAAATTAAAGCGCAAATCACCATTCCCAACCGCAACTATATCCCCTAACTCGGTTTTAGCCACTAGCTTGTCCGATCACAGCCATTCTTGTCATGTCAGTGTGCAGAGCTATAGCTACGTTACCGAACGTCTGATAAACCTGCTATGTCCTAGCATATTATGCACACTTTATGCTACCACGCGCGCCAGCTAATCGGAGTGGAGTTTAGAATCTGTGACGTCATATCGATCAGAAATGTGGACTAATTAGCTGTTGATTGGACATTTTGTTTTGTAATACGTGTACATCAGACACGATACAAGGCACCCGCTGAATGGTCAGAATCACAAGGTCATCAAGACGCAGTCTTGTTTTGCATAGGCCTATAGTATTCGCTGAATCTGCTGCATAGACCTTCACTCAACCAAAAAAGAAATTTGGCTATTTCTGTTCTGATTAGTCGTTATTTGAGTGGGAGGTGCCCGGTAGTTTTTGAGTTACACAAAACAAGAGTGACCTCCTTTTTTTTTGGTTGAGTGTATTATCCTTTCTTTCTATACAGACTTTACCCCTGGCTATACGCCAGTACCAAAACGTTATAGATACCCGCTGATGATAACCATAACAATAACCCCTAGCCTTGAATTTGTTTAATTCAGAAAGAAAAGCAATTTTTATTGGAATCAGCTTGATAAAACTCGAGCAGCGGTTAACATAGAATGCATGCATACGTCTGTGAAAGGATGCTTTGCATGGTTGACCCCTTACAAATCTGACGCAGTTATTTTGCAATGGGGCACGACCCTGCCGCATAAAAAAGACCGATTACTATTGCTTCCCGCCAAATGTTGTTTTTATACTGCTATTTTTCGAACCATACAAAGGTTATTCACCTTTGAATGGGACACCCAACAAACAAGCTGGATATAAAATGAATGAACAAGGTTATTTCCGTTTAAATAAAACATGCAAATTTAAAATTCGGATTAAAAAAAATGACATTGTTGAAGAGCAAATGTATAAGAGCGATTTTTAATGCAAAAAAAAAAAATACAATACAATATCAACTCACTCACAGGGTGATATAAATACAAAGTGACCGAATAAGAAAACAATTGTTTTAAAAATATGTGGCTCGTTCCATTTCATAAAAATAACAGGAATGAAGTGCATGACGAGTAACTGTGAATATTTTACGTAATTTTGCAAAGTCTATTCCCAAATTGTCAATTTTAAGCAAAAACAAAAAAAACTATCAAATGCAGTTGCCTACCACTGATCATTTACCGTTTTACGAACTGATAAATACCAATTCAATACAATGAAATATGGACGTTTTCCCACCTCCATGCATGAACGAAAACGTGCTTTACAACGTTGAAGAAAAGTTGTCTTTAAAAATTGAATCGAGACTTTAAACTTGGTTGGTGAAATACTGAGGACCTTGTCTTTGCCTGTACACCATGATGGATAAGAACCTTATTAATATTCATGAGGCTTGAAAAGATACAGATATTGCAAACACCTGTGTTACAACTGTAAAAATGCAAGTAACCAGGCCTATTTGTCCAATTTCAACGAAAACATATCAAACCGATTTTTAGCATATAGTTTGATCATTTTAAGTGAAACAAACCCTGAAAGTTGCATGAAGATACGGTCTTCCAAACGGGAGAAACTGCTGTGAAAGATTTCGCCCGCGAACATCCACATGTCTGTGTGCATGTTGTTTTCGTTCAAAATAAGGTATTACGTAACCTTCAGAAAACGGCCATCGCAACCAAACGGCTGTTATAGACATGTTAATCACGCGTCCGTGACCAATAAAGGCAAGTCCTTGCAAGGCATTTTACTACTTAGAGCTCAGAACAGTCGTTCATCCTTGTAATGCGCCTATCAATTGTTCCCCCCCCCCCCGGCTGCCCCATCACCCAAGACGTGGGGATTGTCACTTTTCAAGTGACAAAATCCCCACCCCTCGGGCAAAATTTAAGTGACAATCCCCGACCATGCCCCGACATACAAACGTGGGGCGCACTAGTGATTGCCTTTCCATGCAGTACCCCACCCTGGGCATGAAAACGTGACCAAATCCCGACAATCGGACCTGGGGCAGCGGGGAGGGGGGACATTTGATAGACGCATAAGTATAGGATCCGTACTTGATCTGGCAAACAAGTTTTTTTTGGGGGGGGGGAGTGAATATGCCTTGCTCTATGGCTTAATCGACAGGGTAGATATGAACACTTTGACATCGTTACCTCAGTGGCTGTCAGCCATCGCCGAAATAAAACAACTCGAAAATCGTTTGAGGCATAGGCCTATTTTTAAAGTTGTGTAGATACACCACCACTGGAGTGGGGTCAGAGTATTTAACTCTCCCGCATGGATTGACATGAAAACCATAGAAACACAAAGAACAAAGAGTGAAATAATTACACTATTCAGCTCAATAATGTCATAAAGCCAACACAGAACTTAGCTAGGTCTGATGGAGAAACACAACCGTCCATTTTCTTTCAGAATTAAATAAACACATATGGCACAATGTACCCAGTTTGCTAGAATACCAGGAAGGTTTTATGTTAATTTTATGGGAAGAATACATGCATTTCATGTCATCCATGGTATATTTCACCGCTGCTGTACACAGCACAATTGAGTGTACACACATAAAATGTTTCGACCTTTCTCTCTTATACTTTAATCAAATTATGCCAAGTACACTCAACCAAAAAAGAAAGCCCCCCCCCCCTTCCAATAATTTGTTTGTGTAACTCTGAAACTGCTGAGCACGGCCTCTCGCTCAAATCGTGTACAGAAATTCGTAAGCAATCCAGCCATATACTCTTTATTTGGCCCAAAACACTGAGAGATAATGTGCACGAATTTATGCAATTTATGACAAATGGAACCGAAAACAGTTGCACTTGTATACGTGCAAGTTGTGGTTCACACTCGCCTTGAACGTATACAAAGGTGCAACTTTTTTCGGTACCATTTGTCATCAATTGCATCATTTTGTACACATTATCACGTTTTGGGCCAAACAAGAAGTATGGCTGGATTGCTAAGGGATTTCTGTGCTGATCAGTCGTAATTTGAGCAAGATGTGCCCAGTAGTTTCTGAGTTAGACAGACAAGTATTAAGGGGGACTTGCTTTATTTTGGTTGAGTGTAGTTTTCTTACCTCCATAGTGCATCGATATACATGTATACATGTACATGTACACATCTAATACATACGGTTCTTCATCTGTCACGTCCCAATATGGCCCACTGTGTTAAGGTAGCACTAGCGATGACATTTTTTCCCATTTCCTTTCCTTAAACACTGGATGATCGTGCCTCCTTCCTTAACTATCTCAGTAACCATTAATTGAAATATGAGGAAAGGACAACTGCCTAGAAAACGTGCATCTACAGTACTTACAGTTTGGTAGAAAACAGACACGGAAAACCACTGCTATATGCCTTGCAGTTGTTGGTGTAAACTTGTCCATATGTTCCACTATTCAACAATAACAGTGTTGAACCCTAACCCCCTAAACGGTCTTTGGGGGAATTGTGTACCAAATACCACAGAATAACTATGTGTAGCTAGCTTTAGGTGAGAATAGGGTTTTAAAATAAGCGTATTCACAAAACAACGCAGCATATTGTACGGCTTTTTTTCCAGGACGTCCGTGGAGCTATGGACGGTTGAGTCATGCATGAATGACTCTGTATGGCACGATATCACGAATCAATGAAGTGATTGTATCGTGCCATAACCAAACTCTTTGTATAGGCCTAAGTCAGTGTGGAATATTTTACCTGCGGGAACAAATGCAGGACAAATCTGCGATGGCCGTTTAGCCAAATATCTTTCCCATGCTCTGACTGTGTGCCAAATGTCATATGCTTTTATCATCAAACTGAACAATATTATCACCAATCCGCTGTACTATCCGTTAGTTAGAGGTCTGGGGATGTTCCCCTCCCCAACCCCCAACCCCACCCCCACTTGTAAAGTGTGGGATGTCATATCGCCCCCCCCCCCAACACACTTTTTTCGTCCCCGAATACAAATTGTAGCTTTTATTTGATTATATTGTTCAGAATAGCTGATTCAATTACATGTACTCCAAACCCGAAGATAATGTTAAATAATATTTGCTCAAGAAAATTTGATTAAAGTGGTCAGAAACTGCCTCTGATCGTACCACAGCAGCATCTAGAATTAATTTTTTTTGGTCGAAAACAGAAGCCGTGAACCGAATTGCGAGCCGGGCGCGGTTCTGGAGCCTATATTTTTGGTGGGCCTAGCAGGGTGGATCAGTCGAAAATCTATAGGGGGGGGGGGGGGCTCGTACCATATTTTCAATGGGGAGCGCTGATAAAATCCTACAATCAGGCACACTATAATCATGCACACTGTAACGCCCCCTTCTCACGACTCTTTTTTTTTTTGGAGGGGTGGGGGGATAATTCACACGTCAACTTCTAAAAATGGATACTACCATTTTTTTTTTATGGAAATTGGTTGGTTTTTGTGTGTGTGTGTGTGGGGGGGGGGGGGGGGTTAAAAAAATTGGGGGGCTTCAGCCCCAGCCCCCCCCCCCATCCCGTGGAACTGCGCCAGATTGCGAGCTCGTATTTCTGCGAAATTTCGGATGAATTTTGGCCTTAAAATTTCTCTTTTTTGCAATGGATCGTAGCATCCTATTTCAAAATGGCGATGGGCTTCAGGACTACTTTTAGAGGTGATCGTCTTTGAATGGAAGTTTTTATCAATAGCCATTGGTTAACCTAAAAAAAAATGGAACAGATAATGAAAGATGTCGCATGAAGTTTAAACTCCAGGCGAAATTCGGTGCAAGCACCGTTTTATTGGTTGAAAGTTCACAATCCTCGCGTAGGCATGCACAATACTACCAGTGAATCCGTATTTCATAAATTCACACTACACCGGTACAACTGCGTTATGAGACGCGCGCGTCAATCACCAAATAAGGAGTTGTTTAGCAGAGGGCCTATAACCAATGTATAGCCAGAGGGGTATTTTGTTGATCGAAATCGTTGAAAACTTAAACGTTTGACTTGTTTTTGACTTTGGACCGAAAAGAGTTTTTTTTAATTTTTTTATTTAAAAGGTATTTATATGTGAATAGGAATAAAAATGTGCTTGGTCGGTGTTAGACACTATGAATAAGACCGGTTGGAGTCTGGAGTGCTGATAATTACCCTCGCTTTCGGCTCGAGGTTTATCAGCGTCCAGACTCCAACTGGTCTACATGCAATGTTGAAAAGCTCAGAAGCACACATTTATACCCTTCCTATTAATATTTATTAAGCGTCAAAAAATGTTATGTACAAAATATGCAAATGCGATTAACAATAATAATAACTGGATACATTAAAAATACATCGCACACCGGATACAGTAAAAAAAAAAATATACATTAAAAATTGCTTATATTCGGTACAACACATACCAAGAAATATATCAATGATAACATATATATTGTGTAACATTTTCCCAAAAATTCCTAGGATATAAGTTCATGGTCCTGTACAAATTAAGCCGGGCAAGGGACTCGCAATTAACTTTACAAACTACAAGAAACATGTGTGTAAGTGTCAACTATGTATATAGGCCCTAAGAGTGGCCGAGATTCAAGTCTTGCCTTCGTCTTTTAAGTCTTTGGAATATTCCCTGAGGGTCTTGCACAACAAGGGTCTATGATATGGAGCAGATTCGGCGATTAATTATGCAAAACAAGACTGCGTCTTGACCTCAAGATTCTGACCATTCAGTGGGCGCCTAATTCTATATCGGGTATTCGGTAAGCCGTTGTTGTATTACAAAAACATGGCATCCAAATGTATCAATCAACAGCTTAGGGGGTCTACCCATGTTCCCCAATATCGATGTTCCCCGAAATCCTTAGGATTAGGGTTAGGGTTAGGCTTAGGGTGAGGATTTCGGGGAACATCGGTATTGGGGAACATACTCACTGGTAGCACATTGCGCATGCCTACGGGAGGAATTTGAACGTTCAATCAATGTAACGTTAAAGCTACAGTCCATCATTTGCAGCCATCCGAAAAGTAATTGGCGTAATTATTGTTGAAAAACAAACTTGGTTGAAAGATGGTAAGGGAACTAAACTCCCTGTGAAATTATTCTTTCTGGGAAGCTGTCATTTTGAAGTAATCAACGAAAGAAGACATTTTCAACGGTGATTCTTAAGAAGCACCGTAGGAAAATTAGTAGTTCGTTAAATTAGTAGTTCGTTTTGTTATTCAGCGCAGCGCGCACAAGTATTGGAACGACGCACACGCGCGCGCGGTTGTTATAATTCGTCGGGTCAGTGCGCGACGTCGCGTATAGCTGAAATTCAAAACAATTCAAAACATGATACAGTAACTTTTGATTTGAAATTGAGATCTTAGAATGCTGTTTTTCTCGGAATGTACAGCTGAAGCTTAGCTGAAACTTCATCAGGTTAGTTGCTCAGTATCCTTCATTAGATTTTGAACTCTTTCGTTGCTTCAAATGAACAAAATGCACAAATTACAAATGATGGACTGTAGCTTTAGGCACCGGATTCCATATGAGTCCAAATTTCATGTGACACTCGAAAAGCGTTTAAGACCAGCTAGCCATGTCTTTATCATCCGTTTAAGACCGGCCACGTGACGGGCTCTCGACCAATATGCGTAAACTGTCTTAGGTATTTATGAATTAGTGTTTATAATGCTTTTCGTGTAATTGTAGGTGATATAGCAGATGTTTGTTAAATCGAGCAGAATTTTGAAATGCATTCAGCAGAATCTTGTGATTTTCATCTGACCCACCGTGAAAAGCCGGAAAATTGCCTGTTTTCAGTCGACCACTTTCCTTGCTATCTAGTATCCACTTAGATCTGTATCGTGCTAAATTTACGAAACTGAAGAGATTGTGCTTTGTATGACCTCAATTTCCCATGTCCGGCCCGGACAAGTTATCTTTTTTAAAGAACAATTTGAAAGGAATGAATTCATTTTGATATTCAGGTGTGTTTTTTAATATATATGTTTTCCCAGATGAAATCGGAATTAACATTGGAGCTCAACGAGGTTCTAGAACGAAATTAAAGTATCTCTCCAAGGAGTTCAAACGATACAAGTGTTAATAAATTAACTGGCAAAACCTATATAGGCTACACGAATAGTGTTTTCTCGTGTGTGAGGAATTAATAAAACTATGGAAGTAATGCGTCTTTATTTGTTCTGCTTTCTTTAAATCGGGTTCTTTCCAGTTGTGTTCCAGATGTTTGTCTTCTCTCCTTTAATAAAATTACTCTGTCTTATTCCTCCACGATCGTACTAGGCGTTAACAATAGAAAAAGAAGAAAGTGGGGCAGACACTTCAAAACAGTGTCATAGGCACGCCCTATTTTAGTCTGGGAAACATGAGCCGGCCTTGCGTCCGCGCCCTTTCATCTCGGGCGGGGCCAAGTACCGGGCACGAGCCCATATCGTTTGGGTCGGCGTTGCCGATACGTATACCCTGGGCCAGCTCTATAGGGTGTTAAACAGGCGCAGGCTATGACACCCTCTCATCATAGAGCTAGGACCTGCTCTCATGCAAAGAGCGAATCTCAAGTATCAGGTATCAACAAGTACCTCGCCACCCTAGAAAACCAAAATCCTTCCTTTTTTTACTGATCGCTCTTTGTTTTCCAGTGTGTGCTTCAGCTATCAAATTTCATCTCGAAACATTTTCAATCATTTCATACGGCCTATGTGCGTGACGACTTTTTGTTGACGTTTATAGCGTCACTTTTCCCCCTGTGTTCGTTTGTTTACTTTAGACGTCAGTCGTTGGAGTCTCATGAGTGTTAAACTAATGACTAAATTTGACATCTCCCCTCTGGCAAAGAAATAACAGTCGATCGTGAGAAGCTACGGGAGGTCAAAGTAGACGTTTGCAAACATGAAACGAATTTTGCATTGTGGACAAATTGGCGAATGGTCACTGCAGCCCTCGAAAAACGAGTTTGACTTATTGGCTTGAGAAAGTAAAGATATACAATGTACATACAACACAGAAATATTCTTTTGACAAAACGAAACATTTTATTTATTTAGGTGATGAATACACAACGGATTGGGATGTTTTCTCACGAGTGCTTGGTATACATGTAACGAGCACGAGCCAAGAGCCCTTGACAATCACCCTCGAGGATTAATACGACGGGGTTATACCAACTCCTAGGGCCGGCTCGGCTGTAAGCCAAATGGTTGCATTGGAGCATATGGGAACTTAACATATTTCGGAACCATCTGATGGGCAATCAGTGCACATAATAGGGAAGCTATGTTCTTAGATAACGATCAAACATTGCAACATTTTATGTTCTTCATAATTTATTGCCTTGCTCAGGATTGTGAATGTATTAAAAAAAGCGAGAGAAACAAATCAGTGACTACTAATTAGGCCTACTCCTAAAAAATGTTTTGGTAGAGTGACTTTGAAACATTCAAATGTATCGTTGTATTATAGGGTCAACTGGGTGTAACTGCCATTTTGAAATCATTCAAAATAACTAAAAGGATAAAGGATTACAAAATCAGCAATCAACGGAAATTTGATTTTCAGGCTTGTTTTCCATTGCTACAAGATTTCCAGTTTGGTTTGGGTTTGGGTTTTTTTGAGAACTAGAGAATCCAGCAGTATTTGACTGTGTTGTTTATAAGACTACACAATCGTCCATACTCTCTGCAAAATAATAAAGATAGCCAGGTGACGTACAAGCAAAATATGCTTTGGTGTTTGATACATGCCCCAGTTTCCCTCCTTACCCACGCCCACATTGTCGCTGCCTGTATCTCATTCTGGGAGTGAGTTTAGCAAGATGACTGCTCCCATTCTGGCCGGGGTTCGAGTCCCGCCAGTGATCCCTATATAATATCCGTGCATGGGCTTTAATCTCGAGTATTATACGTGATTTTTTTGTCCCTCCTGTCTCTGATCAATGCCGGATCCAGGTTTTTTTCGGGGGATGTTCCTGATGTGCTGAAGTCAAAATTGGATGCCAAAGGTCTTAAGCATTGTATGTAGTGAGCTAGAGTTTGCAACATCGTATGGTGACATTACTATTACATGTACATATATACTACTACTACGTCGACTCAGGCATAGGGGGCTGGCGTCGGGCGATATTGCAAGAAACTTATAGGTACAGTTTGGCAAAAGTAACACCCTAATCACCCAGACAGGGTTGGGTTCTAATTTCTTTAGCACGTCTGGTAAGTAAAATATTTTATGTAATAATTACGTTGTCCTTTCTCTTTTGTTAATGAATTAAGAAAGAAAACGAAGTTCAATACGCGGCAACAGGTGATTTATCCAACTGCCAGGTACATGGAGTAGCGTACGGGATGAGGATGAACCAGCCAACTATTTAACATTATAACTGCGTCTCTCAGAGGGCAGGAAAATAAATACTGCAATGTTTCACCTTGGGATTGCTACGACCGACTTTGAATGAAACAATTTCAAATAACCGTTGCACAGAATTTGATGTTCTCTATATAAAGTAGGGCATAGAGACCGGAAGATCTTTTTAATTGTTCGACGTCTCTTTCCAAAAAGTGAATTTCTTTTTCAAAAGGGCTGTTCCCCTACACGTTCAAAACCATTCACGCTCAAAAAGAGGACATTTCTCATGAACAAAATAACGAACTAAACGTTCTAGTAAAATAAATGTTGAAAAAAAGTGTTTTTGTCACCAGCATGACATCCAAAAGGTCAGAGTACGCGGGCAGGTTTGCGTCAAGTAGAGATAAATCCAGTATATTTAGGCCGACATGTGTTTAATTTTTTTTTTTAATAAGAGAACTTGGCAATCATGCCTCATGGAGAGTAAAACTGTATATTATATGGATTTCTTTTCCAATAATGTTCATTAATAAAAACCGGGATGATAAAGATGTTAAATTAGGCCAGGTTTGAGTTCTTGGCTATACGACTTGCAAACACATGCGCCTATGGAAGCGGCTAAGGCTACTTGCGCTCGAAGTGTGTGTTTACTGCCATCTAGCCGTAGCCACTTCATTAAGATGAACCAGTCCCTGATCTATGTTAATTATTATATACCAATCTGGGCACGCTGCCATTCTATCACTGAGGCCCCCTTCAATGGCGAAAGCATTGTGATCACTCTTGTTCAAATAATCCGTCACTGGGCAGTTGCTTTGAACAATAGGCGCACAGTGGTTTCTACATTAAAGGGGGCCTCGTGAATATACAATGAAGGCA
Organism: Patiria pectinifera; assembly: GCA_029964075.1. Classification (NCBI taxonomy): domain Eukaryota; kingdom Metazoa; phylum Echinodermata; class Asteroidea; order Valvatida; family Asterinidae; genus Patiria; species Patiria pectinifera. Next base: position 1,745,071 of record CM057134.1, on the reverse strand, counting down.
TGCCTGCTACAATAAAGTTATCTAAAGTACTCACTTCAATAATGCTACCCGCACGGCATGCATCTGAAAAGTGTAGAAAAGAAGAGGGTAATTCAATCACACAATCCACGGTCGTAAACTTGGAACGTGATGGTTTGAGTCATTCTCAAACAATTCGAGCGGAACAAGCGCATGCGCCGCAGCGCTGTAGCCGCTGCAGGGTACAACCGTCAGGAAACGGCCATGGACCATATTGCAGTTCGCGTGCAGTTGAGGATACACTGGAAAGCTTTATGTATCGAGAGTTGTTTTTAAGACCCAATAAGCAACATTTTTGATGATGGTTGGTGAAAGCAGACACTGGGATGTCCAGCCCGACAGAGAGACTGACCACTAACACAGAGGAATCGAAAGTCGTATAACTGTCAGGCGTAATTCAATGTCGATGAAGTGCTCCACATTACCATATGTCTCAGTCATCAGAGAAACATAAAAGTGTGAGCCTTAAACCTACCTGATGCTGGAAGACAAACGAGTAGCAGACACAGAACGAACGGAGCGACGAGACTTGTCTTCGGTTCCATCCTGAAGCCTAATTGTGGAGTGGACTTGGCTTGTGCGCTACTTTTATATCCACTCTGGGGATCGACTCCGCCCCTTGCGTGATATTTTCTAGGCTAATTAATTTATTTTGGCATGTAGTGTGGCATTGTTCAGTTCGGCGGACGTTGATTTTCACGCGCAATCTTTTGAAGAAAATTTATGCAGCATAATTCCACAAATAGCGTGACGTCATGGGAACCGTGACCAATCACAGAAGAGGAGGGGAACTGCGGTGCTCCGGGTTCCTTCTCCGCGGGCCGGCGCGGGACGAGCAGCCGGCCACGGCTTGGACGTGTATATACCTTGCCGTAACTCACGGCCCTGGGACCTGTCCTACCCGCTCGTAACGGCTCTTGTCAAGGGTCGCTCCAAGGGATATTCTGACCGAACGTTACCTAATACCAACCACTTACGACCGGGCGGTGTGCGCATAAATCTGTTCTGTGCAAACATCTTTTATCAGAAATTGAGATTTAGAGTCCCTAGAGCTTTGTTGTGGAATCCATTCGAGCTAACCCCAAGACTTTCACAATGAAGATTGCTAAGATCGTTGCCGTCATCGATCATCTGGCTCATGGTATCCTTACTTAAGTCAGATACTGAGGATGCTCAATCCTCTCCAGTGACCTCAATCCCACCAGGTCATCTCAAGCCCCTGGCTTCCGAGGCTACCTATCTCCCCGTCTCAGTGACTTCCCTTCGTCTTACAAGCTCTTCCGTAGTTAAAAAGTTTTTTGTACTTTTTTTCTCCACTTTTCAGTGCTACTGAATACATTTTGGTTGTAGGGATGTTCGAAAAACACCTCAAAATCTGCGTATTTTTTTGTTTCGCATCACGAAAAAGTGGAGGGGGGTAAGATTCCATAACCCCCCCCCCCACCCCGTGATTTACGCCCCTGTACATGTATATAGCAGCCATTTGCTGTGGGTTTTTTTCTGTACGACTTTCGTACATGCTGTGCGGCCCAAGAGGGAGGCTTAGATTCGTCACATATCTATTGACAATGGCAACTTGAATCAACTATATTGGGGTCGTAAACAGATGCAGAATGTTATATACTGTGACTCCGGTGTTTTTCGTGTTTTCAGGAAAGATTTGCTGATCCCGCCATCTTTGCACTGTACTAATGTCACTGAAAGTTTGTTGAAAACGGTAATAAGTATGAAGACTGGTACATAAAAAGAAGATCCGGTGCTGTGCCAATTCAGGTGCGGATGGGGGGAGGGATTCAACCCCCCCCCCCCCCCCAGTTCTGTCAACATTTTTTGTTCATAGAAATTCATGAAAAATAATGCAACACCCACCACCCGCTCGGACACCCCAAAAATTATACTAGTAATAATGTCCGCCTGTGCACAAAATACAGACAGAGCCAACTTTGTTAGGGGGTATTTTTCTACTACCGGTATTCTGTAACTAATAACCGTCGAATTTGAATAGCGCCCCCATTGAAAGTATGTTCTGAGCACCCCTCCTCCTCCCCCGTCCGGAAAGAAAAACCTGTCTACATTTCAGATTTTTTGCTGATGAACCCATCCCCCGCAAAAAAAACCGCCACTGGTTGCCACAACATCCACCACTTTCCACCTCTGAAGTGGCGCCCCCGCAGCTCCAAGCAGGCCTGATCCCCTCAGAATTTGGGGCAAAACTGACCTTTTTAAAAACCCTAATAAGTGTTCCCCAAAAACTACCCCCCCCCCTACCCTCACTCCTCCTTGTGCATGTGCCCCCTGCAAATTATTGGACCCCGGTCTTGTCCCCATGTCATATTTCACACACACAAATTGCGGAGACTTTGTGAACCTTCAACTGAATAAAATGAACATCCTTTTTCTACAGTACAAGGAAACAGTCGTTTTACGGGATATTTGGCAGGGACCTCCAAACACCAACGAGATTTGGCAGGGACCTCCAAACACCAACGAGAGGGAAAGTCCCAAAGCCATCCCAAAAAGATCGGTCAATAAACTAACGGTTTGGACGCGTGTCAATAAATGCAGAAAAAGAAGGAAAGAAGAAAAGAACAAAATAAACCTTGAAAACATTGACTTTCCGCAGGCCCGACTTGTTCCTATCCGATTGGCAACTGATGCAGATTGAAGAATCACTTCGGGAGAAGATTCACATCCGCGTGCGTACGTGCCGGACATTCACATGCTACTGTGTTTACCCAGTTCTACTTTCACTTTTTGAGAAAACACTGGATACATTAATGTTGAATGTGAAACTACATGTGAGTGTATAAGACTTGTAGAGAACGTTCTTCAAAACCGGTCATTATGCAATCTACGTATTATGTGCCCATTTTCAGGGCGTATTGTAAGGCTTTTGGGACATATTCATATTCCTCGTTCATATCAAAACTATCTTGACCATTTTGGGAAATGGTTACTTCAAACAAATTGTCAGAAACTTTTAGGTCATGTTTTTCTGTCATCTCGAGGGGGCAAATTTATGCTCGAGGGGGCACATTTATGTCCACAAAAGGGGCACTAGGGTAAATCGGGGGGGATGCCCCCAGGCCGCACCCTCCCCCGTTCCACCGCCCCTGCAACAAGGTACTCCGTTCTCTCTGAGTAAACCTACGCTAGCCTCACACTTTGTTAGCGGTCGGCTGAGGCCCGGCTACCTCCAAGCACGGAGGGTTCGTCGGCAAATTTGTCAGCCCCCTCTCACGTCTGTCCTCCCTTGACCCTGGACAAGCGCAATGTTCATTAAAAAAAACTCTGACTGGAACTTTCAAACCTAACATTCTACAATGTAATTTAAGCAAATGATTAAGTCTTTCCTTATCGGATTATCCGAGACATTTTGAGGTAGGATCACACCATGAACTCCATCTTTTGATCATTTCTCCCAGTTCGACTCCTTTTCCGTCAATCTTGGGCACAAGATGATGATCCTATATGCGACATCGCGGACGATCAGATTTCAAAACAAGTAGAGGTGTTGTTGATGTACCCTAACGTGGCGCGGCCCCTAACGTGGCGCACTTTGATTTTTTTGCCTGTATAGCGCATAGCCAGAGCAAAAATGTTGCTGAAATTTTAAACACTTCCGTTCATAAATCGCGAGTTTATCTACCCGTTACAAAGTTAGAAAAAAATTATTTTGGCGTGATTTTTCGATTTTATTTTGAAGTGTAACGTGAACCCTTTAAAAATGCTCCGAAAAATCAGAAAATAATTTTCTGACAAACTTCTGGCTGGGTATGTAAGTAGAGATAATAATGATTTATCAGAATTTATCAACTTTACAGAAATTATCAAATGTTAATTTGTAATTTTCCGAGACTTATTCAAGTGCGCCACGCACGGGGAACACTCCACCAATATGCGCCCAATTTCCGGACCCCACCGTTTTTTAATTTCGGATTAAATTTCATGACACCGAAATTTTTCACACAGGCTATAAAGCAAGCGTAAGCTGTCTTAGGTATTTATGAATAACCATTCTGGGTGCTGATAATTACCCGAGCCTCCGGCTCGGGTAATTATCAGCACCCAGACTCTAAGTGGTCTTAAACAGAGTGATAAAAACCTCCGGAACACACATTTATTCCCTAATATTCATAAATACCTCAGACAGTTTAGCCATTCCTATTGGTCGAGAACCCGTCCCGTGGCCGGTCTTAAACGGATGATAAAGACATGGCTAGCTGGTCTTAAACACTTTTCCAGTGTCACAATAAAATGTGGACTCCTAAAAATCCAGTGCCTCTTACCGTTTCATTGGTTGAACGTTTACAATCCTCACGTAGGCATGCGCAACACTACCAGCGAGTCAGAATTTTATAGTTCTAAATTCAAAACGCAGCGCCCGAGGTGCGTTCTGCGCGACATCGCGCAGAACATGCTACGCGCGCGTCAATCTCCATAAAAGGGTTGTTTACATCTTACTCGCCAGCTGAACACTTCATTATTTTGCTAGAGGGATGTTTCAAAAAGCATGAAGTGAACCTGTTGAACAAAATCGGGATTTTTTGAACGAATTATTTGGGGGTTTTTACCGAAAAGGTATTTATGAATGGGAATCAATATGTGCTCGGTCGGTATTTATCACTCTGTTTAAGACCGCTTAGAGTCTGGGTGCTGATAATTACCCTCGCCTCCGGCTCGGGTAATTATCAGCACCCAGACTCTAACAGAGTGATAAGAACCTCCGAAGCACACATTTGTTCCCTTAACAAAAACTATAGGTAGAAATAAGGTAATTGTTTCACGTTCCACTGTTTAGATTATTCATGGCAGGTTAAAACCTATTTTATACCTAGAAATACTCGGCGTTTTCCGAAATTGTCGACGACAAACTTTTTGGTCACGTTCCGTATTTGCATTGTACTGGTTTCCTGACTATTCATCAGAAATAGTCAGAATATTTTGGTCTGGGAGCCAGACTACCTTTTGAGAGTGTTGCAAACACCCAAAATGGAAAAAAAATGTCCTATTTGTTGAAATAAACTAACTTAAAAGTTAAAAATTCGTCAAAGAATTTTTTTTAGACGCGCAGATATACAAGTTCAACCTTAAAACGACATCACAAAACAGGCTAGACATTTTAATAGGCAGTGATCAACTTTTCCAAGCTTTAAAAAAAAAACTCGATTTCTTTGATTTTTAATGGAAACATAAGGAATATAGTATGTTTTCAGATTTAATCCTTTCACTAATTATGGTACAATACTTTTCAAATTGCAAGAAACGAAGTTGCGACCAGGCGCGGTTCTAGAGGCAATTTTTGGGGGGGCTAGCAGGGCGGGTCCATATTTTTTTAGGGAGGCGTGCTGAAATGTAGACCGGTTATTTTCTCCGGACACTTAGGCCTCCGAAAGTCAATAGGTGTGTGTTTGGGGGGGGGGGGGGGCCTTGTGCCATATTTTTAATGGGGAGCGCCAATAAAATCCTACAATCAGGCACACTATAATATTAACTACATGCACCCTTTTCACGACTATTTCTTAAGGGGGAGACCGTTTGCATGTACGTCACATTCCTTCTTTTTGCTAATGCATTTTTGTTTTTATGGAATTGTTTTTTTGGAGGGAGGGGGGGGGGGCTAGACAAATTTTTTTTTTTGGGGGGGGGCTACCCCCTAGGCCCCCTCCCCTAGAACCGCCACTAGTTGCCACAACATCCACCACTTTCCACTTCTGAAGTGGCGCCCCCCCCCCCCGCAGCTCCAAGCAGGCCTAATCCCCTCAGAATTTGGGGCAAAACTGACCTTTTTTGAAACCCATTTAAGTGCTCCCCAAAAACTACCCCCCCCCCACCTCACTCGTCCTTCCCAAAAACTACCCCCCCCCCCCACTTCACTCGTCCTTGTGCCCCATGCAAATTATTGGACCCCGGTCTTGTCCCCATGTCATATTTCACAAAACAAAAATGCGGAGACTTTGTGAACCTTCAACTGAATAAAATGAACATCCATTTTCTACAAGGAAACACTCATTTTGCCAGATATTTGGCAGGGACCTCCAAACACCAACGAGATTTGGCAGGAACCTCCAAACACCAACGAGAGGGAAAGTCCCAAAGCCATCCCAAAAAGATCGGTAAATAAACTAACGGTTTGGACGCGTGTCAATAAATGCAGAAAAAGAAGGAAAGAAGAAAAGAACAAAATAAACCTTGAAAACATTGACTTTCCGCAGGCCCGACTTGTTCCTATCCGATTGGCAACTGATGCAGATTGAAGAATCACTTCGGGAGAAGATTCACATCCGCGTGTGTACGTGCCGGACATTCACATGCTACTGTGTTTACCCAGTTCTACTTTCACTGTTTTGAGAAAACAATGGATATGTGAAACTACATCGAGTGTATAAGTGTAGGGGACGTTCTTCAAAACCGGCCATTATGCTAAGTTAGCATCGGATCCAGGGGTGGGCCGTGGGGGCACGTGCTCCCCCGTCAAATTGAGTCCACACAAAAAAATGAATAAAACAGGGGAGAAAAAGAGGGGGAGGTGAGAGAAATGGAGGGAAGGAGGAGGCCAACCTTCTAACAAAAATGCCGGCGCCGATATTAAACATCAGCGGCCTGCAAACATTGTGTACTTGGCCGTATAGTATGACACAGGGAACTCGAGAAGCTTCGAAGAAAACCGCGATCCCACCGTACGTACTCCATGTAACCCTGCATGGTATATGGGTTATGAAATGGCGATTCATATGAGCGTACGTACCGGTACGAAAAACACGCACGTGTGACAGCCGATGTGCTGTGTTTAGCGCGATGAGCGCGACATACCCGTTGAACGCTGCTCTTTGGACCACACTATTGGTCAAGGGGTGTGTTTTCGTATAACAATTTGCCAGCATTTCTTCCACGCGCTTTCAAGGAGTCCAAAACATGTCCGTTTCCGTAGAAAATGTTCGTAGAAAATCTTATCTTATTGATAACTGAATATTTATAATTAATATAAAACATTAGAAAGCATCCTTGCAAAAGTTTACAAACTAAGTCTAGGCCTATACAATTCCGTTTCAAAAATAAAATGCACGAAAAAACAATTATGCAGACGAAATTGGTTATCAAGTGAAAGACAAAAGAAACTTATACGGCTTGTTAAAGAAAGAGTATACATGTATATTAAACCAATGAAAAAAATCCTTATTTAACTTAAAACATTTTGCTCAAATAACTCAGGGAAAGAGGGGCCAGATATCGCCTCAGATTGCACCACAGAGCATCTAATTATCAAAAAAATTCCCGGGGCCCTTAAGCGGGCCCCGGACCCCACGCCGAAAGACATTGCGCTCCGCATTATAAGTCATCGGGGCAGATCTCCCGACGCATCCTTAAAACATTTTACAAAACTAAGCCTATCCAATTCCTTTACAAAAATAAAAGGCAAGAAATTGATTATGCAGTCGAAAATACTTGGTTATCAAGTGAACAACAGAAAAAACTTAACTGGGCTTGTATTAAGAAATACAAGAGTACAATTTCAAACCGATGAACAATTTTTTTTTTTAAAAACCATGGTTTTACCGCAAACAAAAGCGATAATGAAAAAAAATCATAATATTCTTCACAACATTTTGATGAAATGGGGCCAGGAATCGCCTCAGTTTGCACCACAGAACATCTATAGAATCAAAAATTTCCCGGGGCCCTTCAGTGGGCTCCGAACCCCACGCCCTAAGACACTGCTCCGCGTTCGCATTAGTCAAGTTGGAGCAAATGCCTCAGCGCATCGCTCGTTGCAACAGTTTACAGTCTAAGTATATACAATTCCTTTTTTTAAGACAATGCAAGAAATTATGAAGACGAAAATACATGGTTTGCAACTTTGAAGTACACAGTAGCTTAAAATTTGTAAAAAAAACAAGAGTATATTTTTAAAAAATCCTTACAAGATAATCAACTTTTGCACAAATAATGCAGGGGGAAAGGGGCCAGGAATCGCCTCAGATTGCACCACAGAGCATCTAGGATCCAAAATTTCTCGGGGCCCTTAAGCGGGCCCCGGACCCCATGCCGTAAGGGCTTTGCGCTTCGCGCTCGCATTAGTCCTCGGAGCAAATACTCTGAAGGTGTGCCCCCCGTCTAAAGAAATCCTGGATCCGCGCCTGCAAAGGTCTGTCATCTTTAAGCAAAACCACCCCAGCTTAGCCCGCTTTTCTGATCGAATCGACGTTACAGTTTTGTAAAATCAACTCCGGTTGGCTGGCAAGCGGGGTCGCATAAATTTGCATGCTTAGATAATTATATACAGACGTTGGACAGGAGATTGAGAAGGCTCCGTGGACAACGGGTGATACCACTGATCTCTATATAAAGACTGGATAGCTAATAAAGAGCCGCACAATGTACGAATTTGACTCCATATTGGTGAGACCGGCTGGTGATCTACAAAGGACAAGTTGCCGTTTTTATAGACAGCATGATTTCTTTTATAACGTCGCGGTTCACTTGACTTATATTTTGACCACCACCACTGACCAAGGTTAACTACAATTTTTTTTAACGTCGTGGTTACTAAAATACCGCAAATATCACTTTTTTCGGCGTTTTGCAATGATAATCACTACGGAAATGTGTCCCTTTTAGAACATCATAATATGTGTACGTGACCAAAATGCGCGTCAACAGTTGATACAACGCGCGCGTATTTACGCGTAGAACGTTCGTATTATACGCGGCCATCTTCGTGAGACCGGGGGCGAATTGGTCAATATGCAAAGTCTTCTGTGTGAATGTTGTATGCATATCCGCTATCCAGTCTTTATATAGAGATCAGTGGGTGATACTCCCACTCTAACTTCGGCTGAAGACCAAATTTAGCTACCACATCATATTTTAAGGCCCCTGAGTAAGCCTTCTAGTCACTGTAACTCCGCTACATCAAATTGTCTGATGTGAATCCAATCCTTCATGTATCATTCGTTCCGTAGCAAAATCAATTTATGTTTATGATTGTGCTCAAAAATAGCCAACGCCAGACGAAGCCAAGATGGGGGAAACATCACAATTTCATGTGATCACGTGGCCTGCAAGGCAAGGGTCAAGCCTCAATTCCTGATTATCTAAAAGTAAATCAGTGTTCTTTTTCTTGGCTTTCTTGGGAAGAGCGAAAAAGAGTTTATCCCAAAATAGCGGATCTGTCATCTTTAAGCACCGACTTGCTGACATGTACAGCTTTAAGTCTTCCTCCAGCAAATCTCGCGAGAAATCTTCCACGATGACGACGATGATGCGGTTCATCTTATCCCGGAGGGTCTGCGCATGCGCGGCTTGGAACTCCAATGAGCACCACTCGCTTTCAAAAAAGCTGGGGCTGAGGATCAGTATTGTTCGTTTGCTTGCGTTGATAGACTCCACTATGGTGGTGGACAGGGAATCTCCCACAGGGAAGTCGCGGTGGCGTAGACAGGCGATGTATGGGGGCGCCCTTTCTTCTAACCGTGGACCGATTTCGTGGATTGCCTGTTTGATGTTGTCGTCGCTGTATGCGAGGTAAGCGTCGTAGATGAAATCACCCTCGTTCTCATCATCAGTGCCATGAACCCAATGCAATCGCAAACGAGTGTACAGCATAACCCTGATAGAGAAACGGTACCGCACAGCAACCAGGGAAGCCACAAAGACAATAAACACAACGGAAGAGGTCACAGATAGCAAAACAACGTTATTATGGACGACAATCTTTGTGATGACGTCACTGCCGTTCGTACAACCAAAGTCTTCGTCGGCAACCCGAACAACTGGTATCCAGACGTCCGTTTCGTTGGTAACACACAACACGTCTTGTAGTTGCTCAACGATACGGAAGTTCTCCTGCATCCAATACTTCAGCCAGAGCAAAGAGCAATTGCAAACTAGTGGGTTGCCATAGAGACGCACTGATTGCAAATCATCCGTGAGGTTAAACAATCCGGCCGGGAGAGTTGCTAATTCATTGTCACTCAAGTCAATGCTTTGCAGGTCTTGGCTTGAAGCGAAAACATCGACTCCTACATGACGCAGTCTGTTACTATGGAAATCAACTGTCACCAATGACGACAATGACGTCATCTCACTGCTGCTGACTCTATTCAATTTATTATCACCAAATGACAGCCTTTGGAGATTCGCTAAATCTGATAAAGTTCCCGGTCTGATAGAGGTAAGATTGTTCCCATTCAAATTCAGCGTCTGTAAGTGAGAGAGACCAGCGAAGCTTTGTGCGGGCACCGACGAGATACCGGTACCTAAGCAACCAAGGCATTCGAATGTAGCTATGGTAACAGGAAGTTGTCCGAAGTCAGCTAGGGCAGCGTTTTCTTGGCAAATTATGATTGGCGCCTTGTCTATTGTTCGGTTAAAACACTGGCAGCCTTGAAGAATGCACGAGTCGAGTGGACACCAAAACTCGTCCTTCTCAAGTTGCATGAACCGTCTTCCTTTGACAAAAGAGGGCGCTTCGCACACGAATTCTTCAATGTCGACCAGCACAACGGGGTAGAAATTCTCACTACTCAATCTCACAACAAGGGACCAGTAGCAACCACATGAGAACGGGTTCCCGCCGAGCAGCATAGATATTTGCTTCTCTCTTTGTGTTTCCACGATGAACATGTCAACAAATGCCTCGGGCACCAGACTGAAATTGTTGAATCGAAAATCAACTGCGAGAAGTTTTGGTGTCTGTGCTATCGCGGCCCACTCTACATGGGACAAGGCATTGTTTCTGAAATTGACTTCCTGTAGCAAAGGCAAACCAGTCACGGCTCCCGAACGGAGCATGCGCAGACTGTTAAATGAGAAATCAGCGCTGACGAGGTTGCTCATCTTCGTCTGCAGGAGGAATGGTGTGACGTCACGAAGGGAATTATGGGAGATGTTGAATAATGTCAGCTGACCCAGAAGTGATGACCCGATGAGCCGAGACTCAAAAGCGAGGAGCGAGTTCCACTCCAGGCGAAGCTCCTTCAGTGACGTCAGACCCTCGAAGATTCCATCTGGTAAGCTGCCAAGACTGTTGTGACTGAGGTTCAAAAACTGCAGTTGCGCCATCCCGAGGAATGCGCATGCGTCGAGGGAACGCAGGCGATTCCTTTGCAAGTCCAGCACTCGGAGAGACGTTAATGGTGCGAGGGCGCCATCTTCGATCAAACTGATGTTATTGTCATGGAGAGAGAGCTTTTCCAAATTGTGGCATCCTTCGAAAGTTGCGTTTTGCACGACGGAAATTCCATTGTTGTTCAGATACAGTTTCTCCAGTTTACCTAAACCCCAAAACGCCTTGGGTGCAACCGCCTGCATACCGTTATAACTCAGAGATAGTCCCGTGATGTTCTTATTGCGTTCGGTCCCAAACGCGAATTCAGGCAAGGCGGTCAGTTCATTAGTTTGCAAGTGGACAGTAACACTCTTGTCCCCGTCATCATTTGTAATTTTCCCAAAAGCTGGGAGATTGTCAGGTGTCAAGGAAGCGCGGAAGATGTCGACCATCTCCATGGAAGAGGTTTCGGAGAAGGTGTCCGGATCGATGTTCCCCACGAAACAGAGAGAGAGCTGTAGATGCTGAAGACTTTGAGCGTGCTTGGCCAGAGCTGTAGCCGTCAGGTTATGTCTGCTGCGGTCGTAGGCACACGTCAGGAGTATCAGCTCGGCAGGTGGAATGGACTCCATCAAGGCATCGAAATTCACCCCTGCAGCGTCACACTGGACTTTCTTGTAGATGTGTGAGTTACCGCTATCGGAGTAACATAAGCAGGTGTAGCCAGGCACACAAGACCGTGAGCGCCCCGTGATTACACCCGCTGAGCCACGGTGCTCCGATATCGTTTCTCGGTCCTTGGGATCAGGGAGAACTCCGTGGCATGTCGACACCATCACCATCACTAATAATAGTACATGCAGTAGTAACAACCAACAAGAAAAGGCTGCCAAATTTGACGACATTTTCAGCAGAATCTTTGACAGTTCAACTGAACATGCAGACACCGCAGTTGCTTTGACTGAAATGAAGAAGCGATAAAATGTGGCTTTTGTTCCACAATGAAACTAGAGTAAACTTCCGTTTGTTTCTAATCATGAGATCCGATTTAATATACATAGACTTGCCAACTAATGCTCCAGGCGTTTCATGGAATTACAAAAGTCTCAACTGTATCACTCTCCCTTCAATTCATAATGAACAGATCACTGTCTGGCTGTCTATAAACAACCACTCTAAATTGTTTGCACACAAAAACGATGGTTTTTAAGCAGCAATCCAGTCTGTGTTTAAATGGTGATGTTGATGTTGATAACGGCGGACATATTACGCGTAGCAGACTTGTACAACTCTAAATTCTTGTCAGTCATACCGAATAACCTTTGACACACTGCGGATGTTGCTTTGTTGGGGGTGATTTTTTTTACCGTCCTGTATACTTGAATTGCCGCAAGCCGTACAGTAGTCAATTTGGACGTGGTCTCCTTTTCGTGAATATTTGCACGTCCAGTTGCTATCGGTGGTAAGCTTGGAAGCCAACTGATCTTTAGCCCTTAGCTGATATTTCCGTGTTTACGGCACTGTACTTCCAGAGCCGGATGTTGGTCATCACATGTATTTATTTTTTTAGACATCTACCTCGAATTATATGCACTTAAGTTGTTTACTTTCGGTTATGGTTCCGGATCGGTTGTCGAATTAGGAAGCCCTAGAATAAACAGTCAACAGATCGAACTGTTACATCGGATCCCTAATTGCCAAGAAGTTTTCGGCTGCTTCTGCTGGTACGCATTATGATTTCGAGTACGTTGTGAATTTTGTACTGACATCATTTTCATTTATAGACAAATGCAAACAAGAAGGACGTTATGCAAACTGTTGTTATTGATATAGGCCTAAATGTTATCTAATGCATCCGTTTAAGCCTTAATGCTCTATGGTTTCAGCACCCACACGTGTCATGTGTGTATACTGACTCCATGTTCATAGTGCAGTGACACTCAGGAGATGATGTTAATTAACATGTACATTGTCAGGATCCAGGATTTTTTGCAGGGGGTCGAGAGTTGTACATCAGCATAGGCCAAAAAAAGTCTCCGGGTTTCTGGCATGGAGCTTGCCCGAAAAGTAGTGCGGCGACACGTTTTTCCCCCCTTTTTTCTTCAAATGTCGGCTGATGTTGCAGATGACGCTTCGATCCCCTTAAAACTCTCACAAATATTCCTTCAATGAGGGTTGAGCTTGAGGTGACCTCAGTAAGGCCATATAAGGCTTGAGAATTATGCACCCACTTACGATCTCGACCGTGAACACGAACACTCTATTGTTACAGATTGTGTACATCACCCCCCCCCCCTCACCCCAGCCTGTCCCAAAGTGGTAAAAAGGCGGACATATTGTGACTGGTTTTACATAAGTTTCATATACATTGTATTTCTAGGGAAACTAACATTTTGAGTCAATGCTGGGGGGACCCCCCTCCCTTCTGGATCCCGACAAATTGGAAAAGGTCTCGTGGCTTCGCCACTCGCGTGTGTGGTCTCCCGCTCCAGTCGCTTCGCCCTTTTGTCAAATGCTGGCAAGTTAAAGCTACAGTCCATCATTTGTAATTTGTGCATTTTGTTCGTTTGAAGCAACAAAAGAGTTCAAAATCTAATGAAGGATACTGAGCAACTAACCTGATGAAGTTTCAGTTAAGCTTCAGCTGTACATTCCGAGAAAAACAGCATTCTAAGATCTCAATTTCAAATCCAAAGTTACTGAATCATGTTTTGAATTGTTTTGAATTGCAGCTATACGCGACGTCGCGCACTGATCCGACGAATTATAACAACCGCGCGCGCGTGTGCTTCTTAAGAATCACCGTTGGAAATGCCTTCTTTCGTTGATTACTTCAAAATGACAGCTTCCCAGAAAGAATAATTTCACAGGGAGTTTAGTCCCCTTACTATCTTTCAACCATGTTTGTTTTTCAACAATAATTACGCCAGTTACTTTTCGGATGGCTGCAAATGATGGACTATACCTTTAAGTCACGATGGCCTTGGCAGTGATGTACACAATGTACATGTGTAGTCGTTGGGAGGGGGTACGTCGGAGCTTTGCTGAAGGATGGAACATCAAAATAAAAGTGGAGAAGATCGCCTTTGGAGATGTCCCATACTTTAATTCAGTCATTCTTACAATGCTAATAAGATGTTTGATATACTTTCTTACAAAACATCCGTCCACAATTCATCCATGACAAAGACATGTAATTCACTCAGTGGAGACAGTAAGGTAAGACCGAATGCGAGGGTGGTTATCTAGATGGTTTACTTCATTTTAATCAGTTATCAATGAATGTCCAATGAATGCCTATCCCAGCAATACTAAAACCATTGCTCTTTTGCGCAAAAGGTCTATTTCTGTCTAGGACCATTTACATGTACATGTATATACAGTATAATTACATCAGTATGCTTAGGCGTATAGTGAATTCGAAATTCCAATAAGTGCTCGGTTCGAGCACACTCGTAAACACTCAACCGGGAGATTTAAATTATGATATACAAAATCATTCGGCTTTGAAGTTGACAAAATCCTTGAATGTACGCGTAATCACACCTGCAACCATATTCTGTCGATGGTCGATCTATTGAATTTTGAATGAACTTTCTTTTCCGTGCACAGTAAGGCTTTATTTCAAACAAATAAAAACAGAACATGTTCGCACATTTCCTATTTGCTAAAACGTGCCTCGCACTGGCCCTTTAGATGTAAAGCCTTGGTTATTAGTCGAACACCTTTATAACAAGATCCTTGGGACTTTACGAATTACCTTGTTGTAATAGGTACCTTGTATTAACAGTAATGGAAAACAAACGAAAACAATGAAAAACAAAGACGTGGGACCTAAAATTGTGCTAGTTATAAGCAGGACCTTGTATTAACATTGCTCTTCTTATCAGGGCTTGACTGTATTTGCTACGGCTGCAAGCCAAACACGTAATTCTATAGGCCTACAATTTATCTTTTTAGAAACATATTGGTTCAAGTATACTTTTGGTTAAATTTCATCATCTCGATATTAAACACAGACAAATTAAGTCATCCGATTGCCTAAATTTAATTTTTAAATTTCAATTTTGCACTTCTATTATTAAATTTTCGTACGAGATTAAAATTCTTAAATGTACTACGTGACCGCTTCCACGTTGGTCTTCAAAGTTTTTACGACATAAATCCTCTATTTACTTCATTAAACGTTTTCAGATCCGGTAAGCCAATTTATTTTTTTATTTAAACAAATCAGGGCTAAAACTAAAAACATCAATCTCAGACCAAAAAAAAAGTCTCCGGTTTCTGGTATGCAGCTTGCCCAAAAAGTGGTGCGGCGACGCGGCTTTTTTTTTTTTTACCTGACTTTTTTGCTTCAAAATGTCGGCTGATGACTGCAAATGGTGCTCGACTAAACTTAGTGCAAATATATGGGAATCCAGAGAGGCCACATAAAGCTTATTCTCGATCATAACCCCATTTAAAAACACGTTCAAATTGTGCAGCAGCAGGATTCCAGTCAAACCATTGAGTTTGGCAGTTTTGAGACATCATCTTTCATTGAAAAAAAAACGTTTTCATTTTGCCGACGTGCATGGCTACGGCGACGCGCGCGCATACCAGAAACCGGAGACTTTTTTTTTTGGCATTAGAGACCGTCACCCAGCAAATATCTTTGTTTCACATTTGATAAAACATGAGTGAAGTGAGTGTAGAGTACATGTACTCTCACATTACCCATTTTTCGGGTCCGATACTTATGCTCGTCTTAACCGAAATCTCGTCTAAACCGAGCTCGTTTTAACGAGAGTCGACTGTAACTTGATTGTACAGTGGTACATTTTATACAGTCATAAATCTAGAAACCAGACTTAAGTTAAACGTGCACTTCAGTTTCGGTCGCTCCACTAACTATTTACAGTTTTAAGAATTTAACAATTAACCGATGTGCAATAAGATATCTACACAATGCTGTAGATAATAATTAATTGCATTGACTGAATAATCTTCATGCCTTTTACATTATTTAAATGACAAAGATTCACTGTTTCTGCTTTATAATTGTCGCTATTGAAGATTTTACTGCATGAAAACTGGTGACCTTTTGCAGCTATTATTCTTTAGGCGTTGTTGCTGGTACTCGTGGTCCTAGACGTCGGTGATCAAGAGTGATAGTTGCATTGCTGTGTAGCGCCTTTGCATAAGGCCAAAAAAAAAATTCGGTCTCTGGTCAGACCAAAGTTCCGAAATTGACGAGGGGACGCGGCTTTTTTTTTTTTGGCTTTTTTTTTTTCTTCAAGCTTGGATTGTACAGACAAGGTGGGGTACAATTTTGCTATTTGGTGTCCTCATGTACATTGGTGTCCTCCATAATTTGCCTTGGTGCAATTTCCCATTCCTTGGTGCTCTTTGGTAAAAAAAATTGAGGAGGTGCGGCAATAGAGGGCGCTGTTGGAGCTACCGCGGAACATTTTGGGAAAAAAAAAGATTGACGCGCATGATTAAAATCGACGCGCGCGCTGACCAGAGACCGACTTATTTTTTGTTGTTGGCCTAACTGGTTTTTTTTTTTTTACGTTCTCGCTCTTACCTCTTGAACATTTCGTAGCAATGGCGGCGGGGTCACTTTTTGTAATAAGACCATCTGTATAAATTCGAACAAACACAGTACATTTTTATAGCTCCATGCTTGATCACCGCACGCATACCGCGTATGTTTACGACCGTCGGGTGAGCCATTAAAGCTTGTTTCGGTTGCTGATTGGTTCCCTATAGGAAAGCCTAGGAGGAAAAGTTAAACCGATGAAACGAAATGGCCAAGACGTAAGTGTGAGTTGGCCTGCTGGTCTAATTGTTGTACCATTAGAGGGCGCACTATACACCGTCCCTTATCGTTCAGTCAGCGTCTTGGATCAAGACTACTGCCGTTGCTTGCTTCAACTGCATGCTGCAGGTGTCGTCCGCTGCTGCTACTGCGCTTGTGCATAGGTAAGCTTCTACTGATGTTACTGCTGACGTGTTTGATGGGTGAAAATACTGCTGTCGCTACTGCCTGCTTCTACATAATATTACTTTTTTGCTGCGGCTGCCTCTGCTGCTGATGCTGTGGTTGCCACGTCAGCTGCATGCATGCTCTGATCAATTGCGGATTTTTGCTACTTTTTGGGTAGCCTATACAACCGCTGCTATAGCTTAATAAGCCAATTATCCACGACACAGATAAACATGCATTATACTGACAAGTATTGACTGATTCGTTGCCTTTATCCGACAGTCTTCACGATCAAGTACGAATTGACAGACAAATTCGTTGCCTAATTATTGAACAAATAATTTAAGACAATGGTCTAAACATCCAAAACAATAGGCCTAATGATCTCATTATAAAGTGCAAGTATCTGATGTCATCCATCGTGTTGTAGATAGAGTCGAGGCCATCTATCGTTGACGTCGACGGGGAAAGGGTTGAGTTGTGAAGTATGCCATGGTGCACCCCATACCTAGCTCAACAAACCTGACAATCAAGGTAGAAACAGACAGAACGCGTTAGTATTGAAAGCCAATCATACACTGGATCTACCTCAGGTAGCCACGACCGGAAATGTACAGTGAACGAATATGTTACGTTGCATTGTGGGACACTGCGCTGCACACGATCCCATTCGTGGCGTTAACTATCCCAGGATGCAACGCGCAGCATACGTTCATTTCACACTTCCGGTCTATCCGGAAAAGGGTCGATATGTATACGAAACGGACGCCAATATTTGAGCATATCTTAGTAAATTGTGATTTGATAACTGGATCGGATAATAATTCATGTACATGTAATGGTTCTGTCTTAATTAATTAAACTGAATTAAGTAAGTGATTAACTGTTTTGCACAGGATTTCAATCAATCGCCATTTCACCTCACAAAAAAAATAATATTTAGGCCACACCTAAACAGCCAACTGATTACTATAATTTTCTGGGGGAAAATATTAACCTTAGAAAAACTGCCTGCAAAGACCACATTTGAAACTGTTTCCAGTGATCATGCCAAAGTGTAGTCCAGCTGCTATATTCGAAATCGTTGCAATCAAGTGTCAGTACATGTATAAGCATGTGCACAACGGTAACTCGGCTTTTAGTCTGGTGCAACCTAGAACAAAATCTGCCTTCGAATCTTACCTGAAGCACGTCTGGAACACAAACCAGCCCCACTCCGTCGGTTGGTCAGCTGCACTCGCTATCATTAAGCCTAGAATGCCGTACAGACCCAACCCTGATGCGGCAATGCCTAACGCGGCAGTGATGGCTGAAATACGAAACACCTGCAAGAAAGACAGAGCTACTCAAACAATGTTTTTAAAAACAGGTGCTACAAAACCCCATACCCCAAATGCAACTCCTTCCATTTTGTTTCTTGACGCATAAAAGACAGTTAATGGGACAATTATAACGTCATTCCCCTTATCAATTTAACAGCAGACTGAACTGCAGACATAGGCTAGACTGGGATCATTCTTCAAGTGTGAGCAAGCTTAGCCTATGTTCACAAAAATTAACCCTTAGTCATATACAGACGGATCCTTACTTTTTGTGTAGACTTCTGCGGCCGGCCGGTACCGGACATCTTGGCTCCAGATTGCTTGTCAAATTTCCCATCTTTTTTCCCAGACGCCAAGGGCGCACTCTTACTGAACTTGCCATGCGTCTGTCTCGTGTTCGAAGATTTGGACACATCGTGACCAGTGGCGTTGCCTTTCTTGAGTCCGCCGTTTGGGGAAGACTCTGTCTTCGTTAAAGTGCCAGACTGGTCTTTGTCTTTGTCAAGTGAAGTCTCAGTCTTGTTCTCATCCTGCTCTCCGATCTTTTCTTGAGTGGATGGGTCAGAAATGTCGTCACTTACGCCATCAATTGTGGTAAATTTGGATTCAAATTCATTTTCAAGAATGGATGACGGCATGGGGGTAACGGGTTGATGGATGTTCCCATTCTGACCAATCGAAAAGACAGGGGTATCATTGATGGAGGGACCCTTGTAATTTCTTGAGAATATCGATGAAAGTCTTTTGGGAATCGTTCGGGAGATTTTAGAGCCGGCATTTGTTTTGGTGGAGCCGTCAACAGTGCTCCCATCTCGAACGGAGATATCGTAGAGCGTCTTACGATTGTTTTTCTCCGTGCTCATAATCTTCCAAGCGCTGTAAATGTAGGTCAGAGAAAGCACCACTCCCCAAAGGACAAAGAAACCATGACATACGATGCCTATGACCAAGACTGGAAAGATGAAGACCAAGACTAGACTGGCGCCGATGATGAACAAGAAGTGTAGGATGATAATGCCGGTCAGGAACCAGACACTGCGCAGTCGAGACGTCCTCGTCATGCGCATTTGGGAGATGGAAATCAGGACCCAGTTGACCAAGGCGAACGCTGACGTCATACACGGGTACGGCATATTGATCAGGATGACTCCCAGCAGAAGTGGAAACTTACGGAGGAAGAGGTATGGGTCTATGAAGAGCATCAGGGTGTTGCTCAGCCCCAGGAGGAACACCAAGATATTGATGCAGGTGAAGACTGGTTGGACTGATTTTCGAGATCGCATCCCGCCCCCGACGGCTCGGTTCTTGAAGATGCGAATGACGGTCGCATACAGCGCGTACACGCAGAGCATGAAGAACAGCGTGCCGAAGCCGTATCGGTGTACGGGCCACCAGAGGCCCCAGACGGTGATGTCCATCCCTGTCATGTCCGGTGCGATCACTACATCCGTGTGCGTCTCGATGCCCTCGGTGTTGGTTGACGTTAGGGTCAGACCCTCACCGTCCCCGTCGGTTTGTGACTTGGGGTCCGGCTCGGTCTTGGTGTTGGTGTCTCCCCAGGGTTCTGCCAGCGCCATGATGATGGTTTGTTTAGAAGATCTGTATAAAAAAAATGAAAACAGATACGTATAAGAACTTAACCCCTTTTTTAAAAGTTAAATTCCCCGTGATATTTCCGAGTTTCACCAGAAAAGAACAATTAAATATTTCAATTAAATCGCAATAAAAATATGTTTCACTTATGAGAAAGACATCGAATCTAAAAATCCGTCCAGGTTCAGCCATGGAACAATGAAGGCACGTTTTTGCGGTCTGACTGTAATTCAAGAGGATCCATTTTTCTTTTTTCTCTTTTCTTGTTCGGATTCGGGAGGGGACACGCAAAAGCACAGCCAAAAGACTTTTTTTTTAACGCAGACGCTCGAAAATAGGAAAATATAGTTTGTGTCAAATTGGCGTAGCTTGTAGGCCTACTTTCCACTCCTTCCACCGGTGTGACCCGGGTTCGATTCCTACCTGTATCAATATGTGGATTGGGTTTTCAGTCCCTGCCTGATTCCGTGGGTTTTCCCTAGAATATTCTCCTGCGGTTTTTCTTCCACCTCTAAAACTGTAATTTCTTCTCATTGTCCCCTCTTTACTGGGTCTCGTGGGAAACCAGCGGTTTCCACTGAATGTGCTACCCGGTTACTAATATGATCTAAATAAATACATAATAAAAATTCATATTGGAAATTCGCTAAAAGACAAAAATCTGAATACATGTATGTTGAAGGCAAGGGGAGGGCAACTCGGGCAGAATGTCACGGTGCCCATGGGCGTCGCGAGGGGGGGGGGGGGGGCAAGGGGGGCGCTTGCCCCCCCTCCTGGAAAAAAAAAAGAAAAAAAAAGGAAAAGACAAAGAGGCGCAAAGTCATAGTGGTGTAAATTTAATACCCTTTAATTTCCCTGCCCCCGTCTAAAACTGAGAAATCGAGAATTTGTTCAGAAATACAAGAATTCTTTAAGAAAAATATGTTTTGCCCCCCTCTAGAAAAAATCCTGGCGACGCATATGACAGTGCCCTGCAGGTTGCTTTTTAATATTTGATATTTATTAAAATGAATATTGTTATCGCGTACTGACTGACATGAGTACGTGTAGTTTTAAATCCTTATCTACCTAGGCTTGTCACACGAAGTCCAAATCATGGTTAAAACGTGAACGAAAAGGGATATCAAGTCCAAATTTCAGCCAAGGAAACTAATTCTGGTTAAAATAAGAGCATTTTGAAACTTCACTTTCAAAATTGAACACTTTACTACACGAGAACAAAGAAATGTCTCCACAAGGATACACATTTTAGAAAGTGTGTCATCAGCCGTGGCGAGGCCGGTTGGGTGATTCTCCTTCTGATCTGCAATTCAGTGAATGCTATTTTAATTATTTGTGATGTGTTGTGATATAAAGAGAAATGCATTCAGGGGCGGATCCAGGAAGTTTTGCATTCGGGGGTTAAGTTTCACTGGGACCGGCAGATCGTTGTATGTCCGATTGCTGCTGACATGCGGACAAACGCAATGCAACACATTATTACTTGTAATATTTTTCAGGGTGTCAGGGCTGTCAGAGGGGGGGGGGGAAGGGGGGATCGAGACCCCCTCCCCCTCTGGATCTGCGCCTGACTTCCTAAGATATTCTTAGTGCCCACGCATGCAATGCCAAAGGCGTTATAGCTACATAGGACAAAGCGTTTTCTAATTATGATCACAGCTTTTGTCCGTGATCTGCCTACACTTAATGGAAAGCAATACGATTTTTTTAGGTTCACCTGCGGGTCGAAAATTTGAAACATTTCTTCCACATTGTGTAAAGACTCGGCACGAAAAAAATCATTAAAAAAAGGATAAAATCGCGGGCGATATCTGTTTCGACTCTCGAGTATTATACAAGTTCCTTCAAGTTATTAAAGGGAAGATACAACATTTGCAAACATCCAAAAAGGAAATGATCAAATTATCACGAAATACTTAACTGGATTGTTAGGGAATGACAGTCTAAAGCATCCGGTAACATCGTGGTTCCTGGTGTGCTGACATTTTCAAGAAAACTTCTATTTCCAACGCTGGTCGGCCGACCAGCGTTGGAGAAAACTGGCTTTTTTCAAAAACTGCTCCTATTTTTTTTTTCATATTTATATATTCCGCATTTTCTTTTCGGTTGATTACACACCCGTGAAGGGGTACAAGCCTGCTAGACTGATTCTCTGACCTTACAATTCCCAAAAGTCTATACATTGCTCTGTTTTATCTTAAGTGGGGTCAGGAAACCAGATTATAAGAACATGATTAGTTTTCATGTTTTTTTCCCCCAGCATCTACAAGCCCAAAACGTGAAACAAGTCAGTTTAACAATATTTGCTATAAGATACTAATCCCTCAATTCCATTTATTTCTGTAATAAATGGATATGTACATGCCAAACGTAGTCCATGAGAGAACGCTAAGAATTGTTAATTTGAAAGACAATCGCATTGTGTTCACTCTTTTGTCTTGCGTGACTCGCCGAGTGCCGGTATGCATGAAAAACAATGGCTGAAAACTATCCGGTCGCTTCCGGCTTTGACTATCTCAACTTGACTGAGTCCTTGTACCGGTTTCCCGTACCTGCCCATTGTAAACACGAGTATACATGTACTTAAGAGACTGGCAAAACATGTACATGTTTTTGAGGGGGATTTTTTTCTTTTTTAGGAATTGGTTCCGTATTTTTGAGCGTTCGTTGAAATCAATTCCAATAAAGCTTTGTTTTACAAAATGCTCAAATCAGAAACAAAATAATGGTACACAACATGGAAATTGTGTTCAAACTCTTATTTAAAGATGTCCTGAAATATTGTATCAACAAATAAAAGCCAAAAAAACAATCGATTTCAAAGTCTGAATCCCTAAACAGAGAGCCCATAAAGGTAACCAACTGCTATCACTCTTTATGTTTTAAAAATGCAGTGGTTGGAAAATTCTGTAACGCTCATGCTCTTCCATATGCAGAAGTCCTTCCTCAGCCTTTCTTTAAACTCCACATTTTGTTGTAATCGTTGGAACAACCCAAAGATCGGGTGGTTCTTTCAATAGTAAGCAATGAGTGAAACCTAAACATTTGTGAAACAATTAAGAAGTATTTGCCAAATTTCTTTCCACATACATTTATATTCACAGTGTAAAGGAATCAGAGCATGGAAGAAGAAAGAGCAACCATACCTCTTCAAGAAAATCTGGTAGACTACGGATCTTGCACGCGTCTTCCTTCGGTTGGTATTCAAACGGTTGTCGGTCTTCTGCGATTTATTCGGTGTTTGCTTCAACGAGAGACGAATGATTTCTGTTGGGTTCAGTGGCAACGTTTGGATTGATATACCATGAAGTACGCGACTATATCCTGCCGTTGCTGCTCGGCACAAGGACTCAAATAGCGACATGACGTCATGTAATTAGTCACGTGATTGGTCATGTGATTCTAGACAGTCACGCACTGTTCACCGATTGGCCGCAAGTTTTTAAGGGAGCTTTGATGAACCACGTGCTCCCAGGAGAGGTTTTTTTTGGAGGGGGTGTTAACACTCTGAAATGTTTTCCGTAGTCTAAACACAATGATCCGTACACGCTGTTTTTAACTGATTCTAAGCTTTGTTTTCGCTGTAAAAATACATCAAAATTACAATAATTTCTACCGGATTTCTGCATTACAAGTCGTTGTCAACAACTGAACAAAATACGGCGGCGCGCGCACATGATGACGTCAATCTGCTTTGTCGAGGTTCCTCACCCAACTCTATACGATGACAACACATTGACAAAAGCGACTGATACCGACTATTGTCTGGCCTTGTCAACAGCGTATTTAAAAAAAAAATATCAGATTGTTTATTTCCCGATATCGTATATATTCACGAAAGAATCAAAGAAGGTAAAAGAAATATTGAATTAAGTTGACCACACGCGTGTAGACGTGAGAGGTATGGAATTGAATCTGAAATTGATTCCGCCGAGTCTATGAAAAGAGAGCCCTAGTTTTTTTGGAATCATCAGAGGCTAGAAAGAACCGAAAGGAGGTCTGTTTCAAATTTCGTTAAGTAAGGACCCGAATGTTCACTGATTCGTAAGCTACGTGTTTAAACTTTTCATTTCCAGAAGCCCATATGCATGCTACCAAGATGTTGATTCATTTAGGAAAGTATTGGTTCAACAATTTATCCAAAATGCCAGGAACACAAAAGGTTTGGTAGTGCGCGTGTGCCCGTCAAGAACGACGATTTTTTTTAGTTTACGGATAAACACAGTAGATAAAGTTTCAACTTTATTGGGGAAACTATATTGTTGAAACTGAACAGAAAAAAACCTTTAACACAGCTCGCATTGTTAGAATAGTTTTTAAAGAAAATGGTCTCGTCAAATCTTGATTTGGGCACATTAAATTTAAAAATAACTATTTTCCGAATACACACTTTGCGAACCTAATGGTTGGAATTGACGCATCAGGCCTCTTAATTTGATTAATGTTTAAGGCCATTTTGTATTTGTATATTTCAGGTCAATCCAATCAGATAGCAGTTTACAGCAGTTTAATTCTTTTTCACTTTTAGATCTTAGGGTCATTCCGGTTTGCGGGCATGTTGAAGCATGCAGCCCTTTTTTTTTTAACGAAAACTTCTTCCGGGGAAAAGAGTCGACCGGACACACGAGACATTTGATGATGACTTGGTTTTTGTCGTGACACGTGCACCCATGTCTTAATTGAATCTAAATATGTACAGGCCGTGCTCCTCAACAATCGTATTCCTCTTCTGACGTCTTCTTAACAAGTATAATAATTGTCTTTAAAATATGAACGTCTAACTACCCCCTTTTATTTTAGTCGCCTTCGTTGGCGTCTTCCACCCTCTGAAAAAACTCCTGCGCTCAAACAGTCCGTCTGCGAGTAGACTTGTTCTCGGTCCCTACATTATCAATTATAATGGGGTCGGGAACCAGTCTGTTTTAAGCGAAGTTAATTATCGCTGGGCCGCAAATAAGTTAAAAATTTGTGAAGTAAACATTCCATGCCTAAACGAAGGCGGATGCTTTCGTTTGATGTCTTATCCAAAAGTGAATAATTTTTGAATTGTTGGGGAAAAAAATCGAAATATTTTCCGGAGAGATTGCCGAAAACTGCAGGGACAATACATCTTTAGGGAACACAAGGTAGCATTACAAACAAGACGGCAAAGTAATAGACAAATCAGCACGCTCCGACCTCCCACATCCGCAGCGGAACGACATCCAGACAATGCAACTGTCGGGAAATAATCCACTAATACAAAAGGCCAAGTGGTACAATAGGATTGTCAATTTCTCAAAGGAAGCTCCGCTGTATGAAACAACATTTCACAAATGCAGAAATGTTTTTGAAAAGATGGAAAATATGAAAACTGCAACAAAACACGTTCTCCTGGATAATGTATTTTTCTTCGAATGTATACAAAATAAATGAACTGATGCCCATAACGTCAGGATCTCAGAAAACAACCAACTTATGTACTTTATTTAAGTGCCTTTTTGTTTCTGGAAAAGTGCATCGATAAATAAAAACACTCGTATTGCCAGTTAATAAATAAACATGTCGATATTTTTACGGTACTTTTTAAAGTTTTAGTGAAGGCTTGCGCATGCTCAGTATTTCGATCAAAGTGCAGACTTGTTCCCCGACTGGACAATACGGGCGATTCACAATAGTGCGCCTCCAAGAGTTTGCAACGCGTTGGCCAATCACATTCGCTCGTACCCCCCGCCCTGCAAACAGGACGCTGGGAAACTCTGATGAATTCACGCTCTGATTGGTTAGATTTTGTGTGACCGGTGACCTGCGCGTCATCAAGGTCATGACTCTGCAAGGTTTGAAACGGCCGTTAAGACTGATTCATTACTCTTTTATTCCAGTTTAGAGATGTTTTTTTCTCGTTGAAAAGCGTAATAATGTAGGAAATTTTGTAAAACTCATCTGTGTTGTAAATTTACAATTCCCATAACTCGCTCAGGCTCCGTTTCGAATCACGAACGGTCGGATTGCATTATGTAACCTCAAAATTTTGTCCACATGGTCCGCAATGAAACAGAAATCACATCCGGTATGGAATACGCGCAATTCTATGAGAATTTTCGGATAGAATTTGCGCACATTGTCTAACTAGTCGGGGGTCTTAGGGATATTTTGGTTCACATTCTTCCAAAAGCACCAAATTTGGCACAGATGTCAGTCATACCATACTATTTCGATTTTTGACGGGCGCCAAGACGTGCGCCCCGCGGGACCGCCATATTGGCAAAATCCAATATGGCCGCCAATCGGGTCAGAGGTCAATTGAACTAAATGAGCTAGAATCATAAATAATACCACTTTTCAGGTATTTTCGGGGTCGAGCAATCTGAATCTGATGTTATTTTAACGATTTGAGGCAAGACAGATGCCCCAAGGGACCGCCATATAGGCAAAATCCAAAATGGCCGCCACATATATCACAGTTAAGAAAATAACGAGCTAAAATCTTAAATAATACCACCTTTTATGGGTTTTCGGGGTCACAGAATCTAAATATGATGTCATTTTAATGATTCGAGGCAAGGCAGATGCTCTAGGAGCCGCCATTTTTGAAAAAAAATGGCCGCCACCCAGGTGGAGGTACTCGCAGTTAAAACAATACAACGGGTTTTTTTGGGGGGGGGGGTCCAAATGTCTGATTCTGATGTTATTTTAATTATTTGAAGTTTACCACTCGAGATCATTCCGGTCATACCTGGTGTTTCTGGTGCGTCATTCCTATTAGCTGCACATGTCGGACAGTTTGACATTTATACGCATACCACAGAAACAATCTTAGATTGGAGCGAGAAAATTGTCCCTAGTTATTTTAAGGATGTATAGGCGCGTGTGGTGTGTGCCCGCCATGCTGAGGATGGGTGGAGCTATCAACCAACGGTCGTTTCATTGTCTTCACCACCCAAGATGTTGATCACAGATAACCAATAATAATAATAATAATAATAATAATAATAATAACATTTATAACGCACCTTTTCCAAAGGTTACAAAGCGCAACCAAGGACACCTCTGATAGTAGGAAAAACCAAAAAAGAACATTAACATGAATCAAGTGAACAGATAGGTCTTAAGTGAGGATTTAAACATATGTATTGAGGTGGAGCATCGAACTGATTGTGGGATGGAGTTCCAGATTCTTGGACCCGCAACAGTGAGGGCCTTATCTCCTGCTTTCCTTGCAGTGCGAGGAATACGTAGGTTCCCCTGGGAGCGTAAGTTTATTCGTGCCGGTGCTGTGAGATCCAGTGAGCTTGAAATGTATTCTGGAGATGAGTTATTGGTCACTTTGTACATTATTAAGGCTGTCTTGTATATGATGCGTTTCTCAACCGGTAGCCAATGAAGCTGCTGAAGAAGTGGGGATGTGTGAGTGTGTCTTGGAAGGGAGAAGATGACCCGGGCTGCTCTATTTTGAATTTTGTGCAAGCGGGCCAGATCGGATTGCTTGAGTCCGTTGAGTAGTGAGTTGCAGTAGTCGATTCTTGATAGCACGAGGGCATGGGCAGCTGTATGACAAGAACCGACATCGATGTACTTTCTCATTCTGGTGATGTTACGTAGATGATAATTCGCCGATCTGAAGACTGAAGTGACATGTTCATGCATGGACATTGTGCTGTCAAAGATAACACCCAAGTTACGAATTGAAGATGATGGCCGGAATGGTTTATGATGATGGCCGGAATGCTCAGGGCAAACTCTCACTTGGTGAGTTCCAGTGATATGCCCAAACCGTAAATATCCATTTCTCGCATGAGAACCCTGCAGTGAGGCGGGCTCATCAAGCTTGACTTCTTCGACACATCATAACAAGTTTGCAGATGGTGACATCCTCACCTGGTTGGGATACAATTAACTCAGTGCTAGCAAACGAGTCGGCAAAGCCCCATGCCAAAATCGGGATGTACGCCCTATACTTAGACAAGGCTGCATCCACATCTTATGGGTGCACCGGAGTAACTTGATATGCGACCCACTGAGCCAGTGAAGGATTGAGAGTCGAGTCACTGCGATCACTTTCGAGATCATTTCAAGCTTGTTTTGGAGATCCTTGGCCTATTGGAGATCTGGGTGGGCTTCAGAAGTGGTGAAAAGTACAGTAACATAATAGTCCAAAGCATCTACTCCGATCTCGGTCTGACAAAGTCCTTGGCACCACCCTTCTTCCAAAGCCTAACTTGGTGCGACACAACTTGCTTCCCCATTTCATGCAGAGCACAAGGGTTGTGGTGCAACTGTAGGTATCAAAGGGGCCAGACATCGCTTCTTCACTACTGGAAGCAGCTTGTCGGAAGCATCCCAGCTACCTGCTGTGCTGTTTGAACATGTAAAGCAACCGCTACTACGTACAGGCCACCTCGGTCCAGCAGGAAATTCCTGACTTCATCGTGTGGGGCTGGCACAAAGATGGTACCAGTACATGGCAATCACTATGGACCATTTCTCAATGATGCTCCAGTGACATGTGCCATTCTCGTGCGCTGCGGCTGCCTCATGCAAAGGAAGGTTGAAATGCAATCACACTACATGTAGGTTTCTATATGCAAGGTCCTCTACAAATGAACAGCTCAATTTAAACGCACACAGCGGCATATAGCATTTTGTCACTGCAGACATCATCTCTAAATATTTAAATGAAAATAGCTCAAACAATAATCTTTATTGATAAGTCCAATCCTTAATGACCTTTAGGGCAAAATGTGACATACGATCTTTAATAAAACAATAGATTAAGATTCTCCAACCCTGAAAATCCATGTAAAATGGTATTATTAATAATTGTAGCTCGTTTAGTTTTTAACTGTGACTGACCTCTAACTTGGCTGGCGGCCATTTTGGATTTTTCTAATATGGCCCCTGGGGCATCCGTCTGGCATCAAATCATTAAAATAACCTCAGATTCAGATTCGTTGACACCGAAAAGCCCTCCAAAGTTGTATTACTTATGATTCTAGCTAGTTAAGTTTTTTAACTGCGGTATGTGGCGGCCATTTTGGATTTTGCCAATCTGTCTTGCCTCAAATCGTTAAAATAACATCAGATTCAGATTGCTCGACCCCGAAAATACCTGAAAAGTGGTATTATTTATGATTCTAGCTCGTTTAGTTCGATTGACCTCTGACCCGGTTGGCGGCCATATTGGATTTTGCCAATATGGCGGCCCCGTGGGGCGCCCGTCTTGGCGCCCGTCAAAAATCGAAATAGTATGGTATGACTGACATCTGTGCCAAATTTGGTGCTTTTGGAAGAAACTGAACCAAACGGCCCCTATAACGCCCTAACATCCCTGACTAAACTGCGGTCTTGAACAGCTGCAGCCAGATGCTTTATACATAGGTCATAGGCCACTTCCTTCACAAAATTCTGTGAAGCTCATCAGAGTATCCCAGCGTCCTGTTTGCAGGACGGGGGGTACGAGCGAACCAATCACAATGCGCGAAATCAGTCGACCTTTTCCAAACGCGCATTTGGTCGACAGATTTTGCGAATTGTGATTGGCCAACGCGTTGCAAACTCTTGGAGGCGCACTATTGTGAATCGCCCATATTTACTGACGACTTCTGGCAGCCTTAACAATCTTATTAGGCCTATAGAATATGACACAACTATTTCAATGACATAATGGCCACGATAGCATAAGGCCTACTTGAGCAAATAAAAAGACATAATTTTAGGTCTGACAAGCATTGTTTTAACTTACACCTAGAAACACCGGATAATCGGATATCAACGAAAACTTTCACGATTTGGTGAAAACAGCCTTCCGATGAGAACAAGATTGACAACTTTTGGACATTTTCGTAACCGGAAATATTTCCTGTCGTAGATGGCCATTACGAGCAAATGTACCTGCCCTGGTAATACAGTATACAGACGCGTACACCAGTTCCATTTTATATAATGATTAATATGGCACGGATGCGTGGTCACCATGATCTAACTAGAAATAGTTCACGGAAGACAATTTTGATAAAGCGACAAACTCATAAAATAATATGTTTGTGTCTGTATTGAACCTCCCACAAAATTTTCTTTGCGATTGTTTACGTTTAGTTTGTGGTACTTGTCAGATTGTATGAGACCTTGAGTGTAGAGAAACATGCAAAACAAATTCAGGCCAGCTTGACTCACTCTTTAGCCAACAAAATTCTCCAAAATGTTCAGGGGCAAAATACAAGATCCTCAGTGTTTCACCAGCCAAGTTTGAAGTCTTTTTAAACGAGACTTTTCTTCAAAATTTTGCACCTAAAACTTAAGCCAAGTGTTTTAAATTTGAAGCCTAAGACTAGACTTGTACAAGTCCAATGTTTGGAAAGACTGACCTCTTTCTTAGTCTGGTGGCACACTATGTGTAGAAATAGAGACCGGTTACAAGATGTTTTTTTTGACACAGTTGACTGATGCAGTTCTAAAGGGTTGTTGGACTGGTTGTTTGATGTGCCAGTCTTGTGCTGTATGTTTTCAGTAAGTTTTAGCACTTTATTGCGACTACTGAGAGTCCCAAATGTTCCGACTATATGTGCACGTTAATACAAGAACAAACGCACCATGTGCATTGTGAATGTAATTTGAAAGAATGCAAAAAAAATAATAATAAACCCGTTTTTTTTCCATGTCAAACGTTAATTTGTAAGGCATTATTGTAGTTGGCAAGGTCAACTCGTACGCGAACCAACTCGTACGCGAGTCAACTCGTATGCGAGACAATCGTACGCGAGCCAACTCGTACGCGAGCCAACTCGTACGCGAACCAACTCGTACGCGAACCAACTCGTACGCGAACCAACTCGTACGCGGGCCGTTTTAGGAGTGGTTTCGAGGATTGGGTTGGCATGGTTGGGAAGAATTTGGGAATAGTGTGACGGGTAGTCCGTAGTTCAATAAACGAGGAAAGCACAACCAACACCAACAAAAAAAACAAACGGCCCTTTTCAGGGCCAAAAAAAAAACACCAAACGGCCCTTTTCAGGGCCACAAAACAAAACAAAACGGCCCTTTTCAGGGCCACACATTTTCACAAAAGAGAATAGACAATTGCACTGTCTAACTGAAAACCCAATCCTAACTGAAAACCACGCATTTGCAGTGATATTAAATAAAATTCAAATTTTTAAAAATAAATCAAATTCACCTCCCCATTGTTTTATTTTACAAAATATAATTTGGAGACATAATAATTAGGACTAAAAAGTTATCGGACCCAAGCAAAAAATTAATCTTCTGACCCAAGAAAATCGCATTTGACCCAAGAAACATCTCATTTCCGGTGAAATTATATAAAATTCTGATTTTAACAAAAAATAAAAATCAACTCCCCATTTTTTCTTTTTTTACAAAATATTATTTGGATATATAATAATTAGGACTAAAAAACTATCTGACCCAAGCAAAAAACTGGCGGACACTGTCCGTACAACTGTATAAGCATGCGTGATGCTATATTCCCTTTTTTTTTTTTATAGTAGCTCCTTTTTATACAATAGACCTCGCAAATATCGGTGTTTTCTTGTCATTTTACTTGTCTAACCAACCAGCAATTGTACCGCGGCATACACAGGTTACAGCGATTCAATCATGCATTCTTTATACAGTGCGCGGTGCGGCGGGAACCAATCATACTGGTTATCGCGAAGACAACTTCCCAATCAATCAAGCGAACTTGTAAAAAA
Source organism: Patiria pectinifera (assembly GCA_029964075.1). Classification (NCBI taxonomy): domain Eukaryota; kingdom Metazoa; phylum Echinodermata; class Asteroidea; order Valvatida; family Asterinidae; genus Patiria; species Patiria pectinifera. The sequence continues at coordinate 1,713,427 of CM057134.1, read as the reverse complement.
ACAAACAAACGCAGAATTCTTCTCTAAAAAATCGCGAATGTAAGTAGCACTGGCGGATTCAAAAATCAACTACATTTAATTTGAAAATCTCAACCTTTCAGAAAAGGTAAAATTATGCCGACCTACCGTACCGAACCTAATTTCATCTGTCCATGTGAGCTAAACCAATCGTCTAAACTCACGCGTACGAGTTGGTCCGCGTACGAGTTGGTCCGCGTACGAGTCGGTCCGCGTACGAGTCGGTCCGCGTACGAGTCGGTTCGCGTACGAATTGACCCGCGTACGAGTTGGTCGCGTACGAGTTGGTTCGCGTACGAGTTGACCTGTATTCGTTGGCAACTCCTTGTAGTTTTCAACAAAACGTATACAATGCATGAACTAAACGTTTACAATCGCAAAGAATTAATGTTTGTGAATGCACAGATTGGCACAGATTAGTCACACCAAATGGGTCCCCAATTTTTTTTTGGAAAAGATGTTCAATGTATTAACCCATTTGGTCACATTTGTTTGGCAATGATAATTTTTCTGAACAAACAGATAAAATATAGGGTAAAATCTTATTATTAGAAAAGAATACAGAATCCTGATGCCAACTATATGATTGACTTTCACCAGTATGTTTGAAAAATCCTGAGTACATACAAATTTAATAAAACTAAGTGCAAATAAAAAAATTAGTGCAGCCTAATTTCGTCCTAAGATGTACAGACTTCTTCAGAGGCAAATTGCAGAGGAAAAAGAAATAAAACTTAGTGCACACTTCCAACAAAACTTTGTCTAAATACTACATTTTTTCCCGGTTTTTCTTCCAAAAGTTTACTCACCCATGGTTACATCATCCAGAAGATACTCCGGTAGTTGATTTTAACTTGTGAAGTTGAACCTGAAAATTAATCTTGAGAAGCTGAACTTCGACCTATCACCTTGCGTGGTGTACGACTATACGTCTGTTTGCCCCCATCTTCCTAACACTCGCAATTCACTTTCCAATTGATCCGGGGACAAAGCGGTTACTCCTCCTGTCTCGAATCACTTGAAACACCGACTTCAAGGAATGGTCCTGATGACTGTCTCTTACATACACCGTGACACTAACTTCTTCAAATTTTACTCAAACTGAGAACACCGTGACATTGTCTGTCCAGCGTGCATCGCCTAGTAGCAACTACGGGCCATTAGTGCATTGTCACCCGTATAACTCCCGCTCGGTATGAGCTATCAAGGGGAATTACGTGGTACAAGCTTATAATAGCAGCCGTAGTACGTAAAACCCAAACCGGTTAACAATCAACCTTATTAAGCCGTACGTGTTCAGCGGTCTCATCCAGCGTCCTTTAACAATGGAAATTGGGGCGCCAATGTCTCGCGTTTCCCTTCGTGTCAATTGGTGGAATCCTCTTATTCACTTCGTATCTAGGCAACGCGGGGGTAGTATGCCACGTGCTTAATCCCTATGGTTTGAGGCAAGAATGGTTCCTAATTAAAGCATGAAGGTTGTTCCTACCTCCTTAATTAAAGCAGTTTCACTTTCTAGTGACGTTGCTGGCACATCCGGGCAAAATAAAAGTAAACATGGCCGAGTATAGAAAGGCTCTTTAACTGAGTCGTATAGGTGGGTGCAGTCATCCGGGTTTTTTTTTTTTTTTTTTACATTGACCTAACTCTAACCCACGGACCTCCAGCCTGCTAGTCCAGCCTTTTTAACCAATCGGTCACCGAGATATGGCCAAATATTAGTTGCATTTCCCGATGTGAAACTGGATTTGAACCAGCTAGTCAACCCCGGCTGGTTTGGTGATCGAGGGCTAAACTGTCCGTGTTTGAAAGCAGGACGGTTCGAATCATGTCAGAGTGATCTCGTTATGTTTTTTCGCAAGCTCACGAAAAGCCTTGAACGCAGAGCACTTCTAACATTCAACTCATTCCATGACTAAGAACAAAAGCACATAGACCTTCGTTGACTTTTAATAAGATTAAAACTATTTCACGGACTAACCGCTCACAAAAGTACAAAAGAGATTCCCCTGCTCCCATACAATATACACTTAACATGACAGAATGTATGTCTTTTGTCACTGGTTACGAAACCATACTTTCATCTTATTATTGACTAAGCTTTCTCCCACGGTGGACTTCAATGCCAACAAAATCTTGCCTTCCTCTTATCGTCAATCGCATCGACAATACTCTATTTTTCCATTAACCTTTGGATTTTTTTTTTATTACTTGCGTCTAGGCAAGGTAGAAAAACCACTTCTGTAGAGTATGTACATTGAGTTGGGATGTAACAGTCAGACGGTTCGTACCATTCCATCTCAAGTACAGTTGGGTCATCCCATGGGTTTTGAAGTGAGGGACGATTGACGCGATATGCACGCCATGGCAAGCTATTGTCACTACCGCGCCAGTAGCGAGGAAATGGCAGATGCTTTAAACCGATTGCCGGACCCAAATTAAGGTCCGATCTATAATCCTCTGCCGATTGACTGACACACTGACTGACCATCCTGTCTGTCTGACTGATACACTGACTGGCTGTCTGTCTGTCAGGCTTACTGCCAGACTAGTATTGAGTATGAATGAAGTCCTATAAACTGACTAGCCTAGTGGCGTAATTCCGTATTGGCGAGTAGGGAGGAATGGATGAAGGATGACCAGCGCCGTAGCCAAGCGGGGGTTTGGGGGGGGGGGGGGCGCACGCCCCCATAAAAAAATGTCTCCTCCCCCACTGTAACATCCGGCTCCCCCCCCCCCTCATACTCGCCCCTACGTTCAGATCCTTGGCTACGCCGTTGGGAGGACCATACTGCAACCCCGGGGAGGGGGGGGGGGGGGGGGGCTGGACACCATTTAACAATAGGGGCGCTGTTCCTGATACAAAATTAATGTACTGTACATGTACATGCAGTCTTGCGCGCTCATTTAAGCTTACATAAAAACGTCGCATCCATTAACGCCTTCGTAATGCTTGTTCTCCGTTTTTTTTCAAAACTACCCGGTATTCATTAATTTTGACAGGTGTAAAGTTACTAGATTTTCCCCTAGAAATATTGGTGATTTTTTTTCAATTTTCCTTTTCAATTTTTCCTTTATTCGTGGAGGCGGGAAAACGTGTTTTTTTTTCCCATTATATTTATTAATGGATATTCATCAATTCGTAGACCGTTGAATTGGTATTAGTGGTGGACAGCTGAATTTTGTGATCTCTTTATTAAAACAGACACTACTTGGGAATAGAGTATGCAAATTACGTGAAATGTTCACAGTTACTACTCAATAACATGTTCTTTATCCCAATTATATTTTTTACAAAATGGAGCGTGCCATTTTTTTTTTATCATACGGTCACTTTCTTTTTGACTCGCCATGTATTCATCTTTTCATCTGTGATAAACACAAATTGAGCTACTGCCATGTACACACAAAAATAGTCTAATTGCCTGCCTCGTCTCCTTCCTCAATGTCAATTGCATTTGTATGAGTCGAGAAGAATTGTGTTCCATTAATCGCTATATGCTGGCTACGGCCATCACAATAAACGATTAGTATATTGGCAATATGTCGTACTTGTTAATCACTAAACTATTCAAGTAAATCGCCCAGCAAAGTAGCCGATTGCGGGCGATACGATGGCACGGTACAAAACACAGAGAGGCGTGCGCACTGAGCCATGAATCCTAAAAGTGCATCTCACCCACCACATTCAGTTTGTGATGTACAGCGCCCTTCTAGTGTGTCGGCCATATTCTCAAATAGGTTAATGACGATGATGACGGCGGGCAGATTAACAGAAGATAGATCAGGCAAATATGGTTCATCAATCTTCTATAGTATATGTAACGTTATTGACATTAAACAAAAATAAAGTGGCATTACATTTCAGCCTTAGCCAGGCCTTCTTCAGAGGTAAATGACAGAGGAACAAGAAACAAACATGTAGGGGACACACAAACATGCAGGGTTGGAAGGAGAATCACAAAGAGGGATGGGGGGGGGGGCAGACCAATCCATATCTGGCTACCATCTCTCAATTTTTTGGTCACAAATCTATATTCCATGACTGAAATTTTAAAAAATAAATCAATATTTTCTTGCTCCAATTTTTTTTTTCGAATCAGATTTACAAGGAGGTCCAATGTAAAATTAAAGTTGCATTTAAATATCCGTTAGTGGTCATTGCTGAAACCAAGGGGTGGCTGTGGAGTTTAGGGTCCGAGTTCCTATAACAGATGAAACATCCACCTTTAACTTTTTACTTTTGTCAAGTTTCAACATGTTCAAGTTTTGCAAAAACTAGTACAAATTGTCGTACTCCTAAGTTAGAGTTTCTTCATCAGATTGACACTTTATAGTAGTTAAACAATATTTAAAAAAAAAATATGTTTAAAAAAGTGGCAAAAATATATGGAGTTCATCAAATAAGGTTTTCTCCTTTTTTAAATTAGGTTGTTTCCATTTTTTAAAAATTGATTGTGACAATAACAAATTCTGTTGCCATGTTGTAATTTATGGCATGAAGCAAACACGAAGAGCACTCGCATGACACAATTAAGCAGGTACAAATGATTCCTAACTTTCAATCACTTCCTTCACATTCCCATGAACATCATCATCTCAAGGACAGACTGTTAAGCTGTAATTAGTGTCTTGTTGTTTATGTAGATTATTGTTATTTATTATCCGCGGTCTCGGTCTCGGACCATTTCGGTCTCGGTCCGCCTTGAAGGGCTGGTCTCGGTCTCGGTCTCGCAACTTCAAGTCTCGGTCTTGGTCTCGGTCTTGGTTTCGGTCTCGGACTATCCGGTCTCGACTACAACACTGGTATCCTGACCATCCTCCTGACCCCAAGGGATTTGGCCCATAGACGAGCCAATCTTACAGTCTTGTAATAGAACAAGCAGACCACAACTTAATGGACAGAGACCAAAGTTCATATATAAAGTCTGCACTATTTTCAAAATTATTTAACAAAACATTCCTATAATTCTTAACAGAATTAAACCAACTCGTTTATTAAAGAAGGAGAACACTGTAAATTGACGGAACAATTGTTGACATTTAAATTATATTTTATAATTTAATGTATATTGTTTAATTTGACTCAAGTCATTTCAAAGAACTGACTCCATCTTATCGATTGAATAAGTTACATAGCCACAGCATCAACTGACAGAGTACCTAAACGACATACCAAAATTAAGTTAAGTAGGCCCTAAGTACGTTGAGCCAACCAGCCTGAATGCAGTGATTTTGCATTCACTTTGTTGACATACAATTCGATATTTTATCTCTCCTTGTTCAATCCAATTGCGCTCATGTAATTAACATATCCTTCATTGATTTCATTGGTCAAGAACCAGCCAATCAAAAAACATGCATTGTTCACGTGATCCATGAAAGCGAACACAACTAGGGCCTACACTAATGCTCAACGTCAAGGACAAGGCTGTGTATGATGTGAGGAACAATGCATCAATGCAATTCTCAAACATCCTTGAGAGAAACCACACACAATAAAACCATCAATTAAACTTCCCAAGAAATCCCAACGGTATTAACCGTTCTACCAAATGGTACATGTAGTTTAAAAGGCAAACAGGTGTACTATAGGATGACAAGTTTTTCAACAATGAACACTGTATATCTACTGTACCTATATTATTGCTGCTGATTTGATACATTTAAAAATAAAAAAACTCCAACATACTGGCAAAATGCCAACAATAGCTCAACCTGGAGCAAGTTCGGGCGCGAACTATAGTTAACCGTACAGGGTGAGTAAAAAAACAACCGAAACCCTAATGTCTGGACCATTGTTTTAGTTAAGTTTTTCATGTAGCACTTTTAAAATCTATGATATGAAAGGCCAATTCATAAGCTTTCTTTTAGTATATGAATCATTCAAATCACTCATGTACTTTTCAAGTTACAGAGTTTTAAACAGAACCACCGTTTTCGTTCTGTCCACGAATCACAGAAAAGATTGCGTTCTTTCAGCAAAACGAAAACAATTCACACACATCTTTATGTAAATTGCTTTCATTTTGCTGAAAGAACACTGAACTATTTTGTGATCTGAGGTACGCAAAACTTATTTATTAAGCTAGGCCATGGCCATGTTCGCTTAATGAGCGTCAGGCGTCGTCGCGCGTCGGCAATTTATGCGTTCGAATGTATAATTTGATGGTCTCCCCTAGACTAGTCCCCGCCCACCATACATGTGGATACATTCGAAGTCCGCAATGGATGGACCTGGAACCAGTCAAGGTCTCCTCAACTCTCCTGGGGTACTTGTGCGCGGAGCCCATGGACCTCCATTTGTCTTGCTCATGACGAGGCACCGATGCAGCGTAAGCTCATCTATTACTATTCGGTGTGTTCCGTTGCCAAGCCAGATATGACAGCGTTATTCCAAAGCCAAACTCCACAGATCTGATGCAATAAAACAGGATGATAAAGAAACGGTGTGAAATTCGAGTTAATAGTTTTACCTTTTTTGACATGGGCGCGACATATCCTCGGCCCCCCCCCCCCCGAAAAAAAATCATTTTAGCCGTCAAAATATTGTGTCCCCATCTTGGCCGCCTCTTATCTCTTGTTAAGAGCAATTTTTTGTCTATGTCGAGGGCACATGCTTACAATAATGACGTATAGACGTATGTACATGAACTCTGCAGGACGCCCGTTTCGGCCGTGACATTATGTATCAAGAATAGCGCCATCCAGTGTCTGATGAGACATATATGCGCTATAGATACCAAAATTCCTCGCTTAATACCCGTGAAAAATCATTATAATAATTATAGCAGGTTTGCTCAGCACGAAAAAAGGCAAGCAGGCAATGAAATTTGAACAAAAACATCTTAAAATATCGTGTACAGAGTACGTGATTTCATTGGCTAGTTATCTTTTATTTTAGCTCAGTACGTAGCTCAGGTTGTCCGCTCATGGTGAGTTTTTCGCCTCGGCACGTGTTGTTGCCGACGTGCGCTGGGGGGGGGGGGGCGGCAAATGACCTATCGCCATTTGCGAGTTAGCCACGCCCCTCAGACAACCCTATGGAGTTTTGTAAGATAAGTTTTGTTTGGCTCAGAGTTTGCGCGTTCCGCTTCCATTTATATAGCAGGTAGTTGGACAATATTTCACAAGCTGTGTTGACGTGATTCTACCGCGATACGGTTATATTGGGTCTGTGCTTGGTTAGTGCCAGTTCGACCTCTCTCGATACAACCACGCAATGGTCTCATTAAGACCAGTATCAACACTTAATAACAGGGCCTTCATACCTTTGAAGAGTTTGGTAGACGAACCAGCCCATCACATCCTCCACGGGTTGCAGAGGATTGTTAAAAACAATCATGCCGTAGATACCGAGAAGAAAGCAAAGAAATCCAATGCATGACGTCATCACACCTACGATCATGACCTTACGAAGTGGGTTAGGTCTCCTTCCAAAGGTCCTCATTCGTCTTGGTGATGACCTAGGAGGTACGACGTCTTTAGACGTTGACTCGGTTTTTCTGTCATTAGGCTGGCTAGAATCTGTCCTATTGGAGACATTTTCGGATCGTTGCTTGTTATCATTTTCGTTGATCTCAACAGATATACTCTGAATTCTAGCTGGGGCATCCGTAGAGTGACTGACGCCACTAACACCGCCCTCTGGAGTCACAGGCAAGTTATTCGGTGACGCACGAGACTGTTCCTGTGACGCCTTCTGGAGGTGGAAATTATCAGCGGCCGCTGTACGCAGCGTTCTCCTATGTCCTCTTTCAATGATGTGCAAACTTCTCACGGTCCAGAAGAAACCAAGCGACAGAGCAAATCCCCAGAGGGTGGTCAAAGCCTGACACACGAGGAGCAGCATACACGTCCCGGCCACGAAGACTACAAGAATGTCAATGACGGCTATGAGCACAAAATGAGCCGCGATTGTACCAATTAGTACCGGTAACCGCTGAAACTCAAGCCGCCTGATTTTGGTAAGTTGCCAGAATGTTGTCTGCACTAACACGAATGCGGACGTGAGACAGGGCACGGCCAGATCCTCCAGAAACTGCACAAAAAGCGCAGGTAACACCTCGCGGACGCGGTAGGGATCGGCAAGGAGGAATAGCGCCCTCATAAGTCCGAAGATAATCATGAGAATTTCGACAGTCAATAGGAATTTTACTTTGCGCTTTTCGCGGAACATCCTGACAGATGTGAAAGATGATACTGCCACGAGAAGGATGAAGAGGCTGGCGAAGACATAAGCATGTATCCAGATGGCTGTCTCCACGTAAGGGATGTCGGCGTTGGCCACGCACCCAAATGCAGACTCGTTGGCATCCATATTCTAGCCTAAGTGGAATGACAGAATTAAAACAAATATTCGCAAAAACATTGTTATTACCAGGTGGCATTCGAGCCTTCCATCAAGGTAGCAAGCCAGCAAGCCAGCTAACCATGCGGCCAAACCCGCCTGCTAGCCAGCAAGCCTGATATAGTCAGCAAACCAGCAATTTAGTAATCCAGCCAACCAGCCTGCTTGCAATTCAGCTAGCTACACATCCGAGTCAACCAGAAAGGGAGCCAGCAAGCCAAGTAACCAACCAGCAAGCCAACCAACCAGCCAGCCAGCCAGCCAAGGCAGCCAAACCAGCCTGCTAGCCGGCCAGCAAGCCAGCCAAGTATGCTAACCAGCAAGCCTGTTAGCGCCAGCAAGCCTTCCAGCCATGCAGTATGCATGCAAGCCATCAAGCCATTCGGCAAAGCCAGCCAGCCAGTCAACTGGCCTGCCAGCCATCCAGCCAGCCAACCAGCTAGCCGGCCATCAAGCCAGCTAGCTATACCAAGCGAGTCCACGGGGAGCAGCCAGTCAACCAGCAAGCAAGCAAGCTGGCCAGCCAGCAGCCTGCCTGCCCTCGGGGGAGCCAGCCAGCCAGCCAACCAGCTTTCTAGTCAGCAAGCCAACCAGCCATCTAGACAGCATGCAGGCCAGCCTGCTAGCCAGCCAGCAAGCCACCAGAATCAGCTTCCACCGGCTACCTCTCTCATGCCAAATCGTGGTTTCTGCAACCTACACCACACACATACAGATGTGCGCAGTCGAATGAATCTGTTTTGCCTAAAGTTTGAACACTTGCACACTCACAAAATAATTGACAGTTCATTCGTTTTTCTCTAGGAGCAGCATTTAAATCAATTGCAAAGGTATTTTTTTCCTTTTGCTCTTAAATTTATATTTTTTATATTTAATATTAAATGTTTAATGTATAATTTTATGTTTAATTCTTAATCCGTTGTATCTTTATTTTAGCTAGCAATCAAGCGAACTTAAAAATTATGTAGCATCCAGTTAATCACTCAATCAATCAATCAATCAATCAATCCATACATTACATACATACATACCGTAGATAAGCTGTTCGCAGACTCAGGCTCAAACCATGTACCAAAGCAACGATGCAGTATCACATGCTGTGTGAAGACCAAGAGTTACATTAGTATTTTTGTCAGCAGTGTGGTATAGCCTAGCTAGAACCACGAAACTGAAATTGATTTTCATAAAAACCAACTAGTATAGCCTAAAGTTTGATCGAAATAGCCTGCATCGGAATCGTTCGTTTTAAGCATGCATACAGGTCGACGGACGCAGACCACGTACGGTGCCTTAATGCATACTTTTGTTGAATCCGATCCGAGGCATGTGATCTCATTTTCCATAAAAGATGGAATGACATATTCATTTTGAAAGGATGCAAAGTGAGTGAGCGGGAAAAACGTCAACCGGACATTACAGTGAAAGGCCGATGACCTTTGCTGGACGGACGAGTGCATTGGTCTGTTTCCTGTCACTGGTGTAAAGCAAAGTTTTTCTTTTCATAAGATGGAATTCTTTTCTTTCCAAAATTTGTCATTTGTGTGAAATTTTATTTCAAGATTCCAACAACATCACAAATTTAGATCACAAAATTTAGCTGTCCACCACTGATCATTTACCGTTCTACACGCCTGTGAAACCAGCTTGAAAGTTACCTGAGGGAGTTTGTAAGTGTACAGAGTTTTAAGTCGGGTTTAAAACTCATCTTTTTAAGCAGGCCTTTCTTAATTCATTGGTAATGGTATTTAATGGCTGGCTTTCTAATGTGTTTTTAATGTATTGATCTATACCTTTTTAAGCAGGCCTTTTGAATTCATAGGTAATGGTTTTAATGGCTTGGTTTATATATAGATGTTTAATGTATTATCTATGCCTTTTTAGGCAGGCTTTTTTAATTCATAGGAAATGGTTTTTAATGGTTAGGGTACTCTGTTTTTTAATGTATTGGTCTATACCTTTTTAAGCAGGCTCTTTTAAATCATATGTAATGGTTTTTAATAGCTGGTTTTATAATGTATTTTTTAATGTGTTACGTTACTCTATACCTTTTTAAGCAGCTTTTTTTTTAAAAGGCAGGTTTTTAATGGATAATTTCTTTATCTTTTAAATGTGTACAGCGCCTAAGAGCATATAATGGATTTTTAGGGCTATATAAATGTTACTTATTATTGGTCTTGCCGTAGATCTGTCGATGGTTGGCCTACATTAAATCTAAACCTAATTTCAGGCGCTAAAATTGAACTGGACTGCATTAACACCAAAAACATTTCAGGATTTTTTTCATGGAAATGTTTAATTTTTGTCATGACATGGGTGACATGGATGTGGAGTTGAATATTATTGCTTTTCTGTTTTAGTTTTTACTTTGATTAAATTAAACTGATTTCAAATGTATCGCTAAATAATGTTCAAGCATTTTGTTCTAGGGCCTACTCGTACCTGATATTGATCAAGGGCGGATCCAGGGGGGGGGGCAAAGGGGGCCATGCCCCCCCCCCCAAAAAAAACCCCCACGAAACCAATTTTTTTAATATTTTTTATGTGACATCGCATTAAAGGCAGGCAATGAGTACGACACCATCTTTTCCTCAAAAAAAAACATTGGCTAAAGTGGTCAGAAAATAAATTGCCTCAGATCGCACCACAGAACATCTAGAATCCATTTTTTTTACAGAAACATTACAGAAACATTACAGAATGAACAGTAAACATCAGAAAGCATCCTTGCAACAATCTAGGCATTCCAAATGTTTTTTTTTTCAGTATTGGCTGGAATCGAACCAACGACCTGCAGACTTCCACGAACATGGCACCTTTCGTAGTTAAATAAATCCTGTTTTCCAAGATGAATGTATAATTATGTCCTTAATTATAACACGATTACTCATTGTGTCCGCTATTTTGCGCAATTCAATTTGTGCACGCACCATGCAACTATGAACTCAATTGACTTCCGAATACGGGAGGGAATGCGCATGGCATGAACAACCAGGCAATAAACTCTTTTCAATTGTCATAATTCACCTTGTCAGTTTCCCTGTTTGAAAAAATACAATATTCCACACAATGATCCGTACCCCGTAGGCCTATTTGTGTGGTCGTTTTTCTTTGTGCTGATTCAACATTATTGTATGCCGTGTATAAACTGCACTGCAAAAACTGTGTTTAGCAATTAAACACTTTTCTAAAAACTTTCTTGCTATCAGTTTGTAAACATGTTTAAATACTAAACACGTTTAGGGTGAGGATGGCTAGTGTTTAGCCATTGAACATTGATGTTTAGGAATTGGACACGTAATGTTTAGCTCCTAAGCATGTTTACAAAGTGATAGCAAGATTGTGTTTAATTGCTAAACACAGTTTTTAGAGTGTGTATAGACTATGTAGGCCCTACATGTACCAGTTTATTACGTGTCGTTTATCCGTCCTGTAGTTGATAAAAAAAAGGAACACTCATGTTCACGTGATCAGATCTAATGTATATACAAATGTATATATACAAGATCATGTCTTCAGAATAAAAGAGGTTAAATCATTGATGCTGAGTCCTTTTATCATCTTCAAGGAAATTCAGACGTTCCCTTTTTCAGTATAGTGAGTGGTGCAAGCTCAGAGAGCATCAACAGTAAGTATTAACAGTAAGCAATTAAAGTAAGCAATTATACTTTATCACAGGCCACATGTTACTGAAACAAATCGAGCAACTCCATCATTTGTTGGCAGTCCGTACTAGGTCAAGTTTTGTATTTGACCACGAGAGTCCCATAACGTAAATGTTTGCAATTGTTTAGTGCTGCAGAATGTATGCCAATCCACGTTGGATGTTTGCAGGCAAAGGAAAAGTCAATTTATCCGTCCAAATGCTAATGACGCGGTTTCCAATGGCTATCTGACGTAAATAAAGTCTTGAACAAATAATACTCAGACAGGACGTTGGGTCAGAGTAAACGCATGTACGTTTAAAACCATTACGTTTATAGCCAAATACACCCACTATTCACTCTGAAAACCCTCTAGTTAAAGATATAGTCCATCATTTGTAATTTGTGCATTTTGTTCGTTTGAAGCAAAAAAGTGTTCAAATTCTAATGAAGGGTGCTGAACAACTAACCTGATGAAGTTTCAGCTCAGCTTCAGCTGTACATTCCGAGAAAAACAGCATTCTAGGATCTCGATTTCAAATCAAAAGTTGCTGAATCATGTTTTGAATTGTAACATCTGTCGACCCAATGCGTGTTTGGAAAAGGTCGACTGATTTCGCGCATTGTGATTGGCCAACGCGTTGCAAACTCTTGGAGGCGCACTATTGGGAATCGCCCGTATTCAGCGTCCGAGACACGTTCTCACTGAACCGATTGCAGCTTCGCGATGTCACGCAGTGATCCGACGAATTAAAGCAACCGCGCGCGCGTGTGCGTCGTGTCAACGCTTGCGCGCGCTTCGCCGAATAAAAAAAAACGAACTACTAGCGGAAATTTCCAACGGTGCGTCTTAAGACGCACCGTTGGAAAGGCATTCTTTCGTTGATTACTTCAAAATTACAGCTTGCCAGAAAGAATAATTTCGCAGGGAGTTTAGTCCCCTTATTATCTTTCAACCAAGTATGTTTTTCAACAATAATTACGCCAGTTACTTTTCGGATAGCTGCAAATGATGGACTATAACTTTAAATTTGACTAGAACATAGTCAAACTTTCACCCAGCTGAGTCGACCCATGCCGTAGTCAGCTGCAGTGTGTGCAAGTTGCACATTTTCTAGTCAAATGCAACGAAGCATTTTTACAGTATTGGGAGTGCAATCATGTAAAGCGGACTAAAGGCTTATTAACGGCGTGTTGATTATTTTTAACGTTAAACCTTTATTCAGTCAGCACAACTGTCAGGTTAATTTGGGGGGAAATCTGTCAATATTAAAAGGGAGAGGTGAGCACGCTTACCTCTGATATGCGTAGACGACAGATGTATCTGATGGCGTCGTCAGTGGAAACTGTTGGCTCTTAAAACAGATGCTGCGAAGCCGATAAAGAAAAATGTAAATTAATTTCTTTTTGATCGATTCTAATCTATCTGAACAGTAACAACTCTGAATGGTTTGTGAAATTGAGGTTTGTGGCCTAATGTCGTCATGTGCATGACTAGACAACCTATACAGAAAAAAATAATTATGTCCTTAATTTATTTTCAATCGAAACGGCGCCACCAATAAAACATGCGGGCACCACTTTGCTGAAATTATCTCTGAAAAGGTTTTTACACTAAAACAGTCGTCTTTTACGTCTTTTACTTGTGTGGTTAAAAAAAAAAGGTTGTGAAGAGTAGAATTCACAAGAAATAAAGAAAATCATATAAAGGTGTTAAGTCTGAACTTACATGTCCACAGGCGACTGCAACTGGCAAAGGCACATGAACGAATGTGAGACAATGGCACGTCCTACCATGGGCTACGAAACAGTGTGCCTATGGTCGTACCTCTACGATGTAATGTGCAACGATTCCACCTGATGCATCGAATGTTGATTGGTCCATCATTGGCGCGCATAAGTCGGCTGGTGAATTAATAAAATCTGCGGTACGACGCGGAATTAATTACGAATTAATTAAGTCACCATGGCGATGAGTAATCGACCGATGATGTTGTTTGCCATCCCTGGTAATGCCGCATGGAGATTGCTGCGCTGTGTAGCTTTAAGTACGCACCGTGCATCATAACAGCAAACAGTCATAATTTATTGACATGGTTTGAGCGTACTTCCCGTTTTGGTGAAGGACCCATTTAATTACAAACGGTGAAAAGTCATTATCCATGAGATAGGGTATTGATTTACTTCCATGAACGTAGGTACATTGCCTCAGAGACTAACAGCACTCACTGTGGAGACACATTTCCTTCTGACGTGGTTCAATTTGTGTTGATCGTACTTTGTGTTGAAAGTATATCGAACTTGTTGAAGCACACGATATAAGCGGTGTGTGTAGGACTTGTACATCAAGGTCATCGAAAACCGAACATTTCAATGACAAAGGCGTTGTGTGTACATGCCAAGCAGTGCATTACAATAAGTGCCAGTGCTACGCCTAGAACTTCATTGCCAATTATCAATGCCCGGGTCACCAACGATTCGCAGACAATAAGCTTAACTTTAAAATCCCCCCCCCCAAAAAAAAAAAAAATTAAAATAAAAATAAAAAGGGGAAATACCGGCCGTGATGTTTCGATTTTAAAAGGTCCAGGTTTAAAAATGTACTTCGATTATATTCGCACAAAATGTAGACAGGTTTGTTTTTTACTCCGCACACCTGGCCTCGGCCTCCGCAAAATCAGATAGGGGGAGGGGGATGAGGGGTGGTGATGGGGGGGGGGTACCATTTTCAGATGGGGACGTTGTTCAAAACAGACGATTTTTTATTATGCACACTAACGATACAAAAAGAGCACGTGTTCGGAAAAAGGTCAGTCAGTTAAAAAAAATTGGGAGGGGGGACGCTTGTGAAAAAAAGGCACTTGACTGGAAAAAGGCAGTCTTAAAAAAATATTTGAGGAGGAGGTAAATACCCACTTAGCCCCCCTCTCCCCCAAGTCCTATTAGACGTCTCCAGAGGACGGGCAGAGCCGCAGAGCACTGTCCGAATTTCCCCCGAACGAAAGACCCGAACACTCTTGCTTCTATTCATTGCGGGGGCGCTGGACAATTAATGTCAGAGAAAAAAAGAGTTAAATTATTTAAGCACGCACTAAAAAACAAAAACAAAATGGGACTCTCTAACAAAAAAAATCGTTCGCCATCAACAACCTCGATAATAATCAGGTGAAAGCTCAGAGTCAATTGTTCACCAAAGGACGAAGGTTGGGATTGATTTTCGTCCCCGTCAAGTGTGATTTCAATTAGACCTGTAAATCCAGGGAAACAGGGCGCGTAAAGCGGGAAGGTCGTCACGATTCGATTAAAAGTACTGGGGCTGAATGCGGCTACCGTCCGGTACGGTATACGGTACAGCTTTACGTCACCCGTGTTTACTATCCGTTGCCGGGAGAGAGTTAATGAGTAGAAAGCAAGCTTAATTAAGTAACGGTCCCACCGAATATCTGAAAGGCATCCCAATGAACAGGTTGACTATTCATGTCCTTTGGAGCCATGATGTCTAGGGATGCATATAACACGAACAACAATGTCTGGATCATGATAATGGAGCAACAATAATCTGTTTGAGTTTACCTGATAGACTGTAAATTATTTGCGTTTGCCACGGAATTTTCAAAACACAACAAGTCTCTTCATTTCCTCCTGCCCATTAATCTTCGAGAATTACTCAAATATTTAATATAGGCTGGCAGACAAAAAGGTATGGTGAATCGAAATACCTTTCTGTTTTAATAATCGAGTCTGTTTGGAAAGGGTCGGTCGGTTAATTTCATTATTCAGCAGGCCTGCAAAGCCGAGAAGATTATGAGCTCTTTTTATTTCATCTGGTAAAAAATTGCATTTTTGAATCGTTATCTATTTTACTGGTATGTCACTTCGTATTACAGCGCTGGAACTGACATGGAATAACGAACTCGACTGTTGTATGAGTTTATACGGCTGTTTCATGCATGGACGTCAAATGCTAAGCTTAAATTTATTTTTCAGTTGGAGCAAGAATTGGTTAGCGGCCAAAATGGAATGCCATTGACACAGTGGTTTCTGCTTGAAACTGGATTTCAGCTAAATATGAAAAAATTCTGTGTTAAACGTTCCGCCCTGTGGCTCACTGAAATTTGACCCAAAATCAATTTTTTTAAAAGACGGACAGCTTAATAACAGACGGAACACATTATAGTTTAGTTTAAAATATGATTTTAATTTCATGATTAATACAAAATAGTACTTTACACTTAAAATAATGCAATATGTAAGTATATTTACTCCGTTGATCTGTACATGTACACTGTATCTACTAAATGGTGTATGTACGATGTTTAACTGGCGAGTAGGCTGTTAATAGTCTGTACGTAATAACATAAACATCAATTCACTGAAATACAAATTCCATTACACTACACATGTATAATGTGGACGGGTTTAAGAAAAGTATTGTGTATCCATGGGGACGGCAAAGCAACCTCGCCGATTACAATAACTCGGCGAGACTTGTTGAACTTTGAGTTTGAATCTTACCAAGACTCGTCGAGCTTTGATGAGATTCCGCGAGACTCGACGAATCTGGAATCTCGAAGTTCGTTTTAGTAAAATTAGTACTACCCGCTATTGGCCATTAATGCGTAGGTACAATTTTGTGAAATAAACATTTTGTCGTTGTTTTTAAGCTTGGATTATTTTTAGTCGATACAGCCAGTTATAATGTAATGTCAGTTAATTTCTTGCAGTAAACAGCCGCTATGTGGTTAACTGCTTAATGAGGAGTTAATCATTCATGTTTTTATACCGAGATGGTATCCTATGTATACCCAAATTAAAATTGGTGTACAATTACGCATGAATGACACACATCAAGACAAAACGTGCACAGCTCTCTTTTTTGCTAATCAGTCTTGAAGGCCATGCCTGTGTCAGCGTAAAAACAACGGTCCATTTCTGCACGGTGCAAGAGGTCTGACACCACGCATGCGCGAATATGACTAAGATCCCTTTTACCTATAGCGGGCCTTCCAATCTCCAGTATGCTAGTGCTACCACATTAGAAGTCCATAGATGCAGGTATAATGAGATGCACAACACATTGTCAATGCGATCACCAAGCTTAAAAATTCCCCATATGAATATAATTCCTGGAAAATTGACGTTTAAAACGATGTTAATCAGGATTCTTTGCTTGTGGAATTTAAAGTTTACTCTGTGCAGTTTTTCCAGGGAACATTTTAACAATGGATTATGATCATATTAACCGTTGCAACAATTCTTTCAAACCTTAAATCACTCAAACTTATATCTACAATTCATGTACATTAATATCTTCAACCACACAGGAGAGCAATAGTATCCTTTGCATGTGTGCTTACATACTATGGTTTTGTGCAACCTATCACATTAATTCTACAGTATATCTAGTACTGTACAAGTCAATGTTAATGCCATGACACCCTGTACATAGTAAATAAATAAAATAGATTTGCACGCCGTGAATGCACACAACTTAGGTGCCTCCACTCTCAAAAAAAAGAAAGAGAATATACCGTTTGTTCATGACAAGCCCATTTTTTTTATGAACTATAATTACAATGTGCACATTTATCCCAAATTTTCAATTCCATAAGACACATTTCAAATAACCATCTAAGCTGAGGCTCTTTTGCCAAGAAGGACATTGTATCGACATCGGAGACAATTCGTGTTTTTTTTTAATTCTCGGAGACAATTGTTTTTTTTTTTAAATTCTCACTACAAAAGAGAGGATTGAGATTCTCGGTTTCAATGTCAATTTGAAATTCTTCTAGTCCATATTTTTGGGAGGGTGCACCTACAAGCATTAAAAGCATACAGGATCACTTGCATTTATCCCAAAAGCAACCTAACAATTTAAAAGCTTACTTGGATTAAAGATCGTACCGGTATACTAAACACCCGTGAAATTATTCCGTCTGGGTTGCTGTCATTTGAAAGAAATCAAGAATTGCGATTTCCAATTTTGAGTGGTGTTGTCATTGGAAACGAACAAACTGCACGAAAGGCAAATGATCTGATAAACCTTTAACCCCAACATTCCCAAATCCTCCAAATTCTCTTTGCAAAAAGGAGGATTTTGCAGGATTGAGGCTATATGGCAAAAGTGTGTTTCTGATTTCGGAGGATGCGCTGTGTCAAGGTCTTAGGCCTGACCTTGTGTTGTTTTTGCTCAGCCGTGCATACATTTAGACATATATTACACTTGAAATGCTCCGCACTGCTCCAGGATGTCACAGGCACTGCCTCAACATATTGGCAGTGACTGCTGGAGGATTTTGTAGGATTGCGGCAGTAGTCACCCCTCCAAGGACCACATTCAAGAAATAACGGAGGATTTGCAGAACTGAGGTTGTATGCTTTTTTTACATGGAGGCAGTTGGAGGATTTTCGGAATTGAGGTTACATCCTAGCAAAACTGCCTAGGGAGTTAGGGTTAATAAATGGTACAAATTTAACTCCCTTGGAAGGATGTCACAGCTACATGTACGGGGGGATGTTAATAAAATCACATTGTTAATTCTACACCATGTTAACACCTAACCTAATTTTGGGGTCCACCCTGCCCCATCTTAACAAACAAAACTTACACCACCACCAATTACTAAAAACTTCGATAGAAAATGTACATTTCAAGGTCCAACACGTTTTTTTTCTAGCACACTTCTTACTTTTTTTTTGAATAACTATATTTGAAATGGGAGCTTTATCTACTGTTAAGATACTTTGTTTCAGGTAAGATAAATAAGATTTAAAATAAACGAAAACTGTCCGATTGCATTAGTACTGTACAAAAACTCAAATAAACTAAAATTACAAGACCTAGAATGTGACACATTAAACAAATATGTACAGTGCATTCTAACATGGGGAGATGAGTTTATATTCATTAGGTTATTTTTTTTTTTAAATTTTCACACGAAAGACACTGACACATTTAGTTTGGTTTTAAGTGCACAAGAATAATACAATTTTCAGAAAGCAGAATCTTAAGATCGAGTTCCAGTACTTTATCCTCTAGATATCGAGAGTTATTTCAGTGATTTACAGATATCTCCTTTTGAATGCATTGAGGGGAAATTCTTTTTGAATGATTGAGTTGCATTTGGTTTGGTACAAACCTTTGGTATTACATTGTACATATTACAAATGTCAAGTGATAGAGTATCTTTTTGTGTTTGAAAGCAAGTTAGTACAGATTAAACTTTCTTGTGTACTGATCCGAATTTAAACTGCAGCTGTGGCGCACCTGGGGAGGGGGACCCTGGGGGGGGGGAGGGGCTTGAGCCCAAAGGGGTTGTCAATTTGTTTTTTCTAGTCCCACAAATTGACCTTGGTGATAATGTAACGTCAAAATAGTCCCCCCCCCAAAAAAAAAAACAATTTTTTTTTCTGCGGCCAAAAATTTTGGGCAAAAAAAAATTGTGAGCCCCCCCAGCTAAATCCTGGGTGCGCCACTGAACTGCAGTTTAACGCATTTATTAAATGCATTAAACTTTCGGTACTCATTAAATGAGTATCGAAATGTAGGCCTGCTGATGTACACTGTGCATGTACAATGTACATGTAGGAGTACTGATAATGTCATTTGTCACTATTTATAAACTATATAAAAGCATTCATGACAACTTAAAAAAATAGCAACAAAATCTGGCTTGCTTCTTGAGATTATCAAAGGGGGGGGGGGAGAGTTGACCTACATGTAGATTCTTTCAAAATCTAGATAACAGGGAAATCCTTAACAAAAAAATATTAAAATCCGGAGAAAAAAACAATTGACAAATCTAAATCTCGCAAATTACTCCCTTTTTACAATGTAAAAGCTATTACACATTTATGTTGACGAACTTCAAAAGTGGGGGGATAAGCAGTTAAACCTGAATCATTCATTGTGCTTAAAGATTGCTGCAACAACAATTGTCCAAATTAAAAAAGTATTCATATATATACACACAGGTTAAAAGGGTACACAATGCATTACGCACCTGCAACTTCAAAACTATTTTACATCACTATTATACATGTGCAAGTAAGGCCAAGTAAAAAAAACCCAGTTTCTTGTCCCCACTACGCTTCCTTTTTCACACCCGCCTCTTTTTTTTCTTTTCTTTTTTAAAATTCATACATTTGCAATATATTTTGCAACCATATTGTCAATATATTGTCTTTTTATTTGTTTCTAACAAAATTGTAGCTACGTAGAAAGGGTTACGGCTCCTTGGACAAAATTTTGTATCAGCCAAAGAGTCGTGAAAATGGAAGAATCCATCCGCCATCTTGGAAACTCTACCATCTTGGGGAGAAAAAAAAAAGAGAAAAAAAACCACCCGCCTCCTTCATTTGAAAAAAAAAAAAAGGCCGGACGAGAAACTGTTTTTTTTTACTAGGCCGAATAGACCCCTTGCAAAGGGCGCCCTCTCAAGAGAAGTTCTTGTTCAATTCAGTGACAATGAAAGTACAAACTATCTACTTAAGTGTATCATCGATGACCAAAGACTTGTCTCAGATGTGATGTCAGATGCAGGAAGTCCATTCACATATTAATTAGTAACGTTTAATACCCTGCCTTAAGATTTTTACATACAGTACATGAAATACGAGTACAAACTCATGTTAAAAACACACCACCGACACCGTACATTAAAACCAAAATTTCAACACAAAATGATTAAATGTCAAACATTTCTGTTCAATTATCAAGATGTTGATTTCAAAGTCATTGGTGATGGATGAACATACGCTCCATCATCACTACTTCAATATTTGGAAAATATTAAAACAAATTTTAAAAAATTTTTTAAAAGAGAAGTCATGTTAACCCGAAGTCCCTAACGATCCCCAGCCAGCCAAACTCCAACACCAGGGTTTGTTGGAATCTGTTAGGATGAGTACTGCACTTTAGTAAACTGACTGTGCTTTACATGGGATTAGGCATACCACAAATAAACAGAGTCCAACTGTTTATGAGCACAGTTTACCATATGGTGTTGGAATTTGCAAGGATGAGGAAAGTTCCTAGTAAAATCACCCTAAGGAGTTACAAATGTAGAGTTAATTAATCATCAGGGGTTACCTGTTCAATCAATAAATTTTAAATGACATACCTGGAACATGTAAGTACTCAATTTGAATGACCTCAACACATTTCATGGTCGTAAAGTATTACGCGAACATTATCAGTGATTTGTAATTACTCTGTGCAATCAGGCCCTTACTAGAGTTTTGCAGGCCAAACAAATAAATAAATAAATAACTTGGGACTGATGAAGAGAATGTTGTTTAGAAAAAGCAAAAAATACTTCATAGTTTTACATTTTTCATATTAGTTTTAGTTTTATAATACACACATGTTACACGTACACATATTCTTTCAATTTCTGCTCTGTTTCAAGGCCTGATTCTCATTACACTATTGACATTTTGCGTCTGATAAATCTATTTCTGATATTGACGTGTATGATGAGGAGTGGAAACGGAGGAATGCAGTCATTAAATCTCCAGGGTCATCAGTTTCAAGAGGCCGGATTTCATAAGCCTCACGAGAGTTATTTGGAGTCCTACTGGAGTGGTGGCAATGTGAATTCCAGATGAATGCAACAAAACTAGTGTTTCCAATAATGTCTGCTACACTCCAGCAATGCCCTCCTCCATACAGGCCATGTTTGCCTTGCTAGTCCTTACAACAAAGAATGTTAATGGCATAGACAGAGTGATGATAGACTCACCAGCGTCTTGAGGTCTCATGCACTAGGCAATGGCAGTGGTAGTGACTGTTTGCTGAGCCACAGATGATCTGGGCATCACGGACTTGTCTTATCATCTAAAATGAGAACATTCAACAGTTAATTATATTAGGCCAAAACAAAATAGTCGGTCTCTGGTCAGTAGTGTTGTAGGTCTCGAGACCTGTCTCGGTCTCGAGACCACTTTTTGCCGGTCTCGGTCTCGGTCTCGGGAGCTGTGGTCTCGGTCTCGGTCCCGGTCCCCTTTGGTTTCGATATTTTGGCTGGTCTCGAGTCGAGACCAGCCAAAAAGTGAGGCGGATTCGCCCCCTCCCCCTCCCCGGCCCTTTTAGGGTTAAGTAAAGAATCAGTTTAGGGCAAATGTGACTGCAGTGTGATGCTAATGGACATGTCTCTCTTCACTTTCTAGTGAGTGAGGCATAGTCCAATAACCATTGTTCCTCTTCTTATTTCTCGTTTATATTGTGGGATGATCTGTTGAAACAAGCACTTTATAGCCATCCTCATTGATTCCAAATACAACTGAGATTTAAATCTTTTAAAAACAAGACTGAAACATTATTTTTACCGTCAGATTTTGTATTTTAAATATGGGGAACAATTCAACTCTTTTTCCCTAGAAATATTGGCGATTTTTTTTCTATATTCCTTTTCAATTTTTCCTTTATTCGTGGAGGCGGGAAAACGTTGTTTTTTTTTCATTATATTTATTAATGGATATTCATGAATTCGTAGACCGTTGAATTAATATTAGTGGTAGACAGCTGAAGTTTGTGATCTTTTTATTAAAATAGACACGACTTGGGAATAGAGTATGCAAATTACGTGAAATGTTCACAGTTACTACTCAATAACATGTTCTTTATCCCAATTTTATTTTTTACAAAATGGAGCGTGCCATTTTTTTTTTATCATACGGTCACTTTCTTTTTGACTCGCCAAGTATTCAGGCCCCCCCAAAAATAGTTCTGCTTCCGATTACATGCCTTTCAAAAATAGGGTCGGTCGGTTGGAATTTTTCTTTTTTTGCCAATTTTTTTAATGCAGATTGAATGGGGTATTCAATTATATGCGAAGTTTTAGCCTGGACTATTTCCATTGCACTACGAAAGCTATACACGAAACATGGGCGTCGCGAGGGGGGGGGGCCAAGGGGGGCACTTGCCCCCCCCCCCCTGGAAAAGCAAAAAAAAAAAAAAGGAAAAAAAAAAAAAAAAAAAAAAAAAAGAGGCGCGAAGACAAAGTGGTATATTTAATGAATGGGGGGGGGCAAAATGTCCCTGCCCCCCTCTAAAACTGATAAATCGAGAATATGTTGAGAAATACAAGCATTTTTTGACAAACATTTTTTTTCAAGTGACTTTTGAAAATGTATATTTAAAGTATTATTTAGGTTTTTTTTAAGTTTTACTTTTGTTCCCTATAGGAAATTGAAGGATTCATTGCAAACGGAGTCTGACTAGTGTTTACAGATGAAGTACACATTATCCCTCACAATTTGAGAGAAAGCTTTCAGAACCTCTTTTTCCACTCCAAGGATGTTTATACTCTTCAATTTTATCAAAAGAAGGAAGCCAGGAGTCACATTGTTTGAACAACTTTAGTTGAATTTTTTTTCTTCAAAACTGATCTTTTTCCTTTTAATTCTGTGTCCATCATTCTTTAATCTTTGTTTTTTCTTCCTATTTTGCTTTACTACATGATCAGTGCATTCTTGAGGCTTCTAAGAAAAAAACAATCAGCAGGAGAGTGACAGTCAATGACACGATTTACCCACCTCATCAGTTGTGTTTTGCTCTGACGCCTTTAGTGTAGCCCAGCCATCGATCTAAGGTCGTCTTAAAGATGGGATCTGAATCGATAGACGTTAGAAGCTGAAGCTGAGCGATATGAGTCGCATGGTAATCCCACCGTGCAAGATTTGGCGCTCGTCCTAAGGTCACGTGACGCAAGTCATAGATGGTACCCGTTCCTCCATCAAACAGCAAGAGGAATTTTCTGAGGGACCGCATACCATCTTCGAAGAGCTGTGCGGCCTCGCGGCCTTCCTCAGGCGAGGCGATCTTCAGGAGATCGTACAAGCCAATCAGGCTATAGATGAATCCATTGAGGACGTACGAACTGGGAGTGGTAGGGTACTCCTCATACCACGTGTACTTATCAAAAAGTATGGCTTTCACGCCACCTTCCGATGACGGCATCTTATAAAGTTTGGTCGCTCTTAAACAAGCGTCTAAGTATCTCCTGTCTTTTGTTTTGTAGTACGCCCTGATGAGGGTTGAAATAGCCTGGCCTTGGGCCATGGCCGAGTACCAACCTGGTGACAAAGTCTGGAACCCCGTTCCTAAGAATCTCTCCACCATTACCGGCCAGCCTCCTTGACTGTCCTGGTTCTTAAGTAACCAGTTGGCGGCGTCGAAAAACTGCGCCATGTGGCTGGACGAGGACAACGTCACGTTGTCGATTCGACCGGAACCATGTACTGTGAATTTAAGTACTTTGGCTAGTACTGTTTGAATATTTGTCACATACTTCTTGTTGGTTTGTCCCAGACCTTTCTGGTAGTCTATTAATAGATCTCGGGTGATTCTACGCCAGTGACGGCAGGGTCCTATCCCATAGTAGATGTGGCTACCTTTATGGACCACTTTGTCGTCCATGGCCATGTAATGAATACTGTGCGTCTTGTCCTTTTCGTCCTGGACTGTGACAGTGATTGTCGCGTTGCCCATCAGGATTAAATCAAAGGAGAGGACAAACAAGCGTCTGTTGGTCAGGGGAAGAGTTGCTCCTTGTCCAAGGGATAATGTTTCTGTCAGGAATAAAAAAAAAACTTAAGCTTAAACAGATTCCAGATTTACCAATGTAAACATCTGAAACTCCTCTTTGAAAGGACAGGTTTTACAAGACAATTTGTCCACAACTCTGAATTGCACAGGTTCTACAAAATGAAGTTATTATTCCCTAATATGTATTTTGCTTTTGAAAAGTTTATATTTACAAAAACCTTTCAAACAAAAAGAATGTTCAATAAAAATCAAACTTAATGTTCAGTTTCAGAAGACAGGCCAAAGTGGGATAAACACAGAGTCGAATAAAGATATACATGAACTTTCTTCATAATTTGTAAATGCGATGAAACTTATTTCCAATTTGAATACCTTAAAAAGCCAGTCAGAGCCCACATCCCAAAATCATGGAGTTAAAAAATGGCAGAGAACCAGTCAAACACAACACATGTGTAAACTGACATTTTAGCTGGTAACCAAGGTACATTCCCATGGTTCTTGTAACCACACCGATCCTATCCAAATGACCCTTGCCTGAAATCCAACCAAAAATTGTGGCACAAATGATGATGTCATCACAGTCATGACAGTAGCGCCACGTGACGCAACTTACCGCTTGTCTGAAACTCGATGACATTTGACCTCGCGTCATCGTCGTACATCGCTGAGATATGACTGGCTCGATCCGCGAGATTCCACTTCTCCACGTCGCCTTCTTCCCCATTCTCAAAGACTTTGACCTTTGGCTCCTTGGCAGTCAGGTTCTTGCTGTAATGACTCAGACCAAACTGAGAGACTTGGATGGCATAGAAATAACCCTGGACACCCCATTGTATGGAGATAGGCACGCCTACAAACAAACAAAATGCACTTGTGACTTTAAATAAACTCCTTATGAAACTGGAAAATGAATAAAACTGTTGCAAACTGCTTACTGACTGGATTGACACATCTAACAAGTTTGAGGGCCGAATGTCTCGATCCTAACAGGACCTTTGTCAAAGGTAACATGACAGGGGTACAGAAACAAAGGAGGGGACACACAAGTATGCAAGGGTGGAAGGAGAAACACAAAGGAGTGATTAGGCCGGGGGGGGGGGGAGGGCCAAAGAAGTGTGGCAGTGGGTGAAGATCAAAGGGAGTAACTGTTATAATTACATGTGAGTTGTTTGGTTTACGCCTGCAACCAAAACTGACTACACATGTGGTTTAATTTAACACATCCACAGCACCCTTTTTATAAAAGTCATCTTGAATCTTGAAAATCTTTCAAAAGCCCCTGGAGTTTTTAAAAAGCTCTGGGAGGTTGAGACAGCATAGTGATTTGTTGAACAGGATTTAAAAAAAAAATCAGCACTGTCATAATCCCAACCACCCCCCACCCCCCCAAAAAAATCAGAAAAATTAGGCAAACTTGATTTCGATCAATTTTTGATGATCATTATTTTGGTCTACCATGGTCAGAAAAGAACAATAGAGGGCGACATGACAAACCTGAAGCATAGAACAATGTAATTGACAGGGTTGAATTTCAGAATGGCGAAAATGAAAAGTGAAAGTGTCTGGATAATCAAAACTGGTTTTGATATGGAATAGGCCCTTCTCGGGTTACAGTACAGGAAAGACGATTAGTTAACATACGAGACCATATGGGTATTCCCATTTCCGAGTCATACAGATCGGAGTCAGACCTGATCATGTTACCAATTAGAACAAGTGGTGCTTGTAATGAACCAATTTCCAGCATTTTTGTGGTCTTTAGTCTCAAAGTTTAGTCATAAAAGTACGATGCTTCATGTAATTTGAACTCCTTAGCTTTTTACAAGGCGGCTTCTTACTCTATCGTAATCCAATGCTGTGCGATAATTACCAAATGAAACATTCTGATTTAAAAAAACAACACAAAATTGATGGAAAAGCCCAATGAAAGGTACTGGAGCCTTGGCTGAAAAAGTCATTTACTGGAATTTGGAGGATTTAAGGTGGTTAGCCCTCCCCCCCCCCTCCAAAAAAATTTCCTATACGAGATCGTTACACACTCCGCAACCCCTATACATAACCATTAGTCTTTTGTGAAATGTTGTGAAATTACAGCAAAAACAGCCGGTTAGTTAAATAGATGGATCGATCAAATAAGTGTATATAGAAAGTTTTGTGTTTATTGTGGGGGTTCCTTCCAACTTAAATACTTTGTGTGTGGCAAAATAGCTTGTGGATGAAATATGCCTGAATCCTCCACCAATTTTCATAACTTTTTCACAAAACCTAAGGCCAAAAAAGAAAATAGTTCTGCTTCCGATTACATTGCATTTGAAAATAGGGTAGGTAGGTGGGGAATTTTTTATTTTTGGCATTTATTTTGTGTACGATCATATGGAGGTGTCTGTGTGTAGTAAAGGGTAAAAGGTGGGTAATTGATGATTTTGGGTTTTTTCCCCTCATTGTTTTCCCCAAAAAACTTGGGTAGGGGCTGTCAAAAAAGGGTAGGTACAACCGGAAGCAGAACTTTTATTTTTTTGAGGGGGCTTGTATTAATTGGCAACAGAATGATGATGATAACCTTGGACTAGAAACAACAATTTATTTTATTTGGCCTTAGTTTGAACTTTGACCTCAAGGTAACCTTTGACCTTGCTGATGACTTACCTTCCACACCACTGATCATTTTCACCCTGTCTCTAGGCTCCACGTTGTAATGACCAAAGGACATGAATTCCCCCTCTGGTCTGTATGGTGCCTGCTGATAGACGCGGGCCACGCTGTGCTGCCACTCAAAACGATCGTACCTGACCAAAAAATATACAAAGCAAAAATCAAAATCAAAGTATGTGCTACAAATGCCCACACTTGGTATCACCACAGTAATGGATTATTGACTCTAGGGTAAGCATCGTCGATATAAGAGGTCCCGATTTTCCACTGTTTTCTCTGGAGCATATTGCTGAAACTTTTTAAAACAAATCTCAGCACTGAAAGTTTGTCCAGGACGGGCGGTTTCTTTTGCGGTATTACATTGGGGGAGACCGCAAATTCCAGCAAACACAAAGCGACGCTGCTTGGCATTTCACAATATTTTTATTTTGAGAAACAAGCACAAGTTGCTACACAGTTTTATTTCCTTATACAGCAAACATTAAACCCAAAGTACATTTTTGTACAAACACAGACGGGAGATTTATCTGATGATATTCTGACGCATTTTTCGATATTTTTCCTCAATATCAAAATTTCAATATTTCGATATGATGAGAAAATTGCTATAGGCGATATCAATATCAAAATAATATCAAGTAATATCGACATATGGCATGGTATGTCTGTATTGAGTTTTGTTAGCAGACTGGTGAGGAGCCATGGACTGCGTGGTAGGCCAGCAACAGGATTTTGAAGGTGTTGCGTTTTTTCTTGATTTTTTTTTTTTGCCATTTTATCTCATGACCTACTTTACTTCTACTTTTCACATGGACTCTATTCACAAGTACCCCCTCAATGGTTACAAAGAGAAAGGTGGGAGATTGGGAAGGGTTTGTGTACACTCAGAATAAGAATGGTGCAGCGTTGCAGTGTGTGCAAGCAGTGTGTCCTGCACAGATGTCACGAGAGGTCATCGACTGTTCAAGCCAAAGTCTATACTCACCCATCGTACTCAGCAATCTTGCCATACACCTCAAAGTACTTTTCAATAAATGAGAACGGCAGGTAGACTTCTTGTGCTTCCCGCCTTCCTTGTATTGTGTAATCATTATTGATGAGACACTCGATCTCCTGATAGTGAATTCCTGAGGAGTGGAGGTCACTCTTGATCAGGTTGTTGGATGGATGGCGAGGTTTCTCTTCATTGACCTGAAATAAATAAGGATAACAGTGCTGTAGTCAAGTCCATCACAAATTAATCACAAGCCCCATCACAAGTCCAGTCACAACTAAATCACTAGTCACAAGTAAGTAACAAGTCGATTTGCTAGTCGATTCATTGTAATTTTTTTGTCAAGAAAACTTTTTTGGAGGGCTTTTTGGCTTCTTGTGTTTACACGCAAAATGCAAGTGTGATTGTGACTTTTTGAAGGCAGAGAGAAAGGTAAAGATTTTATGCGAAAAGAGTTTTTTGGTTTAATTTTTAGTTTCTTATATGTTTTGACTTGTACCAAAGATGGGCGGACAATTGCAAACTGTTACTGAAATATATCCCTCCAGAGATTTTATGACTGATTATTTTTTAATAATTGAAACTCTAAATGACTTACACACTAATGATGTAAGGGCATTGAAAAGACATTTCCACCAGTGCACAGTATGAGGAAACTTTCAATTGCAGGGTATTGAAATGCTTCCCATGTCCTTTACTTGGAATGTGAGTTAACGATAAAAATGTTATTGCCAAACCAACAGAACTTTATTCTGTTGGAAAAAATGTTGCAACCTGACGCCACTTTTTTCTTTATATATCATCTCAATGAAGGTCACTCATTGCAAAAATGATGATAAGACATGAATCTGGGACGGACTGAGAAACTTTTCCAATTTTGTTAGGAAATACTTAGACAATTTTCTTGACTCTCCATAGGCTTTGTACACAATCGCGGAAGTGGTGTCAGCTTGCAACATTTTTTCTTTCTGTTTACCTTTTTTAAAATAATGTTTTCAATGGATCTTCTTTGCGAAAAATCCACTTTAGATGCCTTGGCCTTATAGAATAACAGCACAGAGTTGACAGAAGCCCCCCTCCAAATGTAACGTGAGTAACCGTGGAATTGCCCAGATGCAGTCAATTTGAAAATAACTCACCTGCCCCCGGAATCTCAGACTCTGACCAAGACTCGGCCGCTGCAGCGATTCCAACTCCGTCTCCTGACTCCGATGTTGATCCGCCTTGCTTCTGAGTTTGATGGCCCCGCCCTCCCCTCCCCGATTCACGCAGACCAAGTGATAGGTCACAAAGTTGGAGATGACAAGGAGAACCAAGAAGACTGGCAGACGGGAGAAGAGCCGCGGGTTGAACCACCTCATAGCAGGGGAAGGTGTCATGTGTCTTGGAGAGGAATGCTGTCCAAACAAATTTACAAAAAAAAATTGTTTAAGGAAAATACATTCAATCAATTCTGTTCTGTCATTATCGCAATACATACATTTTTGGTCAAAAGTGCATGTATGCGGGCGCCCTTTGACCGAAACTGAATGACAGACAACAGCCGTACCAATTGCACATTATCAAAATTTGATGCAAGCTAGTGAGGGCCGATAATCACAACCCATGACGTCATGCAACAGGACGCTTTCATGAATAACGGCAGCAAAAGTCGTCCGAATTCAACTCGAAATTATGAGATAAGTGTAACTAGACCTCTGAAGGTGCAGAATTTCACGTTTTGTTGATATTAAGCAGTTGTAGATGGCATTGTCATGATTGTGTGAATATAAAGTGACAAAATATTGCAATTTCAAATTGCTGTTTGGCTCCCCTACTAACGGACTTTCCGTGCAAATACCACATGTGGGATGTGTGATAGTTAATACAGAGAGGTAGTCCAGTATTACCGTCACATTTATGGGACTACAAGATGATCAACAAGAAAACAACATCAAGAAGCCATTCAAGGAAAGTTAAGCACAAGTAAATCTCTTATTTTCTTGATGTAAAATCCTTAAACCCATCTCAGTTTTAGGTACGTTTTATACAGGAACTTGTCAAGTCCCCATAAATGTTGAAAAATCAACTAACCTTCATACGTTCTTCTTCTTTTGCGACCCTTTTTGCTTCTTCGAAAAATCACATTCTTGCCAATTACTTCACATTGCGGACACAGCTGCACGACATGTACTGTATTATGAGAACGTGTAGTTCATGTCTTCAGATGATAACCTTTTTCCCGGAAAAATAGGATGAAATCACAGATTATTGCTGACGTAATTGATAAAAACCGATCATTTAAAATAACATGAGTTCTTACAATCCCGATTTCACTTTCTATTTACGAACAGCTAGGAAATACTTACTGGGATGAAATACATGTTACAGAAAGTACTGAAAAATATACATAAATGAATGTTAAAAGAGGGCGCTCGTACACTGGTAGTTTCCAACCAAGAGAGGGCGATATTACGAAATAGTGGTGTTCAGCAAATAATAATTTAATACAATGAAGACATTGAAGTCATTAAAAAAAATCACGCACCAAACTACATTGTCATACGGGTATATAAATGATTGCAAAACGCTAAGCTAGAAATTATAATCACACGATTTTCACCTTTTCAGACATTCTAACATAAAAACACGCAAAACTCAAAGCAAATATGAATTATTTTACTTTCACATCGTATGTTTATTTTTTTCAATAGATTTTCAATTGTTATAGACATGCACATGTAGCTACAAGCACTGTGGCAACTTTGCAAGAAATAGACTAATAAAATTACCACTAATACAGCGCATACTTGCAATAAGAACATAACTACGTATGTTAATATGACTCAAATGTTTTTCTTTTTTAACAAGTCCAAGATCTAACATTGTATTTTGTATTTCAAATCAGCGAGCTTGCTCTTTCAACAACGTCCTAACAGACAAAACAAATGAATAGCCCTTACTGAAAGTAATATTATCTCAGATTTTCGAAGGGTGGGGATGGAAGATAGAATGGGCTTGGTGCAGAAATAGTTGAAAAGACATAAAAAAAAAAACCAGCAGAAACAAGCACCATTAGAAAGATACACATCAAGCTTAGACAGCTAGGAAGAAACATCACGCTGAGCTACAAGTGCTGCTTACAACATTAGCAGAGTACATATCTGACAAATAATCTCAGCCATAGAACAAGGTATCAAACTATTATTCCTTAAGATATATTTAAGATGTATTGAACTTGAGTTTGCCAAATTCACAATGATTCAACAAAAAATCCCCAAAAGTCCAAACTCATTGTAAAATTTGCAACTTTTCAAACTGCATCATTTTCATAAATCATAAATCGTTGTCAATGTTGGACGATTTACAGTCGTTGGTAGCAATGGGGTATCAAAATGGGGGTCTACCCGATGTTCCCCGATACCTATGTTCCCCCAAAACCGATGTTCCCCGCAATCCTTAGGATAAGGGTTAGGGTAAGGATTTCGGGGAACCTCGGTATTGGGGAACATACGTATTGGGGAACATAGGTATGCACCCATCACAATGTAGCTAACAACATTCCCCAAAGGTTTATATAAATGACGTTATCATAAGATGATCAGATTCAAAAGTATGGCCCATCCAATGAGTGTGGACTTTCTTCTTTTTTTGCTGTGTTTAGATCTTTTGTAATGAGCGTAATAACTTCATGGTGCTATTTAACGAATAACTGAATATTAAAGTTTAATCATGAGAACCCAACTACCGAAGTATCGACTGGCTTCACATCATAAGTGTGTTCATAAATATGTGATTTTTTACAAGATTTACAGAATGTGATCGATGCTCCGCATGAAAAAAAAATTACTCACGGCTTCCAAATGAGACAGACATTTTTGAAATAAATTGCTCAAATATTATTGCTGAAAATAATGTATCTTTACAAACTTAACCTATGTTGAGGATTTTTCTGATGAAAATTATGCTGAAAGCTTTTTCAGCAATGGTCAAAAGACTCCAACCACCAAATTTCATGCATGTTTGTAAGTCACGTCGGACCTTAATATCAAATGAGTTTTATCATACACGTTATTTCAAAAATCAATGTGACTTTTGTGGACTTGTGCCATGGTCATTATTAAGAATAAATAAAAACCTCAAAAATAATAAAATACGACACTTATCACTGTCTCAGTGTTATAAGGTTCAATAATGTTTGACCAGCTGTATTAGAGAAGCTAACAATTTGTAACACTCTAAAAAATTTTAATTATTGATCCATTTTTTTTTTTCTTAACTGTGTGCTGGCAATAAGCACACTGTTTCTAAAATTGGAAAAGTACCTAAAATACTTATTCTTCATTTTGCTTCTTGTAAGTCAACTTTTCAAGCCCCAAAATGCCAAGTAGTTCTGAATCACTGCTAATCAAAACAACTTCTGACACCATGCAGGAAAAGAAATGGTCAATTTCTAAACCCCACATTTTTCTGTTTAGGTGATTTTACGACCTTATTTGGACCTATTGAAGGGCCTTCTAGCACTGATCTGGTGATAAGTGAATAAGTTATCGTCCAAAAAGGTTTCACGATTCTGCTTCTTGGGATGCGGCAGAAATGTCTTCAGGCTCGATGATCTCAAACTCCTCCCGATTCTCTTGGTTGGAGCTGGAGCCACTGCCATCTTCTTCTTCGTTCTCATTGTCGTCATCGTCGTCGTCGTTTTGCTCATCTTCTTCGTCATTTCCTGCCTCCTTTACCTCCTCCGCATCTTGCCCCGCCCCTT
Organism: Patiria pectinifera; assembly: GCA_029964075.1. NCBI lineage: Eukaryota > Metazoa > Echinodermata > Asteroidea > Valvatida > Asterinidae > Patiria > Patiria pectinifera. The sequence goes on along the minus strand of CM057134.1, from coordinate 1,680,478 downwards.
CTGCCATCCCCTCCTCATCCCCCTTCGTCTGTTCCTCTCCATCCTTCCCTTCAGTGGTTTTGTCGTTGGTCGATTCCACGCTGCGTTTGTTGACGGTGTACTCGTAGGCCGGCTGGAAGGATTCTAGGATCCCGACATCGGCTAGGAGATTTGGGAATATCCAGAGATGGATGCGTCCCATGGTGCCCGACCACAGGAGGGCAAAGAGGATGAAACGAACTGAAACGGAGAGAAAAGTCACAAGTCAGTAGAATGTTAGACAACTGACCTAACTTGCCTAAGCACTTATCACTGCTATACATCCAAGGCGGTTAGGGTCTGTGACTCATAATCAGAGGGTCAGGAGTTCAAATCCAGCTGCAGGCCATACATTGTGTCCTTGGGCAAGACACTTCACCCCAACTTGCCTCCTTCTGCCCAGGGGTACAAAAGGATACGGCATTAGCTGGGGAGTAACCTGAGATGGACTGGCGTCCCATCTTGCGGAAACAGCAATATTTTCAGTTGTTTCATGCCACAGAAACCAGAGATAAATGCTGGCCCGATGAGCCATATTGGCTCAAGACGTATAAGATTGAGACTTTCAAATCTTACCTATTGCCAGCGCCAAGACGCTTCCTACGACGCCAGCTCCTCCCAGACTCACATAGTAAGTGCCGGCCCTCATCCATGGCGGCCAGAGAGGAAACAGACACACAGTAATGGCTCCAACCACTAACAAGACACAATCACAACAAGCAGTGTTTTAGTCAAGGTATTTCTAATGGATCACAAGTCCATCACAAGTAAATCACAAGTCAATTTGCAAGTGCAGTCACAGGTAAGAAGATGAGCAAAAACACAGAAACGCCCTTGTCACAGTTTATTTGAATAGCTTGTGACTTGACTTGGGACTGGATGTCTTGTGATTGCTTATGGACATCACAAGTGCAGTTACTACAAAACTCATAATAAACAATAATAATCAGTACATGTAGTTATTTCAAACTTTCCTGGAAAATCAAGACAGTTTAAATAACAGACCCTGTTTAGAAATGCAAAAGTCCGTTTGTAATTAAAAGAACTTTATCATGTCAAATGAGAAATTTCTGATTTTTATTTAATTTCCCTGCCATGCCTCTTACACAGGCTAGTCACAAACAGTCACATATTTCTAGCAAGCACTCTGACTAGTCGAATTCAGTCAACAGACAAAATCAGGTAACTGGTAGGCACAGCTGGCTTATCAATCACCTGCAGTCAAAGCGTAACTGTATCAATTTACATATACAGTCACAGTCAGTCAATCCTGCTTTTTGTTGGCTGGGAGCTTTTAACTGTTGAAAACAGTCACTTGACTGATTTTGACTGAAAGGACAACTTGGCACAGACTGTATGTTTGCATAGGAGGGCTGAGAGTTTACAATACGTAGTGCATTATTAACTTACCCAACAGCAGGCCATAGACGTAGTACATTGGCTTAACGGGATCGTAAATCCAAACATAAGCCTGCAAAAAAAGTGAATAAACAAACAAACAAACAAACAAACACAAAATTAGTATAGAGATCTGTTTTGAGTAATGATGTTTAGAGACTTGATAACTGGTCAAAGTTTATTCAGTGTTGATTGTCATTGATTCTTTTTTCAAACTGCTTCAATGTGTTCCATTAAAATAGCCCAAGAGGTAAGATTTGCACTTACATCGTTTCCGTCTCTGAAGACCTGATCCTCTGTTGGTTCCAACTTGATCTTTCGTTTGACCTCCTTGCTCTTCTTGGCTTTGGGTGTCCCCTCCTCCTGATGTAATAGTCAACGATACATGGTAAATGTCAATGAGTAAATTGGAGGTTCCAATCACCCCTGCTAATCTCTTCCACTGAGAATCAGCCAAGCCAGATCTCAATGACCCAAATCAACTTTGCAGCCATACTGCAGTGCCTGTTCAATAAGTTCATCAAATTACCAGTCCATAGTGATATATTGACCAGTCAATGAGACACCATTATTCAAGCAACTTTTTAATTTTTTTTTAGTCAGTATCTATTGACCATGAAGATAATGACTAATCATCTCTTTCACAGACACAGGTCAATTTTGTCATATTGACCAGTCAATATAATTGTACTGACCAGTCAATAGTATAATATTGATTGGTTAAATTCTTATAATTACAGTATTATATTTACCTGGCTAAAATGATCACACTAACCAGTCAATGGCATTATATTGACTGCTTAAAATGATTATACTGACCAGTCAATAGTATTATATTGATTGGTTAAATTCTTATAATGACAGTATTAATTTACCTGGCTAAAATGATCACACTAACCAGTCAATGGCATTATATAGACTGCTTAAAATTATTATACTGACCAGTCAATAGTATTATATTGATTGGTCAAATTCTTTTGACAGTATTACACATGTATATTATCCTGGCTAAAATGATCACAGTAACCAGTCAATGGTAATATATTGACTGCTTAAACATTATTTTACTGACCAGTCAATAGTATTATATTGATTGGTCAAATTCTTTTGACAGTATTACACATGTATATTATCCTGTATATTAACCAGTCAATGGCAATATACATTGTATTGACTTCTTATAATGATTATAAATACTGACCAGTCAATAATAACTTGTTTCACTTAAATGGATTGTCTTACGTAGTCCATCAGACAACAGCAACTTACCTTTTCTGTGGTCTCTTTTTCGGGCTTCTCTTTACTTTCCTTCTTTTCTCCTTTCTCTTTCTTGGCTTTAGCCTCGCCTTTCTTCACCTCCTTCTCAGTTTTCTCCTCCTTCTTTCCTTCTTTGTCTCTCTTCTCATCTTTCTTGCTTTTCTTCACCACCTTCAGGGCGCGATGGAACATACCTTTGTGCAATAGCCTGCAATAATTACAACAAGAATATCAAACTTGAACACTTGAAATGTAGAATTCTCAAATTTAATGATGCTGGTGAAACCGGGAGTGCTAACTTCACATTTGACAACCTACAATGCAGTTTCCATAGTAATACTGCACGGTAATACACCACAGGCAAATGCTTTTACATGTATTCTTATTAAAAAAACACCCAAAAAACACAGTTATTGTAAAACAAAGAATAACTCAACAGTTTACGAGTATGTACATTTTGAACTGTCTGAAGTGAAGGTTTTAATAGTGGTTTTTTTTTGTTTTTTTTGGTTTTGTAAATCTAATATTGATTTGATCATTTAAAAAATGGAAACAGCCCAATATAATTTGTAAATTATTGTTATTTTTATCCACAAGGGCTGGACGTAATATTTTTAAATAGTGTTAAAAAAGGAAGAAAACAGAAGAGAAAGTTTGGAATTTTCAATCAGTATTTTGCTTATTGAGAGTTCTTAAGTCGTAACAAAAGCAGTTTAGAGAATTTAGCAGAGGCAATCTTTCTCCGTTTATTAATGTCAAGATGGCAACAGACACTTTATGTATACTTTTCCAGGTACTGCACCACTGACGACCGATCGGTGAAGAGAATCTCTGCACTGCCTTTGCCGGACGCCCATTTAGAATCCAGCATCAAGTCGACGGCCTTGGATCCTGAATGAATAGTTAGACAAATCAAAACAATCTAAATGGCAGAAGTTGAATAAACCAATGAAACAAATGTGGTTTTAACACATGTGAAGACAAAGATAAGGTCGGGAAAACAAATTAAGTACTTTCTTGTCCGCCCTTTTTGTTTAAATGAAGGAGGTGGATGCTTTTTTCCCTTCTTTTTCCCCCCAAGATGGCGGATTTTCCAAGATGGCGAAAGGATTCTTTGATTTTCTAAATTATTTTGCCAATACAAAAGTGTGTCAAAAGAAACATAACCCTTTCAACATAGCTACAATTTTGTTGAAAACAAATAAAAAGACAATATATTGACAATATATGTGCAAGAATATATTGACAATGTATGAATAAAAAAAAAAAAAAGAGGCGGCCGGAAAAAAAGGAAGCAGACGGGGATGAGAAACCAGATTAATTTTTACTTGGCCTCATGAAGCCTGCAGGACCTTTATACATACCTGTGAAATACTCGACTTTATGGCCCATGAAATTACTGGTCTTAGTGGCAAGGTTGAAGCGAAGATGTTTGCCGACGGCAGTTTCTTCATCGGTTGGTTTCTCTGCCTGGCCATCCTATAAACGTCAAACATTATTTATGAAAGCTTTCATGTTATCAAGGCCTTGAAATTACAGAACATACATTTTAACTGTTGGCATATTTTGACAACTGGAAGACATAAAAAACACTGCAGAAAAGTGACAATATCCTATCAGCTTGGCACACGGTGCTACATCTTAAGATGCATGTGCATCATCAATAACATATAGCTAAGAGTTTTCACTGCCAGTAGAAGTTTCTTCACTGAACAGATGATCTGATCATATTTCACCATCACTACACTGACTACAGTGACGGGAAAGAATGTTGCGCATCCTGACGCCACTTTTTCATCATATCTCAATGAAGGTCAGTCATTGCAAAAATGTTGAAAAGACATGATGAATCTGGGACTGAGAAACATTTCCAATTTTGGTAGAAAATAATTTGAAAATGCACTCATCTCAAAGAATTGATGAAGATGTCGCGCGCAATCTGGAATATTGCGCAAGTTTATTGTACTCCCTCCTTAGCTCATTTCCTTTTCAATGAAATCCGGCATCCAGGGATATGAACTCAAACAGAGGCAGGACAATAACTTTGCAAGATTCCAGATTGCGCTTGACATGGTCATGGTACCTGAATATACTGTAAACAAATTAAAAACCCTTCAAGAACATCAATCTTCACTTCAAGAACACTGGATTAAGCAAGGATTCTAATCAGTAACATGAAGAATACATAACAGGGGGTTGATCGTCGGACGAAATTGTACTTCTTTTCACGGCAGTGCTTGTTGATTGAGTGATTGTCAAAAGGTGAAAAGTAAACACAAAACAGCTGTCGCAGCTAGTTCCACGTCACTTTTTATTGCAACAATTTGACGAATTGTGAAACACTCATTTCTACCAAAAGTTCGTTCCGAACACGAGCTTTACCAGGATTTTCAATTCCATATCATGAATCGTCCAATTTAATTCGTAAGTTCCCCAAAAATAATCACTTACATCTCGCTTCTTTCGTCGTCGACTCTGACGTTCCGCCATGTTGGAAAATTGTATTTAGATAGAGGGCGCTAGAACAAACAAGTGGGGACTTCCCATAGATATTCTCGCACGTATTTCGTACTGCTCAGTACTCATTGGTTTGACACCCTGCCGCCACATTTTAAATTTTTCTCGCTGTATAGTTTTCAAAACTATCGGGGAAATGTAACATGGACATAACTGACCGACAAAGGGACGCAGTATTATACCCCAAAAACCAGTGAAATTGATGTTTACTTGCAATAAACATTTTTATTAATCAATTCAATGATTTAAATGTACAGTTCAAAATCACTCCAATTAACCTTTTTACAAGTGGTATTCATAAAGCATTTTGAAATTATTATAAACTTTCGCAAACGGTTCGATATAATTTCCCTACTTCATAAGATATCGCCCCGGTCCCGCCTTCAGAAATTGTCATCGGCAGCCGACTCCGCCCAAATTGTAGACAGTAAATTAAACTTTTAAAGTCAGAGTCCTATGCATGTGCGCTTAAATCTTTACTTTCAATAAAAGTTAATTGGTTCGAATCCCCACTGACTTTTGGCAAAAATGTTCGTAAGGTCGTATCAGCACTAAGGTATACGATTTTACGAAGGATGTGACGGCTACACGTTTAAACGTTTAAACGAAAAAAAAAAAATTAAATCCGGGGACGGTTTACTTATTTACGTTTTAACGAAACCCAAATTATAACAAAGAAAGCTACGTTCACGCGATTTCCCTTTTTAAGTTTAACATACATATCACAAATAATAAACGATGTTTCCAAATAGTTTACAAAACCTTAGAAGCTAAGCAGTTATTGATTTAATTCGGGGTATAGGGCCTACACATAGTTAAGTTTTTACTTTTTCGAGTCCTGCCCGCTATTTATTATCCCAATTATTATTCATTGTTTTATCATGTCAATCAGGCGGGTCTGCAGAATAATAGGCAGGCTTCATCCTTTGTTACTTCACATGTTGAACGGTAGGCCTATTTAAAATATTTGCTAACTTTATACAATTACACGCAAAGTCACATCCTTAATCGGCACCGGCTCAAACGCCTGAATTTGAAAATTAACTTTGTACGAAATTGACAATGTACACAATCAGCAATGTACAGAATCGAAATGGAGACTTTCAAACCGCCCCCCCCCCCCATCCATTGTGGTCTGAACCCGCCCCTTTTAGGGATACGGAGACACATTACATAACCAATTCATGATGTATAGCTATATAGTCATTTTAAGGTGAAACTGAGCTTGCAGCATAATAGGCCTAACAAACTACATGTAAACGAATTATTCTGCTTAGTGCATGTACATAAAACCAGTATACTGTCAAATGTTTTATGATGTTCGGGCCCCACCCCTCACAATATCTATGAAATGAATACATAACCTTCACCAACAATTAAAACGCGCATTTGATTCGTCTTGGTATGTGACCTTTAGGCCAAAAAAATAAGTCTCCGGTTTCTGGTATGGAGCTTGTCCAAAAAGTGGTGCGGCGACACGGCTTTATTTTTTTAACCTGATTTTTGTTTAATCAAAATGTAGGCTGATGACTGCAAATGGTGCCCCACTAGACTTAGTGCAAATATATGGGAGTCCAGAGAGGCCACATAAAGCTTATTCTCGATCATAACCCCATCTAAAAATACGTTAAAATTGTGCAGCAGCAGGATTCCAGTCAAACCAGTGAGTTTGGCGGTTTTGAGACATCATCTTTCATGGAAAAAAAACTTTTTCACTTTGCCGACGCGCATGGCTACGGCGACGCGCGCGCATACCAGAAACCGGAGACTTTTTTTTTGGCCTTATGTTGCTTTTTCATGTCGAATTGGTGCATCAAACACACAAATAAGTTTGATTTATAAGGCAGCTGCGAGTTAGCAAACTAATATCATTTGCAATTATTGAAATCAACTGAACAAGCTGAGAATTCAGCAGAATCACAGGACACTCCATAATATCAGCATGAATGACAATCATGATTGCAATGCTACATGTTAATTGGCCTCATCGCAAGTTCTTCGTAAGGCCGTAGAGAAACCTTACGGAAACATCTGCAAGACAACAGCCTCATCAGTTTACGTCTTGGAATGACGAGAAGCTAAAGTGAAAAGAATAAACATATCACAGTAAAAATCGATTAAAATTACTTCACATTAATTGCTCGTAATAATTAATTGACGTTTTTACTAGTTTAGTCATGCAATCATGTGCAGAGATCATCCAGTGCACATCAAACAGAAATTTACAGATGTTCTCTACAAATGTTTATAAAATTAAATATTTGTTTTTTATAAATTATAAGTTTACCAAAAGGTAGCAGTTTTAAACTTACCTCTACCAAGGCAGACAAGACAAAGTTGACGAGCACCACGCCAAATATGACTCCTTTGAACCGATAACTCTGGATGTGCTTCAGCTGAATGTTTGCAGGGAAACAAGAAGATTTAATTAATTTTCAGCAAAAAAAGACATCAACACCCACACGGCTTAGCTGCAACAACAAACTACAAATGACAACTTAAAGGCACAAATACAGCTGACGGAATGGCCGAAAACAACAACACACGTCCCTGCGTCAGTACCAATGAAATTGACACACAGTATCACGTGACAACCGTACACTATGACCCTGTATCCACCATAATCCCCTTTGTTAAAATCATCAATCTCTATTTTCTAATTAAAAAACTTGACATGACGTCATGATGACGTACCTTAAACAGCTCCTCAATCTCCGTTGGCGGATAGAACAAGATGACCAGGCTACACGCGTGGATTATAATGAGGTCGGCCATGTATACGTCTGCAATACATTGACAGAATTTCAACGCAACATTCATATAAAGAAGAGAGTGACCACATTTTGCTTGTCTCAAAAAATATGCGGCTTTACAAACGAAAAAAAAAGGGAAAATGGAGATGACTGACAGAAATAACGAGGCATTGTATACCAGGCTCTTATCAAAAATATATCACAGATATACTGATAACGATAACGACCACAGTATGGTGACAATAGTGACAATTGGTGACAGAAGACGTTGACAATAAGCCTTTACCAAATAACAACATATTTACCCTAATGACGATTTTGATGTGCTTTTGATTGACGATGATATCGATGATGGTGACGCGATGCTTAGTGACACTGCTGCAGCTACATGCACATGTATTTGGGTCATTTTATACATTTTGGGTCCCCAAATTTATTGAATGATCAATTTTACAATATAAAATCGACCAGAACACATCGCTGAAAATGTCTGAATCATTTACAGTTTGAGTAGAATGCTTTCCGGTAGGGTTTTCCCGGCGTGTACACGATTGCAATGGTGGAGTACTGGAACATGGACACTAGGAAGATGGATGTCGTCTCCCAACAGAGTGTGTTTCTGGAATCTGCCTGCTGTTCCAAAGGAACAAACCTGACAAGAAAAAAGATTCAAAAAAACTCTCTTAAATCCTTGACTTCAAGTAGTTTGTTTGCTTCGATAGGATATGATTTTGTGCTCTATTTAATTGGTGTTGTTTCCCCCAATAATCATTATTTTCTATCAAAGTTTATTTTATTTTATTTTATTTCATTATAATGTTATCGTTCCATATGGTTACCATGGTTGCTGTTGGAGGATGAAAAAAATTGCAACTTGACAAATTGCTTGGATGAGGACCTGCATCACCAAGGAAACCATCACCGTGGTTATGGCGAGCTTACTAGGCGGCTTCTGCCTCACTATGGCGTGGTAGGCATCGTTACGACCCACTGCATCAAGCAATCATAAAGCAATCATAAAGTTGGTTCGTCAATATTGCCAAGGTTCCATGCAGAGTTTAATCAATTTTTTTTTAGGTTGTCACAAGTCATCAAAAGTCATCACAGACCATCATAATTAGTCGTCAAAAGTCACCACAAGTCATCACAAGTCATCAAAAATCGCCACAAGTCATAAAAAAGTCAGTCACAAGTCATCACAACAGGCGGGGATCCAGAGGGCATTTTGGGGGTCAACCACCCCCCCCCCTACTCAAAATAACAATTGTATAGTACATTATATGACATTATTTTAGTAATAATTATCAAAACACTCGGACACAGCGGCGGCTACAGTTCAGCACTGATTTGTTGATTAAAAACAATCTGACATGCATGAACGCCCCACCCCCCCCACCCCCCGCAAAAATTCCTAGATCCGCCCCTGCACAAGTAATCACAAGTTATTTCAAGCCATCACAAGTTTTCAAAAGTCAGTCACAAATAATCAAAATTCATCACAAACCATCACAAGTCGTCACAAATCATCGCAAGTCAGTCACAAGTCATCGCAAGTCAGTCACGAGTCATCGAAAGTCAGTCATTAGCCATCGCAAGTTTTAAAAAGTCAGTCACAAGTCATCAAAAGTCAGTCACAAGTCATAGCAAGTCATCACAAGCCATCACGAGTCGTCGCATGTCAATATTAAGTCCCGAGTCAACTGACCAATGCAAACACACTAGTGGCAGATCGAGGCATTCGTACCTTTCGGAATTCCTTATCTATACTATGACCTACCTTCTGATTGGATTTATGACTGGCTTATGATTGACTTGTGATTGATTTGTGATTGACCTGCGATTCACTTGTGATTAAAGTAATAGACTCTGGGCCAGAGCTAATTGCCGAGTCAGTACGGGTTTTGTGCCTGAAAGTGTTCATATACACACCAAAACAACAAAGCAAATCATCCATTATTACTTTTTTTGTATACATTTCAACAAAATTCACATTTTATTTCTTAGTCCAAAAGTTGCTAGATAGAGTATTACATGTACTCACTGCATAGGATGACTGTTGTCATCACGAAGATGTCGGCATACATGAACATAAAGTCGCCCAATTTGGATTGGTACTAAACAAGAAAGACAAAGAAACAAAGCAACATTTGTCAACAAACAGTAGCTGAAGAATTCTCGCCAAAAAAAAATGATTTGACTGTTGTTTCATTAAAATGTTGGGTATATAGATACTTACAGAGTAACCGATGATGACTGTTACAAACTGAATCATGCTGCAAAGTGCGATGAACTTGAACATACCGAATGACGTCACCAAGGCCGCACGGCCCTCTCTGTCAATATAAATTTTAAAAGGTTCAGTGTTTAAATAAATCATTTGGAAATTCTCTAAATAGCAGCATTTGATTTTTAAACGGAAAAATGAGTGCTTACTTGATCACGTTAGGAATGCACGATATGTTTTGTATCTTGGATGTGAATGGTGAAGCGACGGAGGCCTCTGTTTCAGTAAGTGCCACACCAGCGTGTGCTGCTTTGAGTGCGCCGCAGTCGTTCGCTCCATCGCCACACATTCCAACCCGGTATTCTAAATCCTGAAGCGACTGGACAAGTTCAGCTTTCTGGTCTGGTGTCATGCGGGCAAAGACTGTGCCTTGCACGGCAAGCTTCAATTGAAAAGAAAGTATCGTGAAAACAATCTGTTAGCGACTGGAGAATACCAAATGGGTGAAGATATTATTGCCAAAACTACAATAATTTCATTGTATCAAAGGAGGACTTTGTCACGCAAGACCAATAACACTTTATTCTGAGTATTAAAGTTCAGTTTTCTCATTTTTATTACTCTAAGTTGCATGTTTGCCTAACAATAATACACTAGGATATTCGAGTGTAATGGAAAATATATTGAGAAGTATTTAGAAAGTATGTATATAAAGTTATATATTTGAAGCTATCTAAGAATGGTACCTTTGCCTTAGTGTCGGCGTCTGCATCTTCCATGATTGCTTGGAAGGACTTTCCATCAATGGCGTAGTGCGTCCGTCGACCAACCGTCGGCTCAATCTGAAGATGAATCTCTTCACAATCCTAGCAAAGACACAATGTATTCATACCGATGTTAACAAACTCCTTTCCCGAAATTCTTCTAATAAACAACGAGAAAACAACCTGGTTCATTATCAATCAATATTAGGTTAAATAGACCAACGTTCCCCTCGTCAACCGGTTAGTTTGTTTAGCCTTTTATTAATGTTTAATTCTGTAATTCCTATATGTACGCCCTACCTTGTTGTGCTCTAAAATCCTAAGTGTCAGGTATAGACCATACACTAAAAACAGCTAGGACCCAGCTGACTACAGTTAGTCTCACCTCTGTTTGAAGTACCCCCATAATTATGACGTCACATAATTATAGCACCCCCATTCGTCGAAATATCTCCCACTGCATGGTGACTTACCCCGTTTCCATCGTGATTCTGGAAGCTCGTCTCCTTCTTCCCAGTGCCTTTCACCACCTGAGTGAGCCGCAGTTTGTTGCCTTCTTGTCCTTGCTCCGCCTCCACCCTGACGATGTCTTCCCCCGTAGATATCATGCCACATTTACGGGCAACGTTGATCGCTGTTAAGATGTTATCACCTACAATCAGAGATAAATATCGATATACATTTCAAATGAAATGCGATAGCAGATATATCATGTAGGGACTTGCAGAGAAATGTGGCTCCGAGAAGCGCCAGAGTTATTAGCTCAACGTTTCGGTCAGTACGTTCTGACCGTCATCGGGTGAAAATCAGGCAAAGTTTGAAGCGATAATATAACGCTTTTCCCCACCATTGATTGTTTTTAACTTCCAAGTTAACTCGGAAGATAAGATGAGTGTTCGCTTGAAAATAGGAGGATGAAGTCAGTGAAGGGAAATTGAGAAAAAGCGAGTTGGCGTTAGTAACTAACTGCGCATGACAGTTAGTAGCAAGTTCGAGCGAGAACAAGAGGTTTCGTAATGACTTTTGACCGACTTTTGATTGGAGACGCTCGCTCAGTGCTATCAGTGCGCAGGCGTAAGTTGCGTCACGAATCAACCACTAGTCGACTATAATGGTCATCGACCGAACTTGCTCCTTACCCGTAATCATGACCGTTCTGATGCCAGCAGCTTGGAGTTCTCGGATGACAGGTTTAGTCTCTGGTTTGAGCTGATTCTGCATGATCAGCAGACCCAGGAATGTCAGGTCGTTCTCCACCTGGTTCCTAATCAAGAAAGTTGAAAAATGCTGACGATATTTGGATTAGAAAACAGGACAAGGGCTTTGTACGAGTGGAGTACTTGGCAAGAAAAGAGAAACAGACATCTACTTCATACCAATACAGTTCAGAAGTTTTCAGATTTTTCTGGAAACCTTTAATACCGATGACTTGCCAACGAGGAGGCATTTTTAAACGTTTGTGAAGTTTACAAGGTTTCTTTCAAGCAATACCTGTTTATTTGTCGTGCTTTGTGCCAGGTGAGTTTTGGATCGAGCTGTTTGGTTGCCATGGCAAGCACTCGAAATCCATCCTCCGTGTATGAGTTGAGTTGGTCTTGAAAATCTGCAGGAACTAAGAGCAGAATCCACCATCAGATAAAATATCAGCTCATCTTCGATGTTCCATGTTTTTGTTACAGAAACCCAGTAAATATGAATGCATAACAGGTCTGTTCATGCTTCTCCCCGTGGTATAAAAGCACACACCTCAAAGATGGCGGCTGTGCAAAGGCTCTATCAAATAGGGTTAACGAAATTGCCAATGCTCCTCTAACATCTTCTTCGGTCGTGCAATGTTCAACCTAACGTCTTCCAGTTTAGCTTCGATCTATCAGCCTGATCAATAGATCAGGATCAAGCTAATCAGGTAAAATGTTTACATTTTGGGGTTTTCTTTTTGAAATCTCAAGCTTGCTTTTTTGATTATTAATATTTGGCTCTTACTGGTCGACTTCTTGGAGAGAGACGTGATCATTTCTGGCGACCCTTTAACGTAGAGTTGCATGGTTTCATCTCGGAGAGTTCGCGTGATGACGCTCATCCGTTGCAGTTCAGAAGAGAAGGGGAATTGCTTCAAGATGCCTATCTCAAGATCATCCTAGAGTCAAAAGAGCGGTTGTTTAGGTGGCTCAGAGTTAAAGCATCATAAGTGTTGCAAAGCTTTGGTCTTTTTTTAATTTCTCACTTCAAGGGTTAATTGTAATCGTGTATGCTTCTATATTTGCCTGCCTGTTGTAAAAATGTGAAATTTACGATGCTTTCTCCTGCATTCTAAGGCAATTTGAGAATAAATTTTGTGACCCCCAACATCCCCCGATCCGCAACTGTTTCGATTGTGGCATTTATGAACGAATTTACGGTAAAAGCGCGTGAATTTTCGGTGATGTTGTAATATACTTCAGGTCTTTTTACTGAGAAATAAAAATGACAAGGTATCCATGCATTAAGACATCTGAAACTCAACTGTTTTCCATGGTGGCCGTACGATGGTGGGTACCAGCAAGTCAAAGTTGGTACTTTCTTGGCTTGTAGGTTCCTCAAGATCCTAAAGAAAAAAAATCATTTATTATAAATATATAATGAAATGAAATAAGCAATGTGATTCCGCAATTGTTTTTGCATACATCAAAATTACGACAATGTGAAAAATGTCATTCGTCTACCATTTCAATAGATAATCATTATATTTTATGCATTCATCAACGAATTTCATCTCAAATAACGAACAAACGTAAAAAAGTTGTTTACTTGAAACTTTGAATGCAGTAAATTCAGAAAGCTTAATCCTGGTATGATAAGGTAATTGATCCGTCTTACCCATCCCGTGGCTTGGAACATCTTGAGGTCAATGGGGTCACCACTCAACTCCCCATTGATGACGGTCAGTGAGTGGCAAGTTGCCATGGCAGCGATATGGTGACCAATGGGATCGTCCGTTACAGACTTCTGGAGTTTACCAAAACTGTAAGCAATATTCATAATACATTGAATTGTGTTCAATAATCATTCCCAACAAAATTGCTTTGATTAAAGTTTTTTAAAGAATAAACTTCTTGAGTTAATACCAAATGCAACAAATGATTCTCAAAAGCACACACAGAGAAGTATTGTCAATAGTTTTAATGAATCTGTGTTTAAAAACTTCTATATTCTATATGATGTGGTTTGCCTTTCATGATGTATAATACACACATCAATCACCACTTTATTGAATGTTGAAAACTGTGTCACTTTGATCTTACGTCCTGCCTTCAGCAAGCTGAACGCCCTTCATGTCCAGGCCGTCCTCGGTAAGCGTACCAGTCTATGATTGGAACAGAATTACCAAAATCAAATAAGCGGCAAAACAGTCAGTGGTGTGTATACCTATTCAATGCGACTAGCTGCAGGGCTCAGAATAAGCACTTACTTTAGCAATTATATTCTGCTCAGCAATTCCATGAAATATTTGCATTGAAAGAAAGAGTAGCCAACGTCAAAGATGCATTAAGCAACATCACAATGCGGACTCTTTGCTCCAGAAGGAAGTTAGATTTGACGAGAAAACAGTTCAACTTGCATCACCCGAAAGTAGTCAGCTTGGTGCAGCTTGGACTGTGTTTCTTTTGGTCATGTCTAATTAGAGTTGTGTTTATTGTCTATTTTGTTTCAGTTCAGGCTAACCTTATCGAAGCAGACGACATTCAGAGACCCACAGGTGTTGATTCGCTGAGGACTGATGCAGAATATTCCTTTAGCTTTCAGACGGAACTGAGCGTATAACATTCCTATAGTCAGGGAGGCAGGCAGAGCAGGAGGCACCGCGATCGTTATGATGTCGAGGCCTCGTAGAACGATATAACTCGTTGAGTACTGCCATACAATTTTACCAAAAAAATAACAGCAACAGATGAAAAATCACACGGTCATTCTCGGGGATAAAAATTCAGATCTGACGCAAAATTATATATATATGAAGGTTTTGTTTAGACAATAACATTTTAACATTTTAGTCTGTTTCCAAATTGTGTGAAATTCACTGTATCGCCCACTGAAAGAAAGCAGCAGACGAAAACTGAAAGAAGTCTAGCTGTTAGACTGAAGAGTGTGAGGAAAAGAGTGGATACCTTTTGACTATTATTCACTCTTAACGTCTTGTCCCTACTTACAGGTGATTTACTTTTATTGTATTGAAATACTGAGAGTATTGTCATTATTGTGACAATAACAGCTCATGCCTTTTCAGATAATGTACTCACGCCAAACCTAACGAAGGTGACAATTGCATAGATGAAGCCGATCAGAGCTGAAAATAAACAAAGCATGAACAGAAAGTGGCTTAAAAATCCATCAAGAATTCCTCCTTACACAAACTACCTTTAAGATACTCACAACTGGAACTTCTTCTAAATGCAAGACGAATATATACAGATAGAGTGTCTCAAAGAAAGCGAAATAAAACTGCGTCATTGAATTATAAATGTAAGTTCATGTAACTTACCAAAAGTGGCAAGGACGCCAAGGAATAGAAACGCATCTTTGAGCATGCTAAAATCCATCGGTTTGGGGTAGAGAATGCAGCGAACCAAGTTTCCTTTGGCAGTCGAAAATCCTGCAAAAAAGATAGTTTACCCTCCGTATATCATTTTTCAAACCATCACACTCTCAAAACGCTGGTTAAAATGTTGTTGGTTAAAAAGGTTGGTTATCATGCTTGAAGTATTGAATGCCGTGTTCGCATTGTGGCCACTGCTCGATCGTTTAGAGCCACAGAGATACTTTCTTAAACGATCCAAGGCTAATTTGAGGAGAAACAGTCTTTCGATCACTGATTTGACCAACCACCATATAAAATATTTACAGGTACTATAGACAAAATGAAATGCGATGTAAATGATTCAGGTTATTATTGCACAGCATGGTAGCAACACGCAACTTTGAACCATACCTGTTCTGACGACCACGGCTTTGACCATTTCCCCCTCGTAGTTTCGTGTCTGTATGATGTGCGTTCCGCAGTATAGCGTATGGCGTTTATGCTTGTCTGCGGAGTATCCAGACGAGCCGTCGCCGTCAGCATCGCTGGTACACGGCACTGGTGTCTTGGTTACTGGGACACTCTCACCTATGAGAGACAAAACATTGCAGGAGACTATTTCTATTCTCCTGGATGAGATGCCGGTCAATCGCAGGTTACTTCCCAGCTAATGCCGATAAGGCCAAAAAAAAAAAAATTCGGTCTCTGGTCAGACCAAAGTTCCGGAATTGACGCGGCCACGCGGCTTTTTTTTTTTTTTTTTTTCTTTTTTTTCCCCTTCAAGCTTAGATTGTACAGACAAGGTGGGTACTTTTTTTGCTTTTTTGGTGTCCTCGTGTACATTGGTGTCCTCCATAATTTGCCTTGGTGCTTTCGATCATTTCTTTGGTGCAATTTCCCATTCCTTGGTGCTCTTTGGTAACAAAAATTGAGGAGGTGCAGAAATAGAGGGCGCTGTTAGAGCTACCGTGGAACATTTTGGAGAAAAAAAATGGTTAAAATCGGTTAAAATCGACGCGCGCGCTGACCAGAGACCAACTTATTTTTTTTTTTTGGCCTAACCATTTACTCCTAGTGGAGCGAGGCAAGTGGGGTCAATGACCCAACGACGCAACATAATGTCAAGAAGCTACACAAGACTCCTGACCCTTTCAAGGTCGAATGATAATGTAGAAGATTTCGGAACTACTTTGTCTTACCTGTAAGCATACTCTCGTTGACAATACAGTTACCGGTCAGCAGAGCCGCATCACATGTCATCACGCAGCCCTGCGGAGGAACAACGATGACGTCACCAGGCACCAGCTGATCTTCCGATACTTTGATACAATCTGAGTAATATGTGCAAAATGAGATCCGAAATGCTTTGAAAGAAAATAAATCCTTGAAACTCGTACGACCTATATATTTAAAATAAATCCTAGTTAAGACTGACTTCATATCTTTAGGCGACAACCTGATCAATCTAAAACATAAATGACGATAATGACGATATATTTTAAAAGACGATATCAAAATGCTTAACAATGACAATGTTGGCACTCGCTGATTTATGCCTTTCAATCTTTAAATTTATTATAAATCTGTTTAAAAAAATGTTAGCAAGTAAAATTTAATTTTACCTCCGTGTTTCCTTAGAACTTCGACAGTTGTGTTGGACTCCACCATGTCCCTCAGAATAATGCTTTGCTGATAAAATAAAAGATGTTCAAACAGTTAAATAATCCCGTGTTCATTTTACTGCATAGAATTAAGTTTAGGATAAAATTAGGTTTTCTCTATTCAAAACTCTTGGAACTTAACTCTCGCAATTTCTCGTCAAGGCCTGTTCTTTCACGAGGTCACGTCATACCTTTCTGGTCGTATACAAGGCAAGGGTGATAGACACAGTAGACATAAGGATGATACATCCACTGAAATAGTAGTACCCATCTGCTAACCAAACAGAGACACTGAATATCTGGAAGATGTAGAAAGGATTCAAAACCTGCAAAGGAAAAAAAGGACAGTAAATCGTACATAATACCCCTGACGGATGAGCCAATAAAGACCTAAACCACGCGCTACATGACATTGTTCCTCAAGCAGCACAACAACAATTTGACACAGAGAAACAAATCTTGCCCTAGGACACAAACAACTTTGAATACTGGCTTTGATTGAAAAGAAAACCTTTAAAATACAACAGTAGTTCTTACTTAGAATTATGTTGTTAACTCATTGCCAAGGTATAAATTATATGTATTATATATCAACATACCTCTTGGATAAGCAGAACAATGATGGGCCGTACTCGAATGATAATTTTGTTGTCACCGTAAAGGAATCGCCTGAGACAGAAAAATGAAACCGTCATTACTCATCAAACACCGTTGGTAAACGCTCGATTTTCATGTTACAAAGAGGGCACATTCAAGGTAAAAGAAAATATAGGTACAAAGACACGGTAGAGAATTTGGTGTCAGCGGTGGGATTTGGTGGCAGAAGTGGGATTCGGTAATTAATGCGAATTTACCTTTTGTTTGCTTCTTTCTCTGACAGACCGTTCTGCAACTTGTCGTAGAATTCTGAACAACTGGTGGCGCCATCAAACACTCTAAGGAAAAAGTTAAGATCGTTTTCAACTTTATGACAATTTTCATTGATTATTTCTTGAAAACAGGCATTTTACATTATAGGTTATCAAAATTACAGTAATAATTCTTCACTCGATATACACTTAAAATATTTTGTTTTTGTTTTCTTCTTACCTTAGCTTGAAGAACGTTTCTTCCCTTGGATCCCAGATGTAGCGAATTTTCTGAAATTTTAAATACTTTAAGACGCCATCGATGATCACATCACGGTGCAACAATTTCTTGATGGTCTTTTGTCCGCAAACACTGTCAAAGTCACAAAAAAAGTGTACTTGTGTTATCAAGTCATAAAAGTCAGAACGAGAACAGCTAATCTTGTACAAAATCTCAATTTAACAAACAGCTGAAATACATTAAACACCTTAAACAACGAAGTGAAGACTACTCTCGAGACGAATTATAGATACGAAATGAATTCCCACGAATGATGTACGCAGCGGCGTAAGTAGGGGCAAACTTCTGAGGGGGCACCTGGTGTTGCAGAAATTTTGCAAGGGAAAATGATACATAGTTTTTGCTCAATCCAAGATTTTAAATGGGGGGGGGGGGCACACCTTGTAACACCCCCAACATCCCCCGTAGTTACGCCACTGGATGTACGTCATTCAAAAATAAGAAAAGTCTAATTAAAGACAAAGTTTACAATACCTCTCAGAATTTACTTCCATTTCCCGAATCTGGCAACTGTGGTAACGCTCATAGATATCCTGCAATGACGAAAGATACATAATAATGTACACGCAGTACTGCGAGCTGATGAAACAAGCAAGAAAGCACTTTCGATTAAGTTCGCTGTCGATTATTTATGACATATGTGCAATTAAGAATTATATATTTTTTTTATAAGAGTTAGCCTACCTTTATAATGACGGAATCGGCCTCCTTGAGGTCACATGTTCGACACGTGACCTTGATCCACCAATCAGGCTTCCAGTAGAATATGAGCGCTGCAAGTCCCACGGTACAGACACACAGGGCGTAGCACAACCACGTCCATGCTTTACTTCGTCGATATCCAAAACACACCTGAACAAGACAAACAAATCAAGTTTCATTATAGGTCTATCTCGAGAAACAAAAATGATTCAGGCAGCTGACATTGCATAATAAGACATCGATGATTTTGACATGGATTGGATTTCTAAAATAGGATATTTTGCGGTCAATTTATATTTGATAAACTTCGTAACTTCTCTTTGACAGCAGTATTGGTAATTTTTGCCCCATCGGACGGACTACCAAAGGTTTTTTTTACCGGTTCGCCGCTGTTTTCACTCGTATTATGACGAGCGGCACTACTTTCGTATTGAATTTTAGAACTCCAAAGACCGAAGTTGAGCTTTTAAACTGTGTGAACATAGATGTGGAAACTAACCAAGTAATTGGTGTGCAGGGTGATCTTTTTACTAGTATATACTTACGATTCAGATTCAGACATCAAAACACACTTGTTTTTCACTACTTGAAATGTTCTACTTACGAAGGTGTCATCTTTATCTTCCTGTATCTCAAGTCCTCGCTGCTTCTTGCTGGTTCCCTTCGTCATGGTTTCCAATCGAATTACGTCTTCCTCCAAGTAGGCAATGCCAGCATATTCTATGGAAGATTCATTCTATGGAAGGTTTAATTCACAGTTCGAAAGAGGGGAGATAGTTGAGAGGGAAAAAAGAAAGAAAAAAGTTGCTTTTTAGGTATTTACATCTGAATAATCTGTACATCTGTTAATCAGCAGCCAATACAGGCGACTCAGTGTGGATCACATAGAAATACTACAGGCCCTAAATGGTCGATCGGTAAGACAATGTGACATTTTGAAGGTCACAGCCATTAAGATTTCTGCAGAACGAGTGTCGTCCCGGCGACTATGTCAGATCCGTGAGCCAAATTTCAAACTACTAGCCAAAAACCTAGCTTAGCATTTTCTATTCTTTTTTTAAAAAATTTTTTTCAAAGCTCTTTACATGCTACATATGTTCTTTCATAAAACACGGGTATGGATGCTGTATCTCTTCACACACCTGCAAGGATTTCTGCCAAGATGGAGAATTCAGGATGCAGTCAAAGTGGAATGTCGCAAATCTGAGTTCTTCCAATTTTGAGTTTTTGATGAATGCCACTGCATGAACTGCTATCATTTTTCCCCAGTAAACTGCCCTGCTCCACTAACCCTAACCCTAACCCTCCACAAAAATAATCAAAGCTATAGGTTGCTGTCAAGGGGGGGGGGGAGAGCAGGCATGCGTTTCTTTGTCCACCCGATTTTCTTACTTTTTTGGCGTCCCAAGTAGGGGGATTAGACTACCTTACCCCCCCCCCCGTGATCCACCCCCTGCGGTATCGATACATCAACGCAAATAACACACGATTATGTACACTTAATAGAAGCTTGTATCAGTCCAAATCAGCAGTGAAACTATTTAGAAACACTTCTTTGCCTAGGTTTAAAACGCAAGGACAGAAATACATGTAAGAAATATCATTGTAGCACTTACCTTCAATCTCTAATGACGGAGATATTCCAATCACAGATTTCTTTCTCTACACAAATAGGATCTATAAAC
Source organism: Patiria pectinifera (assembly GCA_029964075.1). Classification (NCBI taxonomy): domain Eukaryota; kingdom Metazoa; phylum Echinodermata; class Asteroidea; order Valvatida; family Asterinidae; genus Patiria; species Patiria pectinifera. The sequence continues at coordinate 1,659,795 of CM057134.1, read as the reverse complement.
CAATAGTCTACACTATAACTGCTGTTTTGTACCGAGTATGGGCGTACAGTTATATTTCTTGTAGAGTTCAAAGTGTGAGTGCTCCTAATTACAGTGGATCTATGGAACGAACACAATCAATGCCAAGCACGAATCTGACATGTATTTGTTGCGCAGTGTTTGTTTTCTGAAAGATAAAAATCATTTTATGTCAAATCATTCCCTGTATTGACGAAAGTCCAGCAAATGATCTAGATAACTTGTTTGGATGGTTCAACATACATAATGGATTCTGTTATAAATGTGTCCCTACTTTCTGCTGTTGCATTATTATTTTATTTTATTTTTACCAAGGTTAATAGCAGCAAAGGCACTCATGAGAACTTCATTTTCTGGAATGGAGTTTTAGCGATGAAAAAAACAAACACCTTATTTTGGCATTTCCCTAAATTCTGGGCCTAAGGAAGGGCCGGGGGTAAGAGTTGGGTGATTTTCTGGGGTTTTTTGAACTTTTGTTTTTTTTCACAGCAAGCCTGTTACTCCTCTGTGGTGACGTTAGCAGAAGCATCATGATTGACATTTTTGGGAGGTTTCGAGGGTGCATGCGATTATTTTGCTAGAATCCGGGTTGTGACAAGCTTTCGTGGCTCTGAATTTCGAAAATGCGCCCTCTCGTTGTGGTGTCGAGAGAATGCACTTTGCTCACTTGTCAAACCATAGGGCGCCCTCAGTAGATGGGCTACTTTTAGGATCTCAATGCAAGATTCTGGATTGCTCGTCGGCTATTCTGAGATGCACTAAAAAAGTGAAGCTACGCACTGGTTCCCGATCCCTCCATTCGATTGCAGGGAGGGAACCAGTCTCAACCACTCCCATTGTTTAAAATTATCAAAATAGAGTCGCCTAAAAATATATTCAATTTTTTTTTCTCTAAATGGATATTTCATTTAAAATATATTGTATTGCCATCTTGATTTTTTTTTAAAATTATTTTGGGTTCGTTGAGTAATGATCAGTGTACTACGTGTTAATTAAATTTAAATTCTTTTTTTTTACAAATCCATTGTTCTTAGAGTGGTTATATGGCGGATGGTGACTTCACTTCCAACAACCGATGGGCTATCAGACTATATGCCGATCAAGATTTGTATATGATACTAAAAGAAAATTAGCAAGGGTGCACGGCCCCTCTTTTGAAACGAAAGGCGCGGGGAGGGGGATCTTATGACCGAAGAGTTTACTGGAGTTATCTCGCCCATTCCTTGGGACCTTGGTTGCCAAGGAGTATAACCCGAGAAAGGAACGGAAAGATGTTTGTTGGGTTGTTTGTTTACATCTATTGCCAACAGAAAAGTCACTCCTTTTGTGTTTCAGGTTTAGAGTCCACAAAAGTAAACATCAACACCCAGTCGAAATTTTGTTTTCTAGTTTTGTCCGTTCTATGAGATGCGTTTTAGAAACATCTTTGCAAAAAGCATGTTGTCATATTATGAAGTATTGCACTAGCCCCACTGCATAAGTCACCTGCACATTGTTTTGAATTTAGAGCCACATTTGTATTTTCTAATGGAACTGGAGCGAGCGAGCAGTTTACTTGGTGCATTTCAATATCAAGTATTCCAACTTTTGTCGCATTATTATGATAAAAGTGGAACTGGTTCGAATCCCCACTGAGTCGTTACCGAAATGTTCGGAAGGTATAAGTTATCAGCATTAGGGTAGGCCTACCCTTAATCGCCTGAATTTGAAAATCCATTATGTACAAAATCTGCAATATACAAAATCGAAATTGAAAGTTTCAAGCCCAAGGCCCCCCCCCCCGCATCCCATGGTCTGAACACGCCCCTTTTCAACATAGGGAGACAATAATATATGTAACCCATTTCATGTTATGAAACTCCGGTCCATTGTCCAGCTTACAACATTATAACAAACTAAACGAAAAATCGACAAAATAATATATAATTTGTTTTTAATTCCCGGCATATTTACATACAATTACTAACTTATTCTAGCAACATGTTTTTTTTTATGATGATCAGGCCCCATCTCTCTTATTATCAAAGACATGAATAAATAACCTTTTCCAACAATGTATGTTTCATCAATTATAATATTACGCGTGTTTGATTCGTGTTTGTGCGTGACTTTTATAGAGAAAAAAAAATTATTTGTGATATATCAGTTTTTCATATCCTTGTGGTACATCAGGCAAATAATGAAGCTTCATTTAAAAATAAAATATTGCGAGTCAAATTATTTTAATACAAATAAGCATGTGTAGTTATTGAATACATTGCTGTAAACTCAACTGAATGAGACATCAAAAGAACAAGACTCGTTGTTATTATCAGATATGAATGACGTCATACTTCATGGAAATTGGCTTCATCGCCAGTTCTTCATATGGCCGTAGAGTAATCTTACGGAAACGTCTACAAGACAACAGCCTCATCAGTCTTCGACTGGGAATGACGAGGAGCTAAAATGAAAAGTATATAAACATTTCAAAGTAACTTTCGAAATTTGCTGGTAATAATTAATTGATGTGTTAAAGGTTTGGCGACCCTCCCCCCACAGCAGCAGCATATGAGTCTGGCCCAATCGCTTCGAAAGAGAGATGGGCACTCCGTTCCTGTGAACACAGGTTCGTCCCCCTTTGTTTTTAATATTAGCTTTACTTAGAAATGCAATTTAGTGCATAGATAATCCAGTGGACTGTTTTAATAACGTGTCTAGTACATCCAACATAAAAATGTTCATCCACAACTTTGTATAAATATTAATATATATTGTATAAGTTTACCAAAAAGGTAGCAGTTTTAAACTTACCTCTACCAAGGCAGATAAAACAAAGTTGATAAGCACCACGCCAAATATGACTCCCTTGAACCGATAACTCGGGATGTGCTTCAGCTTAATTGCAAGGAATAAAAAAGAAATCTTTTTTTTTCAGCGAAAAAAGATTATAAAGCGAGACATTAAAATCCTTTTAGCGCAAATACAGCTGACGGAATGACCGATACCAACGACAAATGTCATTTATTTTCCCAACATCTGAACCAATGAAATTGACACAGCGGATCACGTGACTCAAGGCAACCTATCATTTGACCAATCACCACTCTCTAAATTCTAAAGAGTGAACATTCACTCCATTCGAGTGAAGATTCACTCCCACAGTCAGAAACTAGGGACTAGACGTTTTAGAGTGAAATTTCTTCAATCGTATAAAGATCGAGGTTTCACTCGATTTCGACTGAAGTGGTTCATTTTTCAGACTATTTTGATCGAAAATGAGAGTGATTTTCACTCTAAAACGTCTAGTCCCAAATTTCACTCTTTGGAATTTAGAGAGCACCTTGTGTCAAATAAGTTCAACCTTCCACCATAGCCCTCCAATCCCAAATAAGCCCCCTTTTGGTAGTCAAAACCATAATGTATAAAACTTAATTTTCTAATTAAAACCATTTTCATGACATCACGATGACGTACCTCAAACAGCTCCTCAATCTCCGTGGGCGGATAGAACAAGAGAACCAGGCTACAAGCGTGGATTAAAACGAGGTCGGCCATGTACAAGTCTGCAATACATACATAAAAATGGATGCAGCATTATTTCTAAGGAAAAGACCTACGACATTTTTAATTAGGTCACAAAAATGCGAGATCACAAACAACACAGGGGAAAATGGAGATGATTTGTAGATATGAGGCGCTGTAAGCCACTCTCATCACACTGATAATAATGAAGTTCTATATGACAGCAATGTGGTGTCAATAGTGACAATTGGTGACAGTTGACATTGACAACAATCCCTTACATACTAAACAAATATAATTACCACTGTGACGATTGTGATGTGCTTTTGATGGACGGTGACAACGATGATCATGACGCGATGTGAAGATGTCGTTGACCGTAACGGTGGTGGCAATCAAACGACTCATGCGACAAAGTGTCGATTATTATACGGCAAAGTGAATGACGACGACTACGAAATGATGACAGAGCCACTGCAATAACTAGAGTGTTAAAATAACACTAACGGTGTTACTTTCATTCCTCTATTTTGGAAAATCCAGCGATAAAACCGGCAAAGTTTATCTAAAACTGCAGTTTTGCTGTGAATGCTTTGTGACAAAGTTGCTTCCCGTATTTGAGTCATTCCATAAATGTAGGGTCCAAAGTTTGATATTTTCCTATCCCTGTTTATACCTTGGTACTTTGTAGTTGGCCATTCAAGTATCATTAAGAATGACTTCAATTTTTGTATTTGTTGGGTAGGTAGTTTGCTATTCATAATCACTCTTGGAGGACGACTGCATTGAGGAGTGCATCAGAATCATAAACTCATAGATGTCAGATGTAACAGGGACAGGAAAAATAACTGGACCCAAAATGTATACAATGACCCATTTTAGCAAGATGAAATCGACCATAACACATCGCTGAAAATGTTTGAATCATTTACAGTTTGAGTAGAATGCTTTCCGGTAGGGTTTTCCCGGCGTGTACACGATGGCCACGGTGGAATACTGAAACATGGCCACTAGGAAAATGGATGTCGTCTCCCAGCCGATCGGGTTTCTGGAATCTGCCTCCGGATCCAAGGGAACAAACCTGACAAGGAAGAAGATTCAATAAAAGTCTCCTAAATCCTTGAATTCAATGAAATATTTGTTTCAATAATATTGATGTACATATTACTGTTTAAAAATGCGGCTTTTAATCAGGTAAACAAAAGTTATGAAAAAAATAAAAATAACATGCAAAGTAAAATGTAAGAATTAAGAAATGAAAAGTAAAGATCTAAATCAAAATGATTTTCATTTTATGAATATTTTTGCAATTCTCCACGGAAAAAAATGCGATAAGTAACGCTTTTAATTTAAGCTCAGAATTATGTTTTTTCACATAATCAATCCAACGTATTTGTATTATACAATTTATTGTATTGTTATTATTAAATACGGTTACCATGGTTGCTGTTTGAGGATGAAAAAGATTGCAACTTGACAAATTGCTTGGATGAGGACCTGCATCACCAAGGAAACCATCACCGGGGTGATAGCGAGCTTGCTAGGCGGCTTCTGCCTCGCTATGGCGTGGTAAGCATCGTTACGACCCACTGCATCAAGCCAAACATAAAGCAATTATAATCATCGCTCGCTATTATTAGCGAGGTAGAGTTGTAATCAAATTTGTGTATAGGTTGGCACAAGCCATCACAAGTCAGTCACAATTCATCACAAGCCATCACAAGTCGTCACAAGTCAGTCACAAGGCATCAAAAGCAATCACAAGTCGTCACAAGTCATCACAAGCAATCACAAGTCGTCACAAAATTCATCACAAGTCGTCACAAGTCAGTCACAAGTCATCAAAAGCCATCACAACTCGTCACAAGTCACAACGAGCAATCACAAGTCGTCACAAGTCATCACATTCATCGCAAGTCAGTCACAAGTCATCACAAGCCATCACAAGTCAGCCACAAATCATCAGAAGTCAGTCACAAGTCACCTAAAGTCAGTTACAAGCCATCGCAAGCCATCACAAGTCATCACAAATCACTCACAAACTACCAAAAGTCATCACAAGTCAGTCAAAAGCCATCACAAGCAATCACAATTCATTACAAGCAATCACAATACATTTCAAGTCATCCCAGGTTATCCCGCCTTGAGTCAATAGACTATTATCATGTTGCAGCCATTTGACTCTTTCCCATTCAAATCAACGTAAACAAAGCGAGGCTGGAAGGACAAATAGTCTGGTTCCTTTTTGCACACAAAATATTATCATTCAGTACTGTTATTGGATACAGGGAACATGACTGAAATGGTGGCAGCATGATAAAGGTCTATTGACAAGCTCTGCACAGAAGCTGTGACTGAGGCATGCGTACCATTCGTAAACTCCTTATCTATGATCTACCTTCTGATTTGACTTGTGACTGACTTATGATCGACTTATGACTGACATACGATCGACTTGTGATTGACTTATGATAGACTTGTGCTTGGCAAGTGATTTACTTGTGATTATAAGTTATTATTGATCTGGGCCAGCGCCAGTTGCCGATCCTGTACGTTTCCCTGTGACGTTTGTTTCCGACTAGCAAAATCATTAGTTATGACATGAACACAATGTGCTATTCATTTTAAATAACTCATCCAGCAAAATGCTAGACAGAGTAATTATTGCATGAACTCACTGCATAGGATGACTGTTGTTATCACGAAGATGTCGGCATACATGAACATAAAGTCACTCATGTTGGATTGGTACTATAGTAACAAGTTCAAACAAAGAAACAAAGCAACAAAATGTCAACGAACAGTGAAGCTAAAGATGTATTGACAAAAATGTATTCTTGAAAATGATCAGCACACTTTGGCGAAGAACAAAAAAGCTTCTTTTCATTTTACTAGTTATTTGCATCTCAAAAATTCACATTGGCCTAACGTTTTTGATACTGCTTGTTTCTGGTCCTCGTCCAAATGTTTTTTTTTTCTTTTTAAATTATAAGCAATATTTTCGGGAAAAAAATGAAAAATATTTGAATACAAATGACAAAAAAGCTAAAGTTGTTGAATGATTGACTTTTTTTTACCATTAATAAATTGCTTAGATACTTACAGAGTAACAAAGGATGACAGTAATAAACTGAATCATGCTGTAAAGTGCGATGAACTTGAACATTCCGAATGACGTCACCAATGCAGAGCGACCCTGTCTGTCCGATTTTGAAAATGGGAAAATGTGTTCAATTAAATAGTTGTTTAAATAAATCATTTGGAAAGTCTTTAAATAGCAATCTTTGAGTTCACGGAAGAGGAATGCTTACTTGATCACGTCAGGAATGCACGATATATTTGGAATTTTGGACGTGAACGGCGCTGCTACGGAGGCCTCTGTTTCAGTGAGTGCCACACCAGCGTGTGCTGCTTTGAGTGCGCCGCAGTCGTTCGCTCCATCGCCACACATTCCAACTCGGTATTCTAAATCCTGAAGCGACTGGACAAGCTGAGCTTTCTGGTCCGGTGTCATGCGGGCAAAGACCGTGCCTTGCACTGCAAGCTTTAAGTTAAAGAAGTGAAATGAAAACCAGAGGTGAAGGTTTTGTACTAGTGAGCGAATGGTCTTTGGTTCGAAACCAACCCAAGCAAGTCTTGCACTCAGCATATAGTTCATAATAACGATACTACAAAAGTAAAAGGAGATCTGTGGATTTGTATTACCTCCAAAACTACAATAATTTCTTGTATTAATGATGGATTTTTGTTTTTCCTACGTTCAATGGCCCTGTAATTCGAGAAAGTTATAGTTTCTCGTTTTTCTTATTTTAATTTGCATGTTTACCAAACAATGTTACACGTGAGTATTCGAGTCTAATGAAAATATATTCTGAAGTGTCCAAAAAGTATAAAGTTTGATACCTAAGCTATTTAATAATGGTACCTTTGCCTTAGTGTCGGCGTCTGCGTGTTCCATGATTGCTTGGAAGGACTTCCCATCGATGGCGTAGTGCGTCCGTCGACCAACCGTCGGCTCAATCTCAAGATGAATCTCTTCACAATCCTAGGAGGGGCAAAATGTGCAAAGTTACTGCAACAAAACAATCAAATGTAATTCTTTTTCTCGAATAAATTGCAATGAGGAATTGGCCAAGTTTACTTTCAATCCATATTAGGCTTGAAAAGGAAACACCAAATTAACAATATCAGGCCGAGTCCTTTTTCTTGTCTAAGGCTATTTTGTCAATAGGTCTTCATTACAACTACGTGGGAATAAGATGATAATTTTTTTTCTTTTTTTTTCTTGTTCTCTCTCCTAACTGTATGTGCATGTTTTTGTTTTCTTTACTGTTCTTATTGTCTGTACTTGAACTTTTACCTGTGAAATTAATAAATGAAATGAAATGAAAATGAAATAATAAACGGGGCCGTATTGGAACCCGTTTGGGACAAGGGAATGCCTCACATTTACTGAAGAAAGTCTGCAACGCAACTTCAGCCTCAAAAAAAGAAAACAGATGGTCAAAATGTATAATTTTATAATTCACGTCTGTTTGCAACCCAATGCTGTCGTTATGCGTTCTCTTTCGCTGAAACGTGCCCCATGGCCTGTGACTTACCCCATTGCCGACGTGATTCTGAAAGCTTGTCTCCTTCTTCCCAGTGCCTCCTACCACCTGAGTGAGCCGCAGTTTGTTGCCTTCGTGTCCTTGCTCGGCCTCCACCCTGACGATGTCTTCCCCCGCTGTTATCATGCCACATTTACGGGCAACGTTGATCGCTGTGAGGATGTTATCACCTACAATCAGAGATAAATAATTTCAAAGGGTTATCACATTGTTATAATAGCTTTGCAACCAGACGGTTTTGTGGAATGGTGGAAATTACAATATGAGAGATGCTAGGATACATCATATCAGGACTAAATTTGAAAGAGAAGAAACATAGTTATTAATAAGTCGACGTTTCAGTCAGCTTACTCTGATCGTAATCAAGTGAAAATCAGGCACAGCAACATACCTCCTTAGCCACAGCAATTGCTTTTTTCCCCCGGTAACACGTGATATTGTGAAAAATTCCAAGTTTACTTGACAGAGCTACACTGTTTGCATGAAAGTGGAAACGAACTGCGCATGACCATGAAGGCACATCAAGACAAGTTGCTCCGTGGTTCAACTGAATATGCTCATCAAGCACAGTTCGACAGTTCTGGTCGAGCATCGCCAGTTTCAAATTTAGCGACGCGAATCATGCGCAGCAGAAATACAGGGTTGAGACATTTCGTGATGACATTTTGACTGCATAGTTTGACTAGAGACGTTCACACATTGCTATTCGTGCGCAGGCGCAAAATACGTCACGAATCAACCAATAGGCAACCCGCGGTTCTCGATCGAACTTGTTTGTGAATTCTCATTCACCTGTTATCATGACCGTTCTGATGCCAGCAGCTTGGAGTTCCCGGATGACAGGCTTAGTCTCTGGTTTGAGCTGATTCTGCATGATCAGCAGACCCAGGAATGTCAGGTCGTTCTCCACCTGGTTCCTGGTCGAGAAAGTTGAAAAAATGCTGACAATATTTGGACTGGAAAACAGGACAACGGCTTTATATGATTGGCAAAGAAAGAGGAACAAAAGAGAACACTGGCAAATGGAGTTCAGAAGTGGCCAGATTTTTTGAAGGAGCATCTTACCGATCAGGCCTACTTGCCAACGAGGAGTTTCTGAAGTTTACAAGGTTTCTTTCAAGCAATACCTGTTTATTTGTCGTGCTTTGTGCCAGGTGAGTTTTGGATCGAGCTGTTTGGTTGCCATGGCAAGCACTCGAAATCCATCCTCCGTGTATGAGTTCAGTTGGTCTTGAAAATCTGCAGGAACTAAAAACACAACCCCGCCAATGTCAAGTAAAAACCAAGACGAACTCGTCTACAAAACTATTGTATAATTTGAGGTAAAATATTGTACGGTACACTTTTAATTCTTTGGTTACCCCAGGTACGGCCATTATTTTAATCTGTTAGTTTTTCATCAGTATTTGTTCCTTACCCGTGGACCTCTTGGAGAGAGACGTGATCATTTCTGGCGACCCTTTAATGTAGAGTTGCATGGTTTCATCTCGGAGAGTTCGCGTGATGACGCTCATCCGTTGCAGTTCAGAAGAGAAGGGGAATTGCTTCAAGATGCCTATCTCAAGATCATCCTAGGGTCAAAGATCGCTGTCATTGTTAGAGCTGTCTCGGGAATAAATTTAAAGCCTCGCAGAGTGGTGCAAATACTGTGCTTTTATAAACCTGGAATTTCTTGGGTTGTTGAAATCTTCATCAAGCATGTTTCACTTATTGTTTTATTTAATTTATTTGTGTTCGAGTATTGAGAAAAAGTGGTATTCGTGTTGAAGCAGTCGACTGATTTGCAAGCATGTGGTCAGTGCAGTTATTGTGACAGCAAGTGTTAAAATTTAATGCCCGCCTAATTTAAGGGCAATGTGAACACCGAGGGTTCCTCCAATTTTCTCGAAATACCATAAATTTAGGCACGGAGATATCCTAACCTCAACTGTTTTCCATGGTGGCCGTACGATGGTGGGCACCAGCATGTCAAAGTTGGTACTTTCTTGGCTTGTAGGTTCCTCAAGATCCTTAACAACGAGACATTAATAAGATATATGAAATAACCATTTGAATATGGCAACTTTGGTATTTTGCAATTTAGTAAGTTAAATTTTAAATCAACTAAAAGCAGATTGTGGTTTATTAAATCTTCTAATAATAGGCTGACACTGCAACTTAATGAGCCTAAATCTTTTTTTTTTTCTCATGACAAGATCATGCTATACGTACGCTGTAGTAAGACAACGTTAAAAGAGCCATTCGATCTGCCATTTTCATCGATAATTGTACACAAAATGTGATCGCCAACAAACTGATAAGGGGTACAATATCTTTAAATACGGAAAGTGGAGGGAGCGTAATCCTTGTCTGAGAAGGTAAATAAAACTTACCCATCCCGTGGCTTGGAACATCTTGAGGTCAATGGGGTCACCACTCAACTCCCCATTGATGACGGTCAGTGAGTGACAAGTTGCCATGGCAGCGATATGGTGACCAATGGGATCGTCCGTTACAGACTTCTTGAGTTTACCAAAACTGGGCCCAAGACAAACAAATAACTACTGTAAGCAATCTTTATAACATTGTGTTCCATGATGATTCCCAACAAAATATCTTTGATTAAATCGTAGATGGACGATCATACTTGTCAAAAACACAATTTGCAAACGGTGATCTGTTATTTTCTTACTTCCCGCTTTCAGCAAGCTGAACGCCCTTCATGTCCAGGCCGTCCTCGGTAAGGGTGCCAGTCTGGAATTGGAATAGAACAGTAGAATAACAAAAAAAAAATCAACGTAAAAAAGGTCAATTGTTGTGTATTCAATGTGAGTCCAAGTTTTGTGGGTTTAGGTTTTTTTGTTTTGTTTAGCAGCTCACATGAAATCGGACACTAATAATTAATTAAATAAAAAATTATTAAATAATAAATTAATGAAATGCAAATACGTTTTTAAGTAAAAGCGTATTTTCGCATAAGGAATTTTTAAAACAAATCATTTCAATATCGTGAACTCATTTTCATTAGATAAAGTATTTGAGGTTTTTCTGGCAGCCAAAGTTTGACAACTTAAAGCAATCGAATGAAAACAAACCTTATCGAAGCAGACGACATTCAGAGACCCACAGGTGTTGATTCGCTGAGGACTGATGCAGAATATTCCTTTAGCTTTCAGACGGAACTGAGCGTATAACATTCCTATGGTCAGGGAGGCAGGCAGAGCTGGAGGGACCGCGATCGTTACGATGTCGAGAGCTCGTAGAACGATAGCACCCGCTGAGTACTGTGAAAGAATAGTACACCGAAAAAAAACCACACCATCATTCTTGGAGATAAAAATTATAGTGTCTGTTAGATTGAAAGAGTGAACTTAACTATCCGATTAAAGACATTTCTTGTCCCTACTTTCAGATTGAATTTATTTTTTTTATTTTGAATTTATGATATGGAAATAGAGAGTATTATTACTATTAGGATAAGTCATGCCTTTTCATATCAGAAATATAAGTACATATACATTATACTGGGGAGTGTGTGGCCTAGTAGTTAGGGTTCGTGACTCATGATCAGAGGGTCCGGGGTTCGAATCCAGCCGCTGGTCATATATTGTGTCCTTTGGCAAGGCACTTCACCCCCACTTGCCCCTCTCCACCCAGGAGTATAAATGGGTACCGGCATTAGCTGGGGAGTAACCTGCGATGGACTAGCATCCCATCTAGGGGGAGTAGAAATATTCTCAGTCGTTTCATGCTACTGAAACCGGAGATAAACGCCGGCCTGATGAGCCACATTGGCTCGGGACAGACTTTACTTTTATACATTATACTTACGCCGAAGTTAATGAAGATGACAACTGCATAGATGAAACCGATGAGAGCTGAAAATTGACAAAGTATGGACAGAAAGTGGCTTAAAAATCCATCAAGAAATCATCCTTACACTTTACATATACACAACCGAAGCATCTGCTAAATTAAAGATGATTATAAACAGAAAGTTTGTCATCGAAAAGCGAAAAAAACTGCGTTGTTGAGGTTTAAATGTAATATCATGGATGGAGCTTACCAAAAGTAGCCAATACGCCAAGAAATAGAAGTGCGTCTTTGAGCATGCTGAAATCCATCGGTTTGGGGTAGAGTATAGAGCGCACCAAGTTTCCTTTGGCAGTGGAAAATCCTGCGAAATAAAAGAAGCTCACCGTAGGTTTATCATTTTTTGTAAACCACCATATCATGTTTGGAGTGTCGTTCAATGCCGTGCTTGAATGTGATATCATTATTGTGACATTATTACCTGTTTTGACCACCACCGATTTGACCATTTCCCCCTCGTAGTATCGTGTCTGTATGATGTGCGTTCCGCAGTATAGCGTATGGCGTTTATGCTTGTCTGCGTTGTATCCAGACGAGCCATCACCGTCAGCATCGCTGGTACACGGCACTGGTGTCTTGGTTACTGGGACACTCTCACCTATGAGAGACAAAATAAATCCCTCAAAAATGTTTTACTGTGCCATGCAAATACTTCCGGAGTGTTATCTTTCTTAATATGAAGAACGAAAAATAAAGAGTCCATGATCTTATAAAGCTGGTTCAAATCGGCTAGCAGGATCCGAACTGTGACTTAACATGTTAAAAAAATCCAATATTGCTGCAGATGACGAAACTACTTTGTCTTACCTGTAAGCATACTCTCGTTGACGATGCAGTTACCGGTGAGCAGAACCGCATCACATGTCATCATGCAGCCCTGCGGAGGAACAACGATGACGTCACCAGGTACCAGCTGATCTTCCGGTATTTGGATACATTCTGAGTATGTGAACGATATATCAGTGTTTCATTTTTTTGGACGAAAGAAACCATTTAAACCTATGTGACTTCAAACAATCACAACTTAAGACTGAATTAAGAGTCGACAGAAGTCAAATTTAGGAGGAGCAACAGCTTGATCAATTTACAAAGTTATATATACATGGATATTTTGCTTTAAAGTGTGATATCTAATTGCCCAATAATTACACGTTTGGTAATGCTGATTGATGCCTTTAGATTTTAAAAATTGTTCTAAAGCTGTTCAGAATACAAGGAAAGGTCGACAAATGCATCAAATTTTACCTCCGTTTTTCCTTAGAACTTCGACGGTTGTGTTGGACTCCACCATGTTCCTGAGAGTAACGCTTTGCTGAAGAAAGAAAATTCGTTTTTTAACCAATGAAATCAGCCTGCTGATTCAGCCAAGATTCTGCTGCATAGAAATAAGTTCTTGCAAAAAATTACTAAATGATTCTCGTATAAAATTGTCGTTAAAACCTGCTTGTTCATGTCACACAGTCACTTTATGTTACCTTCCTGGTCGTGTACAAAGCCAGTGTTATAGACACAGTAGACATAATGACGATACACCCGCTGTAATAGTAGTACTCATCCGATATCCAAACACAGACACTGAATATCTGGAAGATGTAGAAGGGATTCAAAATCTGAAAAGGAAAAAAAAAATGACAGTAAAAATGGTACCTAATACCCCTGACTGATGAGCCCATAAAGACCTAAACCACGCGCTACATCACATTGTTCCTCACTCAGCCATAGCAGCAATTTGACACTGAGAAACAAATCTTGCCCGAGGACACAAACAACTTTGAATACTGGCTTTGATTTCAAAGAAAGATTTAAAAATAATTCTTACTTGGGATTCGAGTGTCAAGCGATTGCTCAAGTTATAAATTCCCTACAGTGAAATAATTAAAATGACATGTACTTGACATACCTCCTGGATAAGCAGAACAATGATCGGACGTACTCGAATGACAATTTTGTTGTCACCGTAAATGAATCGCCTGAGACAGAAAAATGAAACCGTCATTACTCACCAAACACTATTAGTCAACGCTCTATTTCCATTGCACAAAAAGGACACAACGGAGTTAAGACGATATAAAGACACGGTGGAAGATTTGGTGTCAGCGGTGGGATATATGGTGGCAGAAGTGGGATTCAGAATTTAAGGCTGATTTACCTTTTGTTTGCTTCTTTCTCAGACAGACCGTTCTGCAACTTGTCGTAAAATTCTGAACAACTGGTGGCGCCATCAAGTACTCTGATGAAACAAAATACCGTGGTCAATTTTATAGCATTTTTCATTGACTATTTCTTGAAAACGGAAATTTCGATTTATAGGTTATCAAACTTTATAATTATACGCTGCTGACTCAATGCTAAAATGGAACATTACAGTTTAATCATTCTTCACTGTTTATAGACTTCAAATATTCTCTCTTTTTTCGGGGGGGGGGGGGGGTCTTCTTACTTCAACTTGAAGAACGTTTCTTCCCTTGGATCCCAAACGTAACGAACTTTCTGAAATTTCAAATACTTTAAGACGCCATCGATCACAACATCACGATGCAACAGCTTCTTGATGGTTCTTGTTCCGCAAATACTGTAAAAGTCACACAAATTGTAATTATTAACCTGGTCCATTTGGTTAACCAGAAATGAATCGATTTATTTTCTTTTTGTAGGTTACAAAATAAACTAAACTCAATTGGCAAATTACAGCTGAAATACATGAATATGAAACGACAAAATGAAGAACGCTGTAGGACAAATTAAAGCAAGGAAATTACTTATTTTTTTTCAAGAATGATGTTATTCAAAAAAAGAGAGAAGAAAATCCAAATGAAGACAACATTTTGCTGTACCTTTCAGAATTCACTTTCATTTCCCGAATTCGGCAAACGTGGTTTCGCTTATAGATATCCTGCAAAGATGGAAGACACATAAATGCATACGTAATACTTTGACCTAAGGAAACGAACTAGAAACCACATTTGCATTATCCCAAAAGTAACCTATCAAATTATTGTCAAAAAGCTTACTTGAATTTAAAGATCGTACTGGTACTAAACACCCCGTGACATTATTCATTCTGTTGTCGTGATTTTAGAAGAAACCAATAAAAGTGGGTGATTTTCAACTATAAGCGCGTCGTGTGCGGCGTTTACGCCCTTACACGCGAACGCGTAATCACCAAAATCTTTCCAGCAAAAGGCCATATGCAGAAAACTGCCTCTATTTTAAAGAAATTTAAACATTTTCATCGGAAATTTAGCACAAGTTGTTCCAACAATTATGATTGATACGTGTGACAAATTTAAAATTCGTACGATTTGTAATACGCACGGGAGAACATAAGATTCATTATACACTAGGAACATTGGAGCCTTTCAATGCAATTTTCTTGAAGTGATGTTTCGCGTCAAAAAGCTCATATGCCCTTCTGCCGGGCACCTCTTAGGCAACCGACTGATTGTTGGAAATAAAGAGTAACATTAACGAAATGGTGTTGCGCGATCAAAAGGTTGTGCATGGTTTTCCACTGTTTTCTCGAAAAGTGTATTATCCACTGAGCTGAAACTTCAACAAGATAGGCTTTGGAACATTCTTCTTTGGATTTTGAGTGGCGTTATTATTGGAAACGAACAAAATGCATGAAGTGCAAATATGCACTCAGGTTCGCTATTAATTATTATTTATGAATGTGCAATTAAGTAATACATTTTTTTCAGAGGTAGTC
This sequence comes from Patiria pectinifera, assembly GCA_029964075.1. NCBI lineage: Eukaryota > Metazoa > Echinodermata > Asteroidea > Valvatida > Asterinidae > Patiria > Patiria pectinifera. The sequence goes on along the minus strand of CM057134.1, from coordinate 1,644,102 downwards.
TACCTTTATTATGACGGAATCGGCCTCCTTGAGGTCACATGTTCGACACGTGACCTTGATCCACCAATCAGGCTTCCAGTAGAATATGAGCGCTGCAAGTCCCACGGTACAGACACACAATGCATAGCACAACCACGCCCATGCTTTACTTCGACGATATCCAAAACACACCTGCAAATTCATAACAAATCATTTTGAATTTCAAGAGCATGTCTTGAGGAACAAAAATTGGCTATCGGGGCAGGTGACAAACAATGTTTTCCTGATTAAACATTCAATCTAATAGATATCTTTCAGTCAGTGTTTATAGGATGAACTTTGACTGGAAAGGCAGCCTGATGACAGTGGCGTATCCAGGGGGGGGGGGGGCATACGCGGATTTTTTTGACAATTTTTTTTGTCAGCAATCATTTAAATAAATGTTTATAGAGTTCTTCTGACTGATCCCACCAAAGAAAACCCGCTCAACAACCATTACAATGCGCCGTGAAAAGGTCCATATAATAAGTATGCATAATAATGGACTTGCATTAAGGTTAAAACCCTGGCGATGAATTTCAAGTTGAACTTGAGACGCTGAAATATGTCTTTTCAAAACTGTTTGGACAAAAAAGGATGTTAAAACAGAGGAAGTTGTGTATTCAGATGTTTAGGAAATCTTTTGACGGATACACGATTCATTATTAAGATGCAGTGTACATGCAAAGAACAGAAAACGTTACAGAAACAAGTTTGAGAGCGACGAAAGACCACCTTCTTTATCCGTGAATGTCTACTTACGAAAGCGTCATCTTTATCCTCCTGTATCTCAAGTCCTCGCTGCTTGTCGCTGGTTCCCTTCGTCATGATTCATGTGCCAAACTGTCTTCCTCAACGTAGACGATGTCAGCTCATTCTGAGATCAGGTCACAAGCGCGAGGATAGTTGAGAGAAAATGAGAGAACATGTGGGGACAGATCTATGATATTACTTATAATTATATTTAAATATATAAACATATCAGTTTATCAAGAGTCAATGTAGGTGACTCTATCTTGATCATAGAAAACCTTTCAGTCCTAAATGGTCAACAGATAGGCCAAAAATCCTTCCGCCGATCTCATGAATAATTATTATACATTCAAATTATTCTATATTAGAGAGTTCTGAGAGCCATGGAATTGGGGGATTGAAGACATGTGGCACTGCACCCTCAGCCTGGACTTGGGGCCTCCAATTCTGAGCATCTATATATATAAGAGAGAGTTTAACTCGGCCTCCGAGACGATGTTTGCTCATGAAAGGATCCGAGACCGCGGGCTCCCACGGCGCCAAAATCGCTCCACGTCCGTGGAAAAATGCGGAGGGTGTCTTCCGCCGGGTCGGACACTTCGGGTCGTCCTGATTTTCCCGTACGGACCGGCGATCCGTTTCGTCTATTTTTCGTGACTGCATTTTGCGCAGGAATTTGCCGTCGTGTGCGCTTTCACGTTGACTGCCTGGCCGCCCCCTGTGCTGGCTTTTCTGCGTGTCTAGACTGTGCGAGGTCAGCGGCTTCGACGTAGGGGTTCCGTTTACGTGTTCTACTCGGCCGTTTTGCAAAAGCGTTCACCAAATTGTAGTATGGGGTGACCTTGGTAAAATATTTTTTCTCCATGGTGCGTGGCCACCAAGTGCCCCTATTGTTTCATATGCTTCGCTTGCCGCCCCTGCGCCGAGTGCAACGAATACTCAGAAGGACTACACATTAAGTATGCCTTGCGCGGTCTGACCAATCGAAAGTCTACACTGCGTAGTATTTCCGGGCTATGCAAAACTGTCGATAGCAACGCGTACTGCAGCCTGCTCCACACCCTGGAAACGAGGTTGGGTCTACGGTGCTCGCTATTTGAAGCGCAAGCATGTGACGTCGCGTGATAGAGTGCTGTTGCTTCCATAATGTGTTTACAGCTCCATGCTTCCACCACCAAGGCTGAGCGTTGTGAGTTCGCTGCCCGCCACGTATAATTCAGTGTCGTGTTATAATTTCGGGGGCCTGTTTGGGGTCAACGAAGGATCGATGCATTGCTTCATATATCGCGATCTTAAACGCAGTCACAAAAAAATCGACGGGAAAAAGTGTCCGACCCGGCGGAAGACACCCACATTTTTCCACGGACGTGAAGCCGCGGTCTCGGATCCTTTCAGGAGAAAACATTTCTCGGAGGCCGAGTAAAACTTGCTGTTATATAGATGGTTGAACCAACTTCAATAAAAGTTACCGACTTTTTCCTCGCAGACGGTCTCACAAATTGTAAGAAGTTCAAGTTTACATTTGTTGAAGAGTCCAATACTGAAACTTAATTATGACCTTCCTCCATGATTCACCGTTTGTAATTTTATGGTAACACTCAACATTTTCATTTCAAATGACACCTTCACGTTTATTGCATTATGATTTAAACCAGCCTTCGCCTGTGTACTACAGTAACCTTTTCACTACGTTTTCCAAATGCGACTGCCTCACAAAAAGCCAATTTAACAGACCAACGGCAACATAATTCTCCATGCTTCCACCAAGGCTGAGCGTTGTGAGTTCGCTGCCCGCTACGTATAATTCAGTGTCGCGTTGATAATTTCGGGGGCCTGTTTGGGATCAACGAAGGATCGATGCATTGCTTCAACTTATCGCGATCTTAAACGCAGTCACAAAAAAATCGACGAAAAAGTGTCCGACCCGGCGGAAGACACCCTCCACATTTTTCCATGGACGTGGAGCCATTTTGGCGTCGCGGGAGACCGCGGTCTCGGATCCTTTCAGGAGCAAACATTTCTCGGAGGCCGAGTAAAACTTGCTCTTATATAGATGGTTGAACCAACTTGAATAAAAGTTGAATCGACTTTTTCCTCGCAGACGGTCTGGCAAATTGTAAGAAGTTCAAGTTTTCGTTTGTTGAAGAGTCCAATACTGAAACTTAATTATGACCTTCCTCCATGATTCAGACTTTGTAATTTTATGGTAACACTCAAAATTTTCATTTCAAATGACACCTTCACGTTTTATTGCATTATGATTTATTGTCAAAACTGTACAATCAGCCTTCGCCTGTGTACTACGGTAACCTTTTCGTTTTCCAAATGCGACTGCCTCACAGTCACACAAGGCCAATTTACCAGACCAACGGGAACATTTACAGACAGTTATGGTACATAATTATCATGTGCGTAAATCGACCCCCCCCCCTACACACACACACATTTTTCAAGTGGGGGACATTGTTTGGTCCCCCTTCCCCCACTTTTCTTCCCCGAATAAAAATTGTAGCCTACAATAATGATTCTACTGCTCAAAATACATGTAGCTGATTCAATTAGGCCTACTCCAAACTCAAAACTTTAAAAGATGATCTTTCGCTGAAATTGATTTTAGTGGTCAGAAATTGCCTCAGATCACACCACATTAATTGCTTTTCTATAACTGCATGTCTCCTCAACTATATCCCCCATTTACATTTAACTCCCCACATTTCCATCCCCAACACTACGCCCTACCCGATCTATGATCGGGATCAACGAACTGAAGGATCGATGCATTGCTTCAAATATCACGATAAAGTTGAATCGACTTTTTCCTCGCAGACGGTGTCGCAAATTGTAAGAAGTTCAAGTTTACGTTTGTTGAAGAGTCCAATACTGAAACTTATTTATGACCTTCCTCCATGATTCAGACCGTTTGTAATTTTATGGTAACACTTAACATTTTTTATTTCAAATGACACCTTCACGTTTTATTGCATTATGATTTATTGTCAAAACTGTACATACAATCAGCCTTCGCCTGTGTACTACAGTAACCTTTTCACTACGTTTTCCAAATGCGACTGCCTCACAAAATGCCAATTTAACAGACCAATGGGAACATTTACAGACAGTTGCCACGGTACATAATTATCATGTGCGTAAATCGACGGGGGGATAGGGGAAACCCATGCACCCCCCCCCCCCATTTTAAAGCGGGGGACATTGTTTGCCACCCCCACCCACTTTTTCTTCCCCGAATAAAAATTGTAGCCTACAATAATGATTATATTGCTCAGAATACATGTGGCTGATTCAATTACTCCAAACTCAAAACTTTAAAAGATGATCTTTTGCTCAATTGGTTTTAGTGGTCAGAAATTGCCTCAGATCACACCACACAAATTGCTTTTCTATAACTGCATGTCTCCTCAACTATATCCCCCATTTACATTTAACTCCCCCACATTTTAATCCCCAACACTACGCCCTACCCGATCTATGATCGGGTAAATCAGCTTGTTTCGGATACAATTGGGTCTGAAAGTGGCGCTATTTAGCCATGTGGTGGAGGGATCGTTTTTTAAATGGCTACTTTTCCAGTTTGGGAAATAGCATTCGTTTTAGGGGTGGTCCGAATCCGTGGGTGAGAATAACTCCAAAAAGTCATTGGTCAACCCATCAAAAATTGAAAGGAAATGAGAGACGACATGTTGACATCATTTTTCTGTTCAGCCTGAACACCTGTAATAGTTCTGAGAATTTTTTAAAAGAATTTTGAAGTATGGGGAGTTATCACTGGTGTCTATAGAAAATGTTTACTTGGTTGCACCCATATTAAGATAATGTGATATCTTGAAGGTCATAGCCTGCATTAATGATAGGCCCCATCTGCAGAATCGAGCATCGTGGGTGACTGTTATCAAAGTCAGATCCCTGAGCCCGGCATCATCAAGATAGGAGCAACTAAGCCGACAACGTTGAATCCTTGATCAGCTTGTTTGTCCTGTCTATTTACTAAGCTAGCTCTAACTGTCTGCTCCATGTACTTGTTTCATAAATCACATATTCGGATGCGGTATTTCTGACGAACCTGCAAGGATTTCTGGCGGCAGGTTTCAGGATGCAGTTAGTGGAATGCCACAGTTCTTCCACAGTATTCCCTGTGACGAAAATAAATTGTTGAAAGAGTTGTTACATAAAAGCAGTGGCAGATTTTGTACGAATGTTAGCCCTTGAACAACTTCTTGTTTTCCTTTGCACTTTTACCAACTGTCCTGCTCTATTGCGTGCACACACAAACAAAATCAATGTTACATGTGCGGATCCAACTTTGGCTATAAGGGGTTTAACCGTCAAGGGGGTTCTGCATGAATTTCCTCTTTTTGGAGGCCCAAGGAGGGGGATTATGTCCCCTTCACCATATACACCCCCATAGACCCCACACAGAGTTATCGCTACATCAATGCAAATACCACACGATTTTGCACGCTTAGTACTTGAAGTCAATAGCAGTCCAACTCAGCATTAGAAATCTCTATTGAAACAATTCTTTGCCCAAGTTGAAAATGTGGTTTTTAAACGCAGGGCAAGATATACAAATTAAAGAAATCCCATTTCACTTACCTTCAATCTATGATGACAGAGATATTCGAATCACAGATTTTCTGTCTTTACAAATGGGGCTTATAAACCAGTAGTCTACATAAACATTATATTGTGCTACACTGAGTGTGGGCGTAGAGGTAATCCTTGTATATATATATATAGAGTTCAAAGGTCCGCTTGCTGTTAATTACAGAGGACAGAACACGTTAGATCGAAGCAAACCACAAGTCTAAATACGTTTGTTGAGCAGTGTTTGTTTTCTGGAAGATAAAGTTATGTCTGTGTATTGATGAAAGTCCACCAAATGATCTAGATAACTGGATTGGATGGGTTCAACACACATAATGAATTATGTTGTAAATTTGTCCATACTTTCTGCTGTGGTGTTGATGAGTTTCGATTTGCAGCCTAGGGCACTAATGAACATTTCATTTTCTCTGGAAGTCTTTTAGCTATTAAAATCACCTATTTTTTGCCTTTCCAGGCTAAATTCTAGCCAAAGGGAGGCCCGTAGGGGTAAGACTTGTGATTTTCTGTTTCTTGTTGACTTTCTTTCACAGTAACTATTATTTCTCTGTGGTGGTGTTAGCAGAAGTATCATGATTGACATTTGAGGGGGGGGGGGGGTTCGGGGTGCATGTGATTGTTTTGCTACTCCGGTTGTGACAAACTTTTGTGGCTCTGGATTTCATAAATACGCCCTCTCGTTGTAGTGCCGAGAGAATTTTGCACTTTGCTCTTTGGTCAAACTCTGATAAAGGGAGCCCTCTGTTGGAGAGCTACTTTAAGGGCGCTTAAAAAATGTTGTCAATTCAAGGGTGCTGGCCCCATATTTTTAAACGAAAGGCAGAATGAATATATGAGAACTATGACGGAAGACCTTTAATACTGGAGTAACCAAGCCCATTCCTTGGGATCTGGGTAGCTAAGGAGTATAATAATAACACGAGAAAGGAACGGATTCGGATCTTATGTGTTTGTTTGTAATTTGTTTGTTGGGGGTGTAGGGGGGGTGTTTGTTTGTTTGTTTGCATGTATTGTCAACAAAATGTCACTTCTTTTGTATTTCAAGAACCCGACCCTAGCCGGTCCACATACAAGCACATATTAACACCCAGTCGACATATCCTTCTAGTTTTAGAAACATTTAAGAGACAATGCTTGGGACATTGTGTGTTTTGCTGTATTTTAACAGGGAAATTTAATAGTGGATTATAACAAAATAATAATTGTTCATCTTTGCAAACAGCATGATGTCATGTAATAAAGTATTCCACTAGCGCCAGGACTCTATTCACCTACACTTTGCTTTGAATTTAGAATCAAATTTGTGTTCTCTAATGGAAATGAAGCGATCAGTCTGCTTGGTGCATTTCCGGCACGCAATATTATGTCTTTTGTCGTACTATTGATGGTCACAAACACACGAATAATGGTCCTCCATTTAGTGTGTATTGTGCTGATTTGGAAAACTACTGGTTTTATTACAGGCGTTTCCGTGTTTCGATACGCCATCGGCAAGCGTGCATTGTCGAAAAGGTCTACTAAAGTGACAGCTACCAGTACAGAAAATAATCTACATATTCACTTGTAACATGTAGGCCTACTGTGTCTAGTTTTCTCGTGGCTTGTAGGTTCTCGTATAATCTTGAAGAATCCTGGAGGTCTTCTTTATAATAAAGTACTGTCCATGTGTAAAGTGAATCCTAGAGTTATGTATGAACATATGTTTCAGCATCAAAAGAAAGTTTTGGAGATCTTCCTTTTTGTTAACTTGGGGAGGGTACAGTAACAGTAGACATAAACATAAATCATGAGATGAAAGCGTTCATTAGTGGCGAATTTGTATCGAAGAGGGCGTCCCAATCTTCTGCTTCACCGTGGTTTTACACTTTCCACTTCAAAGTGCTACATTTTCAACTGACAACAGGTGGAATATAAATTCATATCACACAAGATAGGTATTAGGTAAAAAGTAAGTTGCCTAAACAAACTTTGAATGAAACTGTACGCTTCGATTTCTGGCCCACATGTTATTTGGGGAAGAGCAAAATACTGAGATAGCGGATTTTTCCCATTCTACTTTTCGTCTCCGGCTTAATTTTAGGCTTCAACTTTCGCCAAAGACTCATTGTGAAGCATTCGATGTTGAAACCAAAAATTCATTAGCCTAAATTTTGGCCGTCCCGTAATATGGAACCTTTGTTCTTGGAAAAGACACGACGTAAGTTGAATTAGACAAACCCCCTCCCCCCCCCCTGAGCTTGAAACGAACCCAATTCTCGAGGTAAACAAAACTTCAGTCTGTTATACAATCATCATCTACAAGTTATAAGCATTACTGTGTCTGGTTTACATGACGTCAAATAGCATAACAGGTTGTATGGTTTTAACAAATCGTGCATCAGCAAATTAACCCTTCAACAAATTTGTACGAGGATTCTATTTTTGATGGCAAGTAATCAATCATCCCAAAACTGTAGACTTGGTTTTGCATTGAATTTTCGATCCCCATTCACCGTAAAAAGGCTTTATAACTCACAATAAGTGTAAATATGCATAGACGTTTGCTGGCCGCCGAATCAAGGATTTAAGGGGACCCGGTGAACCTTTGACGACGCTCGGTGCATCCGGTTTCGCGGAACAGCCTGGAGCCCTGAGTGTGATCCCAACTATTGTCATCGGAGTGTTCGAAACTGGCTGCCTTTGAAATGAGAGGGTGGGTTACCTGACCTCCTGACCTTTTGCCGGATTGGTTTTAGTTACCACGCAGACACGCCTAAAAATAAACACAAACAGACCTTAAATTCAAGAGTCAGGAGAAAATGTTATCGAAGTAATTGGAAGAGAAATTTATAACAAACAATTATAACAGTCATTCATTGTTAAAAGCATGACGCGTCGATAAGCCCTGAAAGTTAGGATGTCGGTGTATTTAGTAAATTCACACATGAAATTAATTTTTTTTAAATGGTCTCACTCGATTTTTTTCTGTCTGGAATGTTGGAGTGCTATTTTTAGCGACGAGGGCGCTCTTTTCATTACTTCTAGGAATGGTAACAATGCTTCTACAAATACTGGGTTGGCGCATATTGCATTGAACGCCAGTTTACCATGAGCAAATGAGTTTACATGTATATAGTGATGACGGCCATGAGTTAGATTATTTTTATACTTCAACTATATAGGTCAAATTTATGGTGACAAAAGAAGGAATTTCACGTAGGGCCATGTCAGTTTTCTAATGAAAAACATGATTTTTTTTTTCCTCATTGAGAGAAATTTGTTTGCCACGTGACGACCGTAGGCCTATATAGTTTGATAGTAAAACGGTACTCAAACCTAAAAACCTATAAGTTTACGCCTAAACAATCGTGCAACTAAAAAATTATAGGGTTTTCAAATCTTCACTATTGATAAACAACATTGATGTAACGGGCTGCAGTATAGATTGGCTGTTGTACATAACGTTTCTAGTTAATAATGTATCATTGTTGCTGACTAATACGCCTATACTTATACTGATGTATTTTTTATCAGTTTTATTTCCCATGGAAGTAGAACACAACGAGCTCAGTAGGGGGCAAACCCTAATCAATTATCAAAATATGCTCGATCACCCCCGGACAATAATCTTCGCTTTATACTTCCTAAATAGGTCTATACTTTTCAAACTGTTGTGAAGCAAAAGCAGCAGAGCTCTAGCGGCAGTAGCTTGCTCTAAGATCCACCGACCACCATTTTAGGTCACTATTCTTTTCACAAGGGCGGATCCGGGAGGAGGCCAACGGGGGCCATGCCCCCCCCCCCCAAAAAAAACAAACAAACACGGAAACCATTTTTTATTAAGTGACGTCGCAATAAAGGCAGGCACTGCGTACACCACCATCTTTTCCTCAAAAAGATTCATGGTTAAAGTGGTCAGAAATTGCCTCAGATCGCACCACAGAGCATCTAGAAAGAAAAAAAAACCCGGGCCCCTTAAGCCCCTTAACCCAACACTGTAATTTTTAGGACCCACTTTTTGGGGGACCAAAATATTTGGTGGCCCCCAAAAAAATTGTGTTCTGGATCCGCCCTTGTCTTTCCATTTGTCTTTTTCTACGCAAAACTCTGCACAACAAAACGACAGGGCAAAAGACCAAAATTCAAAAATTGTCAATTATCACCACATATATCGTGACATTTACACAACAAACCGAGTTTTTGTAAAATCATGTGAAGCTAAACGGAGATTTTCCAACAATGCGCGCAGACAACGAATGATCTTTGACCCAGTCTAGCTAAAGCCCAGCATTTTTGGGGGGGGGATGAGATCATAAAAAACCCATTAACAGATCATGGATTCACGCATCAATGGGGCCAAGCTGGCTGAAAGCTGAATGAACCTGGGGGGAAAAGATGATGATCATGATTATAATGAAAGTCAGTTTGAATAAATTATCTCAAGAGGTTTTTATGACGAGCAATTCATCAAGTTTTTATTCTGTGGGGACGAACCAGACTTAATAATCCATGAATAATATGCGTTCTTTGTTGTATATTCAAGATTTATTAAAAAGCAGTTCTCATGTACAGACCAATAAATATCAACAATTTTCATTGTCTGATTCAGTCGATTATCTCTGACATAAGAAACGAATGACGTTCAACGTTTCGAGTAACTTGGTTTGACCATCTTTTGTTTAGCTGTTAAAAAATGCTATGATTCTTTCATGATATTATTCGATGATGATGCACAGCTAAAGATGTCCTTAATAGCATGCTTGAAGGTCAAAGTTGACACGTACTTGTAACTCATTTTCGAGTCGACGCATCATGCACTATTCAAATCTCTCAACCATGGTGCATTACACTGGATATTTCAAAAGGGCTTTGCGGAAATAAAATGGAGAGAAAAAATACCGTGTAGTTTCCCTGCCCAATAGCTTTATCAACAACAAAGGGATATGGATGAAGTAGTGCAGTACGAGGCGTTGACACTGTTACTGTGCCAACAGTAACGTAAGGGGAATCCCCTGGTTTTTACCGCGAGACTGTGAGGTCACGAAATGCTAATCAGCATCACAATACAAATACAGTCAGGACTAAACATGATGTTTTGTTGTATGCTTACTGACCTGTGGCTGTGGAGGCAGTATTTCACAACACGCCACCATCCAGCACTCTCCAATCCCCCGATTGCGTGCAACGAGGCGCCTTGAACAGGAAATATACAATTTCATATTGGAAATTCGATGTTTTTTTTTACACCGATTATCGATAATATCGATAGTATCGATAGTATCGCAGACGAGCACAATGAATGGCTTTTGTTAGTCAACTCCGAATCGGACCAGCACTGCCTTGTACGGTGTGAGAATGGAATATACGGAAATTATTGGGTGAGTGGTGGTTAGCATTCATGCGCGTCATCGGGAAATCACCCACATTGCAAGGCACTGACATTAGGGTGAAGTCACATGGTCAATTTCAATAATAATAACAATCCTCCAACAATCTGATACACAAGAAAACGACTACTAATTAAGTAAGACATGTTGGACCACAATCACAAACCTTCTCCGACGCTCCAGGAGGGTTACAAGCCGGCCAGTCTCGCCTTGATACGGGAACAACGCTGGACGATACGGGAGAACGCAGTGGTACACCTAGGGATCCGCCCGCCGCCCTCCGCCCCACCCGTGGACGAGGACAAGCTAGCAAGGAAGAACAAGATGGTCTACATTCAGCCCGTTGGTGGTATGGCTGCGCCAGACCTCGCCTCGTAAGTCCAATCAATTCTTGGAAGCATTTTAAAATCACTTTATTAGTTGATTACAATTAACTCTTACACCTGTTAATTTACCTGTTAAGAGTCACCTGGGAATCAACTTCGTTAAAATTATTGTGAATTTCCGAAACAATCAGGAATTATGTCTAAATTAATTGTATTTGCTGACAATAAAATTAGGAGTTGAAAAATAAAAAAAAAAATGGTTAAATTTGATATAAACAATGATTGTGTCCGTTGAGATTTGCATTGCAGTTCTTAACTTGATGCAAAGGGTTTAAGGTTTCAGAAAATCATTATTAGAACTTGTTACAAATGGGATTCGAAACGACCGAGCAAGATCGGAGTTTGAGAAAAGACATCTTAACGAGAAAGCAGGAGGTCATTCTACATGAGACAGCTTGAGGACGAACTTGAGCTTTTAAAAAACCCAAGAGAATGGGCATTGTCCAATTTCATTTCATCGTGGCTACTTTTCTTTCTGCATGTGCTATTAATCTTTTTTTAATGATGTAAACATCTCGAACAGGGGTGGATCCAGGTTTGGATCAAGAAGGGGGTTAACTGCCAAGGGGGGGGGGGTGGTAGCTGCCTGGAGGGGGGGGGGGGTTAGCGGACATTTCCTGTGGTTTTTCTGTTTGATTTTCCTATTTTTTGCGGCCCAAAGGGAGGATTTAGACCCCTTAAACCCCCGTAGATCCGCCACTTGTTGAATCAAATAATCCGTCCAAAACTATCAATATTTTTTTTTTTTTTGGGGGGGGGGGGGGGGGGGGAGAAGAGCCAAAATTCTTGATTGATTGATTGAAAATGGATTGAATAGCATGTCAGTTGCACCAAATTGTTGATTCAGAAATTAAAAAAGAAATTGCCAATCCACATATAATGTCATTGCATTTATGGGACTGAATTCAATTGTGATCAAGTCTTCCTGTCACCTGGCTAGCTGCAACCACCATGCCATGGTTTCGATTTTGGAAATGTTTGGCCAATTATAAGAACATAGTGCCCTGTATCCATTTTATGTCAATCTTCGAAGTTTACCATGCGTATAAATTTTCAAAGTGTTTAAACAAAACCAACAGAAATGTCACAAATTTACGTCAATTGACCCAGTTAAATACTAGTGCTGGTGTACCCATCCGGGTCTGCAATTTTTCGATTGAAAAAAAAGTAAAACTGAATACATTTAAAGCACGGTAAAAAAAAAAAATCATCGTATGGATCAAAAGCTTGGCGTCCATTTTGTGCATTCATAAATTGGCAGCTTATCCGTATTCAGTAATTCATCGTAAATAATTTGACACGTGAATTCTGAATGAACTGACTTTTAAAAGCTATTAAAATGACGCAGGATTATTATGCAAAATTTATTTCAGTATTTTTATCCACAATTTTTTTTTGAACGAAAGAGTATCATGATATTCTCAATGAAGAAAAACGCGATAGTTGAACAGCCCAAAAGTCTGGGGAAAAAATCGAACTCTGAAAAAAAAATCTCAAGCCAAATTACTGAAAATTATTAATTTTAAACAGAATTTATAAGAGAAAAACAACTTTGTCTTTACTGATGATATATTATCGCTATGATGAACTAAATCCAAAATTATCTGAGCTTTTTTCTTTGGTTGTAAATTGGGTCCGAAATTGAGGAGAAGGAGCGCGCGAGGGTCGAGGCCATGGGCCGTGGACACACGGGTCGAAAGTCCCTCGATTCACGGTGCGGGTTCTCGTTATATCGAATTTCAAACATGAATGTAACCCGAACCTATACTGAAAAGGGAGAACATAAATCACCGTATAACCAACTCGCATTATTGGAGTACTTAGTACAGTGAAACTATTATAAACCATTGCAACTGAAGCCATATTTCATTTGAAACTTACAACTGCCATTGTCTGCTAAACTAAATCAAATGAGATGTGCATATTAATGAGCTAATCCGACAGAGCAGCTCGTACCCCCACCAACTCGTACTTATAGTAATATTGCACCCCGTACAAAAGGGGCACCGTACATTTTCGGGATTTAGGATTAAATTCTCACAAGAAAAACCAAGATTATGTTCTTAACTGAGTTGATATAAATGCTGGAAATATTTAAACCGGTGTTTCGTGAGCAAATCAGTTAAAACTGGGATGGATTCCGGTCTTGGAAGCGAGACCGTGAATGTACGGCATGGGCCACCGGAAGGCGCCACTCCCGGTCCTCCCGCCGTGCAAGCGCCGATAGGCTCGCCGTCAACGCGGCTAGTTAGCCGGGCCGGTCCGGCGTCTGGTGCAAGGACCCGAAGTACTCGGAACTCGATGGCATTAGAGCTAAACGTCCAATCTTTTGTATCAGACCTACTCCGTGTACATAGTTGATATTTTGTCACTAAAATATATAGGGAAATCTATAACATCGTTTCCCCTTATTCTGAATCTGCTGAGCTTTACATAAATTAGTACTGTTATTAATTATGAGCAAGGTCGTCAATCGCTTCTCAAATGTGTGGTGTGTGGGGGGGGGGGGCATACCTTGATCGCGAAGCGCGAAGCCCTAACAGTGTGGGTTCAGGGCCCGTTTAAGGGCCCCGGAAAATTTTGGATTCTAGACGCTCTGTGGTGCGATCTGAGGCAATTTCTGACCACTTTAGCCATGTTTTTAAGCAAACAATCATTATCGATTTTGGAGTCATTGAATCAGCTATTCTGAGTTATAGAATGAAATGTAGGCTAAACGTTTTATTTGGGGACGAAAAAGGTGGGTGGGGGAACAAACGAATAATCGCCCGCTGATTATTATGAGTATCATAATCACTGACGTTATTTTGTGGGACGTGAGGTACGTTTCGTTGGGTTGTACGGCTCATGTTTAAATTCTCACGGCAACGTTATTTTTTAGGCATCAAAACAAGAAGGAAATGCACCAGTGGCATAACATTAATGTGTATAGGGCCTAGTGCTAAATTCTGTCGATAAAAGTGAACAACTGTGATAAAATCGCAAACACAAAATTGAGCATTTGCTGAACTAAGTCTCACGCGTGAAAGGCAACTCTTTGAAAAATAGTTGTCGATCCGGAGGTATATACGGAATTACCCCTCGTTATCTGTTGTTGAAAACAGTGGCGGAACATAGTGTCCAATTTGGGGCTGGGACTTGGGGCCTCACTTTCTGGAGGGGCACTCGTGGGTTTAAATAGTAAAGAGTTATTCTGCGTATAGGGGCATGTGACGGGGCAGGCAGTGGGCACAACTGGTCTCAAGCATGCAGGGGTGGTACCCTTGCCCAACACCTTGCCCATCACGCCGCCGAATCTTACAAGTTATATTTACATCCGAAACTGTGTACCGTAAAGTATGCATCACCCCAAAGAGAATTTTTAATGAAAATATCAAACACAATAGAATACCAGTTATGTATACATTCTGGAATGTGAGACGGTCCTGGTCTTAGTCATACCTTTATAGTGTTGCAATTTTCCGATGAAAGAACGTTTGTTCCCAAACAATCAGATTTAAGGGATAACCTGTTTACTACAGGGTGAGTCAAAAAAAAGCGGAACCCAAACCCCGAAAAGTATATTTCATATTTTAAATAAATATGTAGCACCAAAAACAACAATGACTGGAAAGCCAATTCCAGAAATTACTTTGAGAAGAAAAACATACTGAACGCAATTTAAACGCAATGACCCTGTATTTCCTTTCCAAAACTGAAACCAGCTTTTGGCAGAGAAATTCCTGTGTCGTCCAATCAGTTTCACCGGCCAGTTTAAGATTAAGACGTTTCACAGAAAACTTTTTGAGTCTGAAAAAAACCCAACCGATTTGGGGTACGTGTACTCATTTGCAACCCAAACAACATCAGAATGCCAGTGGTCATGATTTCCGACAGGGCGTATCCAGTTTTGGTTCCAAAAATGGGGCAACTTTTTCAAAAAGTTAACCCATACAGTGACCTCGATTTTATATTTCGTTCGGAGAATTCATGCATTGAGGTTTATATTCTGAAAAGAATCACGTGAAACAGATAGGAAAGGTTTGAACTCTCCTATAAAACGATGAAAAGCGTGCCTGCCCCTTCCGTGTGGGGATGCATAATGTTATCGCGCCAAGTTGGATGGCGTGATGTATAGGCCTATGGCATGAATAATAATAAGAAGAAATAATATTTCCATTTTTTCCTCTTGGAACTCGCTACAATGGCGACTCGCGTTGTCAAAGAAAATTCAGTAACACCAGAATCATTGAACAACGAGTTCAATTTAAGCATCATCGGTTTGAGCTAGGTTCATAAAAAGGACACCAAAATCTCTTCATATTCTGGAAATAAAGTACGCATGCACCAAGGTCGATTATCGTCAACAATATCATCAATTACAGGTTTATGTTTAAATGTCCCTGTCAGTCTTCATTTTTGTACAATTATAAGCCGGATTTAGGCCATTGAAATGTGGCTCCTTTGCATTCTAAGCTATCCATTCTTAGTTATCCATGGAGCCCATTAAATCGGCAATAATTTGGAATGAAAAATGATTTACAGAACACGATACCTAGATATGAACGTGTCCCACTTTCTCAATTAAAAAAAGAAGGAAAAAATACACACTTTTTCCTTCACTACTAACAAGCCCTCTCTGACTGACAAAACCCTTGAATTTTATCTAAAACAAAAAAAAAACATGGCTAATTGTAAAGCGATCCCCTTCTCAAAAGAATGCATTTTGTTTGTCACAAACTGCAAAAACGCAGGACATGAAAATGCTCCACAAAACGTCCATTTTAGAGTGTATACGAAACAATTTTACGAACTCAAGATATACTCGGTTTATTGTCAGTCCAGCTAGGTAATTGGAACCAAACTCTGCATATGACAAACACTGAATGCAGAGTGCAGTAACATGGTTAATTTAGAAATTAAAACACACCATGAGAATCATTGATGTGTGTTAATCTCTTATTTTTTATCTCAAGGTCACAGTTAATGAGTGGCGGCAAATTTGATGGAGCAGAAATCAGTCCCGTGTTAAAGTTACAGCGTGATAGAGTATCCGTCTAATACCTCACAGTGTTAAATTAAAACCGCAGTCTTTCAGAGCAACGATTACCTTATCCCCCAAAATACATTTTGTTAATTGGCATGAATCATATCGATTATTTCCCCATACTTCATCCCTGGAGTACGATCATCGATCGATTTAGCCCATTGCGTGACTCTTGATCCACCCCGCGACCTATTTCCAAGAAAAACGGCATGTAAATACCAGTAATAATAACCGTTTGGCCGGACAAATCCTATGTTATCTCTGTTCATATTGGTATAGCCGCGCTATGTATGGTTGGACCGGACATATCAGTTAGGTCAACAATTATTTGCAAAACCGTAACATTCTGAGTAAATATTTTATTAGAGGGTCAGTGAAATGAATTTTTCTCAGGAACATAATTTTGTGCAACTTTCTACTCCTCTAAAATGCATGAAAACTATTTGACGTCCCTTTTTGGTTAATTTTATTGAAAAGTGCACTTCTTTAAACATTATAAAATTTGCCATACTTTTCTGGACAACTGAGGGAGCTGTTGATGTGAATCTATTTCAGGAAGACACTGTTCAGTTTAGGGGTTTTCTGTTCAAATATATTGTGAACTCAAACATTTGCTCATTGAAAACATCTCTGAGAAAGGTTTGCTCACTTGCTCACTGGCTTACTGTCATGTACTGACGCAAAAGCAAATCACCAAAGAACGGACAATTTACGACAGCAAAATATCAAAAATTCTGGCAAATTTTGATGCTAAAATAACTGTAACATTAAGGTTTCTGCCTGAAATGACAACACACTCTTGCTCATTATGGAAATTTTCGTTAGCTAAAAAAACACCCCAAAAGGCACCAAAATACCCTTGGAAATGGCAAAACAAAAATGGAAAATAAGGTTAAATGGGACACAAATGTGCATTTTCAAGGACTGCATTAAAAAAATCATTACATGAACCCTTTAAGACTATTTCAATTTAAATTCTGGATGACATGGATTTTTTGTTCATGATACGGCAATTTTGTTTTATTATGGCAAATGTGGAACACCATAATCATAATTCACTCTCTGTCAGTCTTACTTGTTTTAATATCAGATCTGCTATCTAGAAACTTCAAATTGGATAGATGGGAAAATCAAAATTTAATGCTGTACTTTGAAAATTACAGTCTGAACAATAGAAGTACTGCATGAGCTCTAATTTTGGGGAATTCGCCCCTCACAGACCCCTCTTATGGGTTTGCTTGGGTCTTCTTACCCCACAATAATTCCCCGACCAATTTGGGTCCATTTTATACTTTAATCCACATGATTATTTAACATAACCCCTTGCAAAATGTGACATAGTGTATAACAATTTGGCAACGCGGAAGTCTCCCAACATTAATGCTTTAATTTCGTTTCGATTATTTCCTTACTGAGATGCATGTGACACATGGCAAGGTTTAAAGGAACTGTTTCCTTAATAAATCGCGGTAATAAATCTAGTTTTTATTATCTATTCATTAATACCTAAGGCAGTATACCCATTGCTATTGGTTGAGAGACGGCACATGGCCGGTTTTAATCGGTTGATAAAGACCGACTGGCTGGTCTTAAACACTTTTCCAGAGTCACATGAAATTTGGACTCCCATGAAATCCGGTGCCTTTTACCGTTTTATTGATTGAACATTCAGAATCCCCACGTAGGCATGCGCATGACTACCAGTAAGGCAGTATTGCACAGTCCTAAATAACAAAATACACCGGCACAGCTGCGTTCTGCGCCACATCGCGCAGTACGCGTGACGCTCGCGCCAAGCTCCATATCAAAAGTTGTTTACACTACTCGCGAGGCTAGAGGGGTGTCCCCAAAAAAACATGAAGTGAAAGTGTTGAACAAAATCGCTGGAAATGTATAATCTGTTGACTTGTTTAGACTTTTTGGACCGAAGGTTTAGATTTTTGGGCTCGGGTACCGTGATTATCAGCATCGAGACTCCAACCGGTCTTAAACAAGTGTTTAAAACCGGCCAAGCACGCATTTATTCCCTTATTAAAGTCACGCCGTTAAATGATATGTTCAACATAAGAAATAACTACAACAACGAAGAGGGGCGCTGTTTGTGTATATTATTCACATGACATCCTCGTCTCGAGATTGCCCTTTAAGGACGTGTGGTCATTAGCCCCATTCTGCCACACGCGTGACTGTAGATGATGCATGTTTATGTTTTCTCTACGTCTGATAAATTACACGAGGAAATACCCAATCCTGTTATTGAATAAAATTAATGTTTTTCACCCGTCAATTCAGACAAAATATCTCATTGATATTCAATTAGAGATTTACCACAAAAATAAAGTGTGCAACAGGTTTTTCCCTTTTCCCCAATATCATTTAATTCTTCAATATCATTTAATTCTTAAATGATATTGGGGAAAATAATCATAGTCGTGAAATGATGTTTTGGAGAATACATGTATTATAAATTTTGGCTTAAACACACGGTACATATTATTTTTATTTTGCACCTCTGGTTCTCGCTAGCAAAAGATGGCTTTGCAGAGTGATCAATTGATTGTTTAATCATTGATGGGCGAAGTCCGTTAATTTCGCCATTTTTCTTCATTATAGGATAAAGGAAAAATTGTTGTCGACGGATTTTGGACCAGCTTAAGATCTCAAGTACATATTAAAGTCAGTGCCTTAGTAATAATTAACAATTATGTCAAACTTTTGAGTAGGACCTACGCCTGGGCCTAATTCTATTCTGATTATTTGTTTGTCATTTTCCTAATCATAATCACTTGGAAACCACGAGTCAACAACTCGTTTGCACGTTGTGTTTGGCATGGGAGAGGCTTGCAAAATAAAGGTTTATGTCACGTCCGTCAACAAAAGATAAGACGATATGTCATTGTATCGGGAATGTGGCCGGTGGAGGGAATGTCCCCAAATTTCCACCATACTGCAGTCTTTCTTGGTCATTGTTTGTTTAATTGTGCAGAGCGCCACCAAGCGTCGAGAGCGGAACACAAACTTGTCTTTTAAAGGGGTACGCGCATTGTAAATGTCACGCGCTTGGCATGGGGCCAAAAAATAACAATCAGTGGGCCACTCAAAGCCGGAAATTGTGCCTGAAAATGTTTCTGTCTTTGTCACAAGACTGGAGCCGAAAACATTAACGGCGAATCGAGGGACTTTTTATGACGTTATTGTTAACACAAAACTGTGGACATGAATATTCCTCTTAATAAGCTGTAGACCCAACCAAATACCCAGTTTGATCCTCACAAATCATGTCGACACTACGATTTTTGTCAACAAGAAAGTATAAAAATCAGCTGATCCAGCTTGATTCCTTTAATTCCTTCAAAAATCATACAGTACATGTTATCATACCCTTTCACCAAATTAATGGGGAAAATGTATTCCTCTCGTATTCGTCAACGTTTGATATGACATAGGGCATCTAAATTGTTTGTGTCAATGGTGATAGTCTGCTACCTATGACTGATTCTATCTCCGTTTCGATATGCACGGTGCGTCCTCTGGGAACGCGACAAAAAGGGGGACCAGGAACCTATACCGCATAGGAAACATTTCGCAACTTTAAAATTTCCGCATTCCATCGTAAAATTGTTGTGGCGTCATATTTTCAAAAGTACAATGTATACCTGCATTATTGCGTTCAGATGCTTGGTTCACGCAGAAACGGGGCCAAATTCCGACAAAACTAAAACCGCCAACGGCCGTTCCGTTCCTATCGGAAGTTCCGATAGGCGAGAAAAAACGGGTGTGACCAAAAACGGAATAAGCATTGACGGATTGCGGGGGGGGGGGGTCTATACTCCCCCCCCCCCTCTCTCTAAGCTTGGCAGCTAAACTCCCCTCTTGATTCCAACCTGGATATCCGCGCCTGATAAGTGTTTTGTCTCATGAATAGTTTGTGGGATGGAAAATGGCCAACAGAAGGCAGGGGTTTGAAAATGGCCCCCTTCCAAACTGGTGTTAACGGGTGATATTTTGGGCCTTGGAACGGACACAGTGACGAAGATTGTTTAAGGTTTGTTTCTGACGCACAAGTTGCCCCACTCCCATCTTAAGCCTTGCAGTGGGTTTAGTCTTCCTCCCCTAACCGCGACTAAAATTAACACTAGTTTCATCACTAGAAATAGACACTACACTACAGAATGGCATAAGACCAATCCATATTCCCTTGGGATTTCTAATATTGGGTGCTTCACAACTCATGGTCAGAAGGATATTACGAGGCGATTTTAAAATTAGTTTCAGGGAACTATCTACAATAATAGAAATATAGAGTCTGGTCACATGCTAAGCAGCATGTGAAATAGTTGGTTCCCAGATCTGTGACTGGGGAAAATGAAACAGTTTCTGAAACTTTGAAATCAGCATTTGGCGTTATAGACACGGTGTTGGGTTAAAAGGATTACCACATGGTCTTCAGCCAATGAGTAAGTAGTCTTATTTCAAATCGTTTTGGGTTTGACACTAAAACATAAGAGCCGTTTTTGCCATCTTACGGCCGGGTGGGGGTCGAATTCGACCCCTCAAAATTATTTTTTAAAAACACACAATGGACGCGATTTATTTACATGAAACTTTGTTCATTAACAGAGACATTCATCGGAGTGCGCACATATGCAAAGATTTAGCTTATTCAAACTCAGCAGTGTATGATTATGATCATTAAGATTTCACATTTCCATACCTAAACAAGTGATTTTTTTTACACATGGTCAATAAAAAAAAGCTTCGCATGAAGTTGATTTCAAAACATCCGCAAGACATGAGTCTAAAACCAATAAAGATCTGGCACGAAAAAAATCGCGCGTCGATGAAAAACAAAAAAATACAGACGGCTGATTCCGCTTTGGTATTTGTAGAGCTAAGGTCTATTTTTTCTGTAAATCTTACTTGTTGTGGAGAAGGGACAAATGCATCAACCAGCCCACGTAGCCACAAATAGCAAGCACCTGCTTAAAATCATTTACTACGTTTAAAATTGTCTCCATGTTTGCCGTGCCCCGCTGTAAAGTTCATTCGGAAGATCCCTTTGCCAACTTGCGTCAATGAGGTAATTTCGGTCCGCTTCCATTGTTTGAGTTTTTGCCAAGAGGTGACGCGCCTTATTTTGAGTCCGACTAATAGAGAACCTACTTCCACATTTTGTCTTGGGTTGAGGTCTTAACTCTTAAACCCTATTGGGTGTGTAATTCTGTGTCATCCTCATGTGACTGATCATCATGAAACATGCTACCAAAATAAACATTTGAAGCGGGAAAAGTACCCATACATTTTTTTTTATAAATACCCGTTTGTTTGATAAGTGATCGAATTATTTTAATGGTGTATTTAGTTACAATCACCTAAAACATTGTCATGCAGAAAATTCAAGTTCGTAGTTTTGGCGACGATTATACAATATTTTCAGAAATGGTATTTCAGTTGACGATTATTTGAAATTATCTTTTTGATATTTTTGTGGTGTCCTTGTTCAAAGTTAACTTCATAAACAGACAAGGCCAATGGCTGTCGTATTTTGTATTTTACAATTTCCTTCTTCCTGAATTTGAGACTTTGCTTCATCATCCGAGGAGTTGTGTTTCGCAACGATTGAAGAAGTGTTAGTAATGTTTTCCAAGGAATTGGAAAACACCGAATGAAATGAATTTTGTTTGCGGCACCATCGTTCATACATTTTGATTAACAATATCTTACCGTGGCACTGAGGCACTTACTCGAAATGCTTCCGCATGCAATTAGTTTCGCACAAAATTCAAAGTTATTAAAATGGTGGAAAATAATTGTTCAAACGAAATGCCAATTAGCCTCCAATCCACATCATTGGAAAGTTTGTCTGTATCAAAGAACAAAGGATTGACAATAAAGGAACTGGCGAGTACGCGGAAAACGGCAGTTTTTCATACAGGAGCAGACGGCGTATCAGTGCAAGAAGACACAACCAGAATGAGATATTATCACAAATCAAACTTCTGGGCGCGATAGCCCGAAATGAGTGCGAGTACGTACCCACCCCTACCCCCAAGCTGCAACCATGGCGGCCATAAAAGCTGATCTGTGGAGGAAACGACCAACTTATGGCATGGTTTTGATGCGCATACAATGAGAACATCTACAAAACTATGTTTAGTAGTAATTAACTTGTTTCTATCTATCCACGGACCACGGTGTCATCCATATCCTAATTCAGACTTAATTGA
The DNA here is from genome assembly GCA_029964075.1 of Patiria pectinifera. Lineage (NCBI taxonomy): Eukaryota > Metazoa > Echinodermata > Asteroidea > Valvatida > Asterinidae > Patiria > Patiria pectinifera. Next base: position 1,621,706 of record CM057134.1, on the reverse strand, counting down.
TATGCATTATAGATGGAGATGATCGAGTATAATGAAGCGACCGTATTTTTATCCCTGCTCCACCGATGAGATGTGTGTAACGTCTCTCACAATCATGAGGGCCAGGGAGAATAGGGTTTGTGACTCATGATCAGTGGGTCTGGGTTCAAATCCATACACTGACCATTATACGTTTGTGTCCTTGGGCAAGCTATTCTACCCCAACTCGTCTCTTTTTCATCAAGGAATACACATGGGTACCTGTTTCGCTGGGCGGTAACCCAGTGCTGTAGGACTCGAGTCCAGGATGGACTCGGACGTGAGTTCGTCTCTATAGTCGCAACTTTGGTGACTCGAACTCGACTCGACTCGCATCGGTAAAAGACTCGGAGTCGACTCAAGTGACTCAACTTCAACACTGCAGTAACCTGTGATGGACTGCCAACTCATCGTCGGGAATAGAAACAGTGTCAATCGTTGCATCATGCCGAGGAAATCGGAGATAAAAAGCGGCCAAGAGTTTTCTTTCCACACGTATTTGTGTCAGTAACATTGGAGCGACACCGGTCCTGTTTTATTGGCCCCTCGGTTGAGTCGAAAGAGAGGCTGAGATGGCAAGTTTCAACCACCTGAATGCACTCCGTAATTACTTGTAGCCTACAAACCAAAGAATCGGGTAACCTTGTTTTCATTCCCATATGACGATCTTGTTCTGCGTACGATTGGATAGAGCAGATTCGGAGATGCAAATGTGACTACAATTTATCCACCTCGTATGCAGGACAGCAAGGATTATAAAATGCACCTTTGGAGATTTGAACAATCATCTAGATTTTGGAACAGCTCACACAGGACGTAAAGTAGCACTGTCTTTATAGTTACCGTATCGCCAACAGCGTGATACAGGTAACATTTCCTCAAATTCGACTGGCCCTGGTGGACTCTTGTAATACACATGCTAGCCCGATGATACCGGTCAATTCACAGCCTTGTTTCCTGTGCCCGGATTCTTCAAAAAAAAATGGAATATCATTTTGTCAGCCGCCGTACAGGCCTACCTACCCAGAGAATAATTACTTCAGGTCAACGGGGAGAATAATTATTAGGTTATGATATCTTGTTCGTGAGAAGGAAGCATTGTAATATGACAAGGACGAGGCAAACTTGTACTAGGAAGTATTAATTTGCTAAGATTTCATCGGATGTTTTGGGAGGATGGCTTTTGCTTCAGCACAACATGCTTATAGTTACAATAATTGAACCAGATTCGGTAATTCCGTACTTTTGAGTACGGTTTCACACAAAGTTATCAAGTGAGTGGCGACTTCTGAATGAGTAATTAAAGGGACATATATTTGAAGCAGACTCGGGATCAGACACAAAAACCCCTTTAAACCAAATCGGTGAGCGCAAGTGCACTTTTCGGAAACAGTTTCCGAGCAATATAATGTTCAGTGTTTCAAACAATTGTTTTGAACTGGTGAGTTGAGTTTTGAATGAATTTTGAAGGAGGTTTTAGGCATGAATTGTTTCTGTTCGTCTTTCCTGTTTTGTATTGTGCTTGGATGATATTCACAAAGGTTGTGGCATTTCCGTGCATGTATGGCAGTTTTAATCAAGAAAGCTTTTGGAAGCATGCAACATGAGCCAGTGCGCTACAGTGACGACTTTGTGCTGAAAATCCAAGGTTGGATCAAAATTTTGCCAATGTACCATTGACAAGGAATAACCAAGGCAAGACTTCAACGGGGAAAACTTATATCATCTTGACCAAACTGGCGGGTCTGGTGCGCAGGTTTTGCAAGGATCTTTCAAGGGACACCGGATTGTCTAGAATGCATCGTTTCCCAAGACGATCTACCCAGCCGTATAACGAACGGTTAGTCACCGCCCGGTCCCCATCCAACTCACGCTAATACCAATTAAGGCTGCCCGTGTTGGGTCAGGAGAAGGGGGAAGCCATGGTTTAATAAGAACGGAAAGTGAGATCATGTCGGTAGGCCCAGAAGGTTGCTGACAGTCAGTGTAATACTTTGCACACCAGCGGTGAGAAGCCCTCTTTTGTTCCAAGCAGACCGACCTCAGCCTTGTGCACACCGCGCAACGAGAACGCCCTCCACGCACCATGTCGCTGGCTTGAGCTCGTGGGTCTCAAGCGCGCTGATTGCGGCCGGGGCTTCACAGTACACGCGCTCAGTCGGCGCTCAACAAGTAGTACTCCGTAAATGCAGCAAAACAATTCGATCCAGCGTTAGGTTTTTTTCCCTCACTCAGTGTTTTACTCGAACACAAACACAGCACTATTTATTTCCTGACCAGGTACGAACCAAATGTTGTGGACTTGCTAATTTCTCTTTCGAGTTTCCATAAAAATGCCACCAAGTTCCTAGAAACATAAACTCGTCGCGCGCGCTACCTGGCGACTCGAATACAGCCCAACCACGTGTCATATCAACTGGAAATTCCCAGGCCCTTCTGAATGTATTTTAACAACATCAAACATTGAATCGGTTTCTATTCGACTGACAGCATTGAGGATCGACAAAGTTTCCTTGTTTTATAACAACGACATCACTTGCACGCAGAGAGAACAACTGAAATCTGGAGGGGAAAATCATCCAGTTATCTTCAGTCATGGAATATCCTATTGAAACTGTGTTGCACCAGTCACCGGGCCAAGCATCCCCGGTGTTCTACGCAGAAAGGTAGGTACTAAAAATTATATTTTAGCTTGGAAAATCGTAAGTCCTAAAAAACAACAGACAGCAGGAGCTTGTTGGAAATTGAATGCATTCAACGAGCATAATTACATAGGTATACGGAACGGGCTCAGAGGCTCTTTCGACGGTCTGAGATCTTCATGTCGTATACGGTTGGACCGATCGACTTTCCGAGCATTACAAAATCTGACTTCAGTGTCATTTATTTTGTCCCAGACTACGGTACATCCATCAAACCGTCTGTTTGATGGACTTTCAAATCATGCGGAACTATGGCCGTGGGCGTCGTCATGATTTATTTTCTATATAGAGGGTCAAAATCACGGACAGAACACGTGCTGGAAGGTAGCTATGTTCATATAGAGTCGGAATGAAGTCGACATGACCCGGAGTCGACAAAAATCGCGGCGTCGGTCAGTTAGACAAATGAGAATCAGTGTCAAGACAGATGGTCGTCGGCTTGTCTATGAGCTGGACTCGAAAGTCTCCGTTTATGTGACATTTTATTTATATTCTGTGACTCAGTCAGTCGGGGAGTCAGTCAGTCAGTGTTTCAGTCAATCAGTAGGTGATTCAGTCACTCAGAGAACAGTACCTAAGCTGTCCCTTCGGTCTAGCACAAACGGGCAACTAGATAGGTAAACAAGGCTGTATCAAAGCCACAGGTTCTCTGGAAAAAACCGACTGTACTCACCGCAATATCCATGTGTCATGTCTTCGATTCTACTGCATTTAACTCCGCAGTAAAGTATATGGTGCAAACATCTCGCCAGCAAATGAGGTGTTGCTGGTTCGAATCCGTTCAAAAACAAGTCAACTGCGGCGAACTGGAAATAACATTAACAGAGGAGTAGATCAGTGTACGTTTCTTGGGAAAATGAATTGTGATATTACAAGGCACTTTTTTGTCAAATGCTCAATGATGAAACCACCACAGTGAAACAGATGCAATATTCTCGAAGTGCCCAAAAATCTTGGAAATTATAAAGTTTCAGTATTTTCACATTCACTGGAAAAATGACACAAATTGTCGAGTTTCTCCCTCTTTATTTTGAAACTGCAATAATTTATGTATCTGTTCAGATCAAACAGTACAGTTGTGACTGCAGTAATCTGTGGTCGAATAAAAAAATGAGTAACGAAGGACCGGGATGTATTATGTAATCTTTTAGGAATTAGCAGGGGAAAAAATGTAATACTATAATAATCTATATCCTACACTATACAAACAGTTGGGTAAACACTGTTTTGCAATGTTTTTGGCCCGACACTGGTATGAATTTACCTCATTTTTGTTAATTCGGGTAAAAATTTATCAACTACTGGGAAGGATTTTCCCAAGAGTGCAGTCAGTTGGTGTACCAGCATTGGTCTATGATACCAACCCGTTTGCCCGACCATTGTTTTGAGTCCTGTTAGCTTGGCCTGCTTTTGAGCACATCTCTCCCTCTGCGTCCATGCATATTATTCAGAGGGAACGAGAGGGAAAATTTAACTAGAAGTGGGAGGACCCTTCAGAACAAAATCTCGAATGAAATCCAACGTACCACGCAATGAATTGGGAAAAAAATTAATCATTAGGCCTAGCAGGAATCGAACCTTGGTCGGAGGTGGAAGGAAAAATACTACTAACAATAAAACATTAAACCTCCCATGATAAATCTTCAATCTTGCTTGCGCAGTCTGGTTATCATTAATTCACTACACAACGACCAGTCAGGCCCTACGAAATCTGGTCTCGCTTTACTTATGTGGACTCTAACCGTCATATATGACTTTTCACTGTCTAAGGCACGCACATTACAACCAATGAGTCCGCATTACAATTTTACATTACTCCGGACACAGTTGTAAATCACGAATTTGTCGACACTTATACAGGGGTAATTATCATTATTTCTGGTAATGAAACCAAGGATACCTCAAAAGTGCCCTAGGCACTGTAGCTTGCGAGCCTGAAGAAACTTGAAGAGAGGGGACAATGAAAGGAAATTACAGTTTTAGAGGTGAGAGGAAAACCCCAGAAGAATATTCTGGGGAAAACCCAGGGAGTCAGGCAGGTCTGCATTGTCAAGTCGGCAATTAAGCTTGCATATAGTTGCACAATGCGACAGGAAATCTCTTTCGTGAGTTATCGTGGTTCTGAAATGAAATGGCAGAAACTGAACGTTTCGGCCAATATTCACGTCGTCAGGAGACGCACAGACAAGAAACTGTTCAAATTAGACCGACATAATGACACCTTTCCCTTTCTTCTCCTGTACTGTCCTCTTCACCGTCCGTCCAGGTAGGCCCTAATCCACGTAAATTCTTCTTTTCCGTTACGCCCAAGAGGCCGTAATTGGAAACGGAGAACAGTGGTCTGGATTGAGGTCAAACTCCTTAATGTAGTTCCTGATTACTGGAGATGAGCCCCGGCTCAACGGACAACAAACAAACCAGTCACGTGGTTACGGTGCTCGTTCATGCATTTGGTAATTTATTTGGCCGAGTTTCCATAGCTATACCTATTATGTCTGTCGAAGAACTCAGTCGCTATAGACAAAGGATTCTTTGTTTTAACAATTTTTCTTTGTACTTTGAAATATTAACCTGACCAAAGTGAGTATAAGAAAGGGTAACCACAGTACAGGATACCAGCGACTAAATTTCTCTGTTTGCTACAAACTCGCCGATATGAGATATTAAATGAATACCTTGTCAATATTTAGAAAAGCACGGTCAAGCGTGTTTTGTGTACTGCTGAAAGCATACACTTTCATATTTGCGATTTATCATATGGCCTTTTCACTTGAAACTAATTAAAGATTCACCAAATAAAGTTTTGTGTCCGTAGTAGAACTGCAGTAAACAAAATAAATAATTCTCCTATACCATTAATAATACCGATACTTGAAACCGAGAAACATATAGGGAAGTTATTGTTTTGGAAAACACCAATAGGGATTTCCGATTTTTTTTTTTATTTACAGGACCCTGTTTTGCACACATGGTCCTGATTAAGCAGTTTCTGTTAACGGCAAGAGACGAGCAATTGTTTCCCCTGTGCTTCATCGTGTTTACGATGAATGTCAGAAATGAAAGTAAATACAAACACTAAGGAAATACTGCTGGCCGGATTCCTGGATTTATAGTGGCCAACAAAATCTTTGCGGAGTTTCCCTGATGTCAAAGTTGTTGTTAATAGATCATTGGAAAATACCGTTTAGTAGCGACGGGTTGTGAATTACTACGTCATATAAGAGAGTTTCCTTGAAGGAACAGAACCTAGCGGCTAGTGCGTGAAGGTGTGGCATGGATGGTAGCCCCCCTCCCACCCCGAGGCCTCTGCCCCCTCGTGTCTCCCCTTCTCAGCTTAGAATTTAGGAAAGGCAAAACTGAGCTTTTAAATATAAAAAAAACATCTTGAGTGCCCCTTCCAGAAAATGAGGCATCATTTAAGTGTCCCTGCTGTAAACACAACTTAACAACTTACACATTTAAAGGAAATACAAGTGTAGAATCCTCTGCTTGGTGAGTCAAAAAGAAAGTGACGTGGATTACTGATGTTTTCCCCTTAAAAAGAAATTGAATTGACGCGCCAACGATACATTATATTGAACGAGCACGTTCTTCCACTCATTAAAAATAAAGGAATTACTGAAATTGAGCCATGCAGTAAGAAATTATGGATATTTTACTAAAAGAATCCATTTTAACAGCTGTCCATGGAATGCCATTCGAAGCTATTGAGCTGAGTGAGAAACAAAGATAACACACAGGCATTCTGATACAAAAGAGATGTTTAGATTTGTTTTGTCAAGACTGAAACATTATTTTTACTGTCCGATTTTGCGTTTGAATATTAGGAAATATTTTCTGAAACAATGATTGTGATTTTTGTCTGGTTTCTTGTGCAACTTTTCGTTCATTCATGAAGGCAGGAAAACGCCCTTGTTTCATTGTATTTGAATGGTAAATGATCGTTGGTGGCCAGCTGAATGTTGTGGTGTTTGTATAAAAAGAGACATGACTTGTGAACATAGTATGCAAATTACGGTAAATTTTCGCAGTTACTATAATCAATAATAATGTATTCAATCCCTATGTTATTTTTATTAAATGGGTTAAGTCACAACAAACAGTTGTTTTTAAACATTTTTTGTGTGGTTAGGTCACTTTAAGTCTTTTTGACTCGCCCTGTATAGTAGGCCTACTGCAAAATATTGACAAAATTGTACTCGATTCAATTACAAGTATTTTCAATTGTTCGCTCTGAATACAAGGATGTATGAGGGTCAAAACTCACATATTATTTTTTAAATTAAGGGTCCAAAGTGTGAAACTTTACCTGTCCCCATTACCTTGGTACTTTGTAATTGGCCATTCAAGTATCATTAAGAATGATTTCAAATGATGTTTTTAAAATTTGTTGGGTAGGTAGTTTGCTATTCATAATCACTCTTGGAGGACGACTGCATTAAGGAGTGCATCAGAATTATACAATCATAGATGTCAGATGTAACAGGGGCATAAAGTAGACCCTAAATTTATGGAATGACCCATAGACAAAATAAACTTCCGAATATCATAACCAAGCAATGAAAAAAATCACACACAAAATGCGCATTCGCAGAGGACAATCGTCACCAAACCCCTGGTGAGAAATTTCGTCAAAGTCGATAATTTTTTTGTGGTTAAATGATATACATGATTCATCTTTACTGGGTTTTATCAAAGACGATTCTGTGGGCCTTCTTCCCCGGATTAAAATCGATTCCACATCTGAATCGATGCATTCGATTCGATTCCGAATCGGATGATGTTTATTCTCACCAGCCAACACATTGATTCGTCGTGACTTTATCATCGCATGCCAGCATCGCGTCGCCCAAGTTTGTCACTGTGACCCAAGCTGCCTGGGTTATTTATAAATTGTGTGACACTTCGTCATGAGTCACATTGCCAGATCGCATCAGTGACGGCCGTTCAATCTTACTCAAGTACGTCTGCTATGCCCAAAAATAACATAGCACGACAACGAAAGGAGAACAATTAATTTCGAATTCAGATCTATGCTCATGTCATGGACATTTCCTTTACAGACATGTGTCAGTCGGTGTTTCACGAGAGTCAATGTTCTTGCAAAGTAAAACGAGCGAAGAGTAACAACTTTGTATCTAGACTTCTTTTTAAATCATTGTCGCATCGTGGAAAGAAAGCAGTAAATAGAGGCAAGACGGTCGTGCTAAAATAACTTAAAACTTTCTTCATGATCTTGGAGTTGTTTCTTTCCCTTCTCTATTTCTCATGGTGCCCTGCCAAGGATCAAACAGAAGATGTGATGCAATACTCGTTAGTTCTTATGACTTCGAAGTTACTTTTTAGAGACATGATGACTAGCGAAGGCCTACGTGCTGAGAAACAGTTTAGAGAGCGTACCCTAAGGGCGATATACTACGAAAGCACGCACAAGCCTGGTCAGACAGGATGGGGAATGATGGCTCCATCCCTCACACGCATGCGCATTCCACTTATGGGTAATCTCAGCACGGTAATGCAAAGTTTCACTGGCCGTTTCGCTTCCTCCTCCAAGTTGAACACGCTTCTTAAAAACACAAGCTTCGGAGCACGTACATATATTATTTAAAACAAGGAGTTAAAAATGTAATTCCTGAATGTAGTTTAAGTTTAACTGGGGTTACTGGCGGTCCAAAAGCCCGGGTTATTTATGGACAGGCTTTGGATGACGCGACCGGAGTGATTCACAGGGGAAGCGGGTTTAGTCATAAGACTGCCCCCGTATAGGTAGACGCAAATCCCCGCTATGTTGCCTGTGCCGGACTCGCTGAGAAGTGCCCGACACTGCCGCGTCATATTGGGGGAAAGCGTGCATTATCGCGCCCATCGACGCTGCACTTTCTTCTCTGCTCTAGTTTTTTTTTTTTTTACTACTGATCTTTGAGCGAAACCTGGGTAGTTTTTTTTCCCTGACAAAGACATGACTTAGCATCTGTGGCTTTGCCTGATTCTTGTAGGGCTATTAATAGTTCATTGGCCTGTCTCCAACGAATTATGACTCCTTTGGAGTAATTTATAGGTGGGATAATTTCTGTTGACGGAGTGTGAATCAAACAGGAAATCCCTCTTTCTGGTTTTATCTCTCTTTTCTCTCTTTTGGAGACAGCTGAAGACAACATGATGATCTACTGCAATGCTAACTTCATTGAATGCGATGCCATTTCAGTGTTTAAGTTGTGGCAGACTTTGGTAGCGAGCTCAGATGTTGATCGGCGTCTTCTTGTATCCTATAGCAGATTCCATTAAGCTGCTTAGCACCGGAATTATCCGTTTAGCAAAACCAGGTTACCTGCGAAAATGTCGTGTAATGTATATTATATTTGACTGGTTCCCGGTTGATTCATGCTAAGCACCCAAATTTGCTGAGCGGTAATAGTTTCTGCTTAATGGATCGTTTGCACTACGGCCATCAATGAGGTGTGTGTTTCTGTTCAACAGAGATTCGCATGCGTGCCCTTCTTGTGCATTCATTGTTAATCAATAATTAACATAACAAAACACACCTCAAAGATGGCTGCTGAATGCAGTCTATAGCTCAATAAAATTGAGCTCCGCCGACACAATGAGTTACATGATGCCACTGTTATGCTTAACTTTACGTTAACCTGACTGTTTATACCCAGACTGCGATGTCTTAACCGTATATGCAACCAAACATTTTGGTCTTCGTCCACTCGTCAAACGACAACGCCATTTTGGATTCAAAACGAGGTTATACTTGCAAAACAAAACATATTTCGCGTTGCTATCATGTAAGTTATTGCTAAGCTATTACGTAAGAGGCCGAGGTTTGTCATGTTTGTCTCTCTTTTCAACTTAACTGGGTATCATTCGATATCGCGAGGCCACACAGGGCCAAGTTGGACTACCCTAGTCAACTATTCAGGACCAGCCTACCGCGGCTGGTCGCGCCAAGATTTATAGCTGGTTATCAATGGCAATTTCCATAGCAACTTCAGTGCGCATGCGCTAGGTACGTCACGAACCAACCACTGGTTAACCACTGGTCATTGCTCGAACTTGCCCCTTGTTGCAAATTATGCGTTGCTATACTGAATAAATTGAGCATGTGCAAGGGGTACTGTGATATTTCGCTCGTAACCACCGCCCAAAAGGGGCGCTGGAAGGGCTTTAGCTCTTCCAGCGCCCTGTTAGGGCGCTGGGTACGAGCGAACTTTGATCTCAAACAAACCCATGTGCTACCAACTTTTACCAAAAGCTTCCCCCAATAGATCCCATGTTTCTGACATCACATTTGAGGGCAGGTCTCTGTTTCTTTGTGAAAGGCATGAGTGTACATGTACTTTTTTTTGACAATTAATTAAAAACAGTGTTTACAGTAAGAGCGCACCATGTATCATTTCTACAATGGTTTTCCAGTTTACAGCAACTAAGTGCGAATGCACAATAAAATGTCCGCCGGTGGCACATAATGGAACACCGTACTTTTGGTCAATTTTCCGGCGACAGACAGACCGACCGACCGACCACCAGAGCTTAAAAAGATGGGTCGGGACTCGTTGGCGATGATGTCATCGGCTTAAAATAGCACCTTAATGAATGACAGGAAAAACTACATGAATCAATCCTAGCCGTGCTTTGATGGGTTATAGGGCGGAGGAGAGCGACGGGTATAGAGATTCAAGCATGTCATGGCATTATCATCGTCCACGGGTCAGGCCAGCTTTCTCCCATTTTCCCCCGGGTTCCGACTGGGATTAAGCAGCGTGTCTCATTCGCTAACTGGTCGCCGGGCCCGGGCGATGATTCACCCCCGGCTCGCACGGAGGGCTCCCAGCCCAGGTGCCTCGTTCATTTCCGCACGTTGTGTCATTATGCAACTTGAGTGACGGGGTGGAAGGGTGAAGAGGCTATCGAATTCAGAAAACTCAGAACCGATGGGGGGAAAAACTCACGAATTACATTTTTAAAACTTACGTGAAACAAGACGATCTTCACTTTCAGCAAACTCTCACTCACAATTCCAACTGCAAGGCAATCCAACAAAAGAGGGAATCTTCTTCGACTACATTTAATAATGGGTTTGAAATCACTAGTGCCTCCCAGTCGTATTTTCCCGCTAGAATGCTTTAACGTTCCTTGGCAGACTATCCATCATTCGGTTAACAAGGAGTGCCAACCGTAGCCACTTATTACTGACCCTTTGCAGTATGAGATTGCAAGATATAGGCCAAATAGTATACTGGTCAACTTCGGCAACATAAATGGGTTCTTGCACAATAAGCTCAGCATTCCACACAGTAACTGAGCGAAAAGGCTTGTTCTTTTCTATTGGAGCCTTTCGAAATTTCTTGCGTTCCATTGGCAATTTCGGTGATTGGTGAGAATACTTTAGTGGGGCAGATAGGGGAAATATTTGGGGGAATTGTGCCTTTGATGATACAAGCATGGCATTTGGCAAACAGTCAGTGTATGTCTTAAGAAAGGTATTTGGCTATAGGGCCATCACCTGAGATTTGTCCTAAGTTGAAAAAATATAGGTCGAATAACAGGCAATTTTCAAAATTTTCAAAATGGCTGCCATTGCTTGTTATTTTACCAATATTTTTTGAAAGGACAAAACTGCGATGGTCCTATAGCCAAATGTTTTTCTCATGGCATTATCTGACTGTTGCCAAATACCATGCTTGTATCATCGAAAGCACAATCCCATCACCTATCTGCTGTACTACTTTTAGGCGCAGGCCTACACGGGCCGATTTCCATCAATCTGCAATGCAGCTTATGAGCCAAATTGTGTGCTTGGCATTCAGCTGAGTACCAGTTACAAGCAATATACATTGCACGACACTTTGACTGGTAACCTGTTTTTGCTAAACGAATAATTTCGACCATGATGTACTCACAATCTGTTCCTGTTTTTTTTTTTTTTTTTGCTTAGGATGGACGAGATCTGGAACGGGGAGTTTGCCAAGGTTTTCCAGCCCTACCTACCCCATATCTGGTTTCTTTGCTCCACCGAGGTTTGCCCTAGTCCCCGCTGGCGGCGCTTCAAAGACAGCGCTAAGGTTCGCTTCTGTTGCCAGGTGAGTAATCAGTGGTGACGTCATCAGGGTCACGTGGGTTTTATCCGTTTCCATTTGAGAAAAAAAAATCTACGATGGAAAGATGAAAGTTTAGGAAAAATGGAAGAGGTACACATAAAATAAGCATAATCATGAGCTGTGATGGTATGCATAATCATGAGCTTTGAAGGTATGCATAATCATAAGCTGTGGAGGTATGCATAATCATAAGCTGTGTAGGTGTGCATAACCATGAGCTGTGGAGCTACGCATAATCATAAGCTGTGGGGCTATGCATAATCATTAGCTGTGGAGTTTATACCTCTGGTTCTTTTCAGGACCATTCTCTTAGTTGAGAAATTATTCGCACATGGTGTTTCCGCAAACCTTTCTTAATTTAGTATCTCCACCATGCAAAGCCTCAAATCTTACTTATGAGATGTGGAGGTATGCATAACCATGAGCTGTGGAGGTATGCCTAATCATAAGCTGTGGATGTATGCATAATCATGAGCTGTGCAGGTACGCAAAATCATGAGCTGTGCAGGTATATGCATAAGCATGAGCTGTGGTGCAATGCATAATCATAAGCTGTGATGTGGAGTATGCATAACCTGATGAGCTGTGCTATAACTGACGTCATGACCTGCAAAAAAATGGCGGTGGTTTTGATCCAAGCTAAGTTTGTTAGTTTACAGTATAGACCAATCCGTGCATGCTATCACTGTATACTCACGGTGGCCCCCTTCAATGGCGAAAGCATTGTACCAGCTATAAAGCAACTGCACCGTGACACAATATTTTCGCCATTGATGGAGGGCCTCCATGAATTACCCAGATAGCGTGCTCGGAAGTCAAAATTACTGGTCTGGCGTTGTCCATTCCCCCACTGATAAGTATACAATTTTCCCGACTTTTTTCAGACCTGTGGTCATGGCTGGACGTCCATGAAAGGCCGCGTGGTCTTCTGGTATTTCTTGCACATTCCGTATTGTGAGGGCTTTGTTCAGTTCAAACTCTACGGCCAGCAGTGCCAACGATGCAACAACGGCATGTTCGAACCGGCAATGTGGTACCCGGAAGAAGTCAACAAAGTACTTTGCAATCTCTACAACAGAATCGGTCAGGTGAGCGAGGGAACCAGGGGGACCAAAACCTTCGATACTGAAACATCTCGTTCATGACATCACATGTTTTTGATACGTCACGTTTTGAGTGTTCCGAGATGAGCAAAAAGTGACACACACGTAGTTTGGTGCATGCAACTCAAAATGCATGCAACTTAAAATGTGACGTCACGAAAGTAGGTCTATAATACGTACCGCATGGTATCAATTTAATTGAGTATTAGAGGTATGTCTTGCAAACACGTCATGCTTAGGCTGTTTACCGTCCCAAAAACCATAGCACACAACATACACGCCTATCTTATCCTAAGTAATAGGCCTACCCGTTTTAGACTGGCGTTTCAGAGTCGCACCGAAATGTTGTTTTTTTTCTCGAAGATTAGACTTCGCGAGCAAATCGTTTGGGCCTACAAGATTAGCTGTTAAAAGTTGTTCAGAACAACTCTATCGAAATAAGTTCATAAAGTTCGCATCTCTGGAAAAAAAATCCATTAGAGTCGACCTAGCTCGCTCCAATTAAGCCTACGTAAAGGTTTGGTTCAGCGCGACTATGGAACACAATGAACAGCTGTTAGATCAGCACCACCCGGCGGGGGAACCCATGACTTGGCGGTCTTTGTTGGACCAATGCAGGACTCGAGCAAAGACCTTAATAAATCGACTGTTAAAAACCAACGAACTGAAAGAGACATAGACCTATACCAAAAAGGTGATTGAGCTTATGGTATCAATGTTTACTGTCATATTCAATAGAAAAATCGTCGATTGCACCAGGAACTAACAACCTCAGTACTGCTATATGCATCAATATTGATACAGAGAAATAAATGTCATTGATTATTTGTACAAAGCCAACTTTGCACGCATGACATGCATTTTTAGTCAAATCGTTGGGCATATAGTAGGGCGTTTTATAGATACACGAGGTCAAACCTTCAAAAAGGCGAAATCAAATCAAATCTTGTCTCGACCATTTCTTGAAGTGTCCATAATTATTCCCTTTGTGGTTTTTGGTCGATATTTTATACTTCCTGTAGTATCTGCGGCAAAGGGGATGCAGACTCGTGAAAAAAAATCAGGAGAGGTTTTAGCTCCGAGAATTAAAGATTAATTTAATAATGGCACAAAAAAAATCATATCCAAATTTAAAGCTGTGATATCTTAACAGTTAAGAAGAACTCTCAGAACCCTATAGAGCACAAAGGAAGTCAGGTCCATGGTATATCATCACGGCAAACTGGGATAATATCACAAAATACATAGGCGTTCAAGAGAAAAGTGTTCCTTCATCGGATTAACCCAAGGATGATGGTCTAATAAAGATGAAATTCACTTTGGTATGATTTATATTTTTTTTGTAATTTCAGACGTACTACGGATTTGTCAAGCCGCCCATCCGTTACGACCGCCGCGCCGGCAAGCCACGCACGCAGCACAACGCCACGTTGTGTCAAGCGTGCCGTGACGGCGAGTGTGACAGCCGACCACGCACCACCACGCCCACCACGGGGGCAGCGGTCACGCCCACCCCACCACCAGGAGCCACTAAGCTACAGGCTGTCAGGGTGTGACGTCATGATTGACAAGTTTACAGTGGATGCGATTGGTTGGTACTGCTGCTATTGCAGAAAACAAGTTTGAAGTTGTACTTCGTTTATGAGTGTTGCGTGAAATAAGTCCGAGACAAAATACGCGTGAGTGGTAAAAAAAAGGGGTGTTTTGCCTTAGAAAAAAAATTAGCTGTTGACCAGATTAAAGTGCCTTATAGCTGTAAAATCACGCTTCTAACCTGGCATAATCCTCGATATCTGTTTTGTAATTTTCTGAACCTTATACCTCTATGCATGCACTAAGAGGTTTGTGTAAAATCACGCTTCTAATCTGGCATAATCCTCGATCTGTTTTGTAATTTTCTGAACCTTATTCCTCTTTGCATGCACTAAGAGTATTTTTGTGTTTCTCCCATTGTTTTAGGCTTATCGTAAATTTGCACTCAATACGGAGGGCGCTACAGCTGATAATTAATTGATAAGGCAGCGGGTACATTAAATCTGAGCAAAAATCACTGGCAGTTGCAAGCATCCTAAGTGGAAGAACATGGTATTTTAATACCAGTTACCAATTTTATAATGACTGACTTTGGCATGAATTTTGACCTTTTAGATGTTCATTGGAGTTTATCCAATCCAACACGTGGGTAGCCCCTCTTGTGTGAATGTGACATTAGGTACAATGTACATTAAAAAAACAGTACAAATTTGTCCGTAAGCTCCAATATAGTATTAATTGGATCAATATGTAAAGTCAAAATGACCCTTTCCTGAAAGCATACGGAACTTGAAAGCAAGTATAGATTACTTTTTTTCAATTGCCATGAATAATAAGAACTGCACTTGATGTGTCTTTATATATATATAATTCAAAATAGTAATAGAATTAAGATTATTAACTGTAGTAAAATCTATCACTTGTACAGTACATTAATTTTATATGAATATAGGCTTTTTTTAGATTCGCTTTTTTAGATTCGCAGAGGCAAGTATTTTGAAAACTCGTATGTGCCTATAGTAATGTGGTTTGAGACTTGTATTATGAGTAGAGTGTTTGACTTGGGTTATGGGTTATAATGCTTTGATTGATTAGCTCTTGTTGTGGGTTTTTGTCGAAGGAGAGGTTTGTTGGATGATACAAAGTAGTTTTGTCCTTTTCCCGTTAAGCGTAGATTATTATATACTATATATTCAAATGCTGTATTCTTTATCAAATCTATTTATTTCCTTTTTTGAATATTTTACTCATTAATAAATACATTTTTAATGAAAGAATTAGATCCTCATCGCGCCGATGAAGGCCACCCTTATGTGAGCGGCCCTTTAATGGTAAAGAGCGCCCTCATTGACAATTTAGTTATAGTTTTTCTCTGTTCTTTTTAGCAGCTGTTTATTTTTCATTGAATTATTTCTATTTTCCGTTCTTTGAATGCAATAGATGATAAACAATATTTATTACTATATTTTGAGGTGGCTGAGCTCGGCAAATAGCAAATTTACTGCTGTAAAAATATTCAAATTCAATTTTTGTGCGATTATAGTAGAGAGAGGTTTTTGTTATTACTAGGCATATTAGAATTACGGTAGGAATCTTATAAAAAGTATGACTATTGTACATTAATATAGTAGCTACTTCTTATTTATGTAAATAACAAATAACTTCGCAAAAGCAAGATATCGTCATTGATATATCAAAAGTACCCATAAACGCCAATCTTTCATTTCCCTTAAAAACAAGGGAAAGGGAAGCGCTAGGAAGTTTTTAGGGGGGTTTCATCGACAAAACTTCCCAATGAGAAAATCACTGAAACTTTCCGATTCCAACAGCATACTTTTACCTAGGAAAGGCTGTTTTCAAAACCTTAAGATCATTATTTACAAGAAAGATACACAAGTCTTTTGAACAATGTTTCGAAACTCTTTTTTCAAGTTTTTATCAGAACAAAAAATAACACTTTTTTTCATTTTGGCTTGATGACTTTCATCTGGCACGCACGTAATATCGTATATGTATTTGTTTAGAGTAGAAACAAATTAAGTAACCGCTAAATTATTTGCAATTTATCTATTGCGCTATTTGTATTTCATATTGATGTTGCTTTCTTGTATTTGATAGTACATGGCTATGCTATTATAACAATATTCAACTAACAAGATAATTAGTAAAACATGGGAATTAAATAATGGTGTATCTTACTAAAAAAAACAATGTTCATTTAAACTAGGCAAAATAGTCAACAGATGTTATGGAAAGAAACAGAGTGTTTTAACAGTGTTTGACTCAAAAGTCGGTAAAGTCTATAACTTGGTTTAGGATTCTCCAATGTGTAATATCACTGGTTTAAAAAGAAAGAGAAGGTCACTTTATACGTTTTTTCTTTTAGGTATAACACTACCAGGTGACATTATTGTTGGTGAACATTATTAAGTAGGGGTGCAAATGGGCCAAAAGGGGCGCACAACCTTGTAGGCCCGTGTAATGTATTTTTGTTAGGCAATCCTTGGAAATGCACCTTTGAGTCCCATCATTTAATCCTATTTTCAATTTTCGTTTCGTCATTTTCAAGGGTATTTGGGGTTTTTATGCTGGTGCAAATGTACATATTCATGAGCATAGGTTTGACGTCATTTCAGGAAGACAACTCAATGTTACGGCTATTTAAGCACCAAAAGTTGCCAGAATTTTGGATATTTCGCTTTCATACATTTTCTTTTCTTTGGTGATTTGTTGTGTCAGTACATGGCAGTAAGCCATTGAACACATTTTCTCACAGACATTTTCAAGAGGCAAATATTTAGGTTCACAATTTGAACAGAAAACCCCTAAACTGAACAGTGTCTTCTTGAAATGACATCACAGCAACTGCTCCCTCAGTTGTCCCAAAAAGGATGTCAACAATTTTTCATATAATTATTTAAGAGGAGTAGAAAGTTGCACAAAATAAGTTCTGAAGACAAATTCACTGCATGAACCCTTTAAAGTTTCATTTGGTAAGTTTAATTTGAAAGCACCTAAGTACTCCAGAAAGGAAAGATGTTTTTTTCACGCTGATTTGAAGTAGCCCTTTAATGACCAAATTGTTCTCAACAGTGTTAACAATGGGCGGTAGAAACTTTTCATTAATTTGGTTCAAATGGCATTGTTGCCTCGCTTTATTTGAGATCAGCACTGAAAGTTAGCTTGTATTTTAATTCGTAATCCTTTCGATCTCCATATAGGCCTTTGAATGGCAGAGTGCCTCCCTTATCTCAATATAGGCCTTTGGATGGCAGAGTGCCTCCCTTTTTGGCAAGCTAGCCACGCCCATTACCGTCCTTGCAGACTCAAAAAGTTCAACGAACTATGGCTGGGCAGGACC
This sequence comes from Patiria pectinifera, assembly GCA_029964075.1. NCBI lineage: Eukaryota > Metazoa > Echinodermata > Asteroidea > Valvatida > Asterinidae > Patiria > Patiria pectinifera. The sequence goes on along the minus strand of CM057134.1, from coordinate 1,603,885 downwards.
CGTATACTCTGATGAACTAGTTTTGTTTTTATAAAGTCTTATAGTATATTATAAAATGTTCTTATGGTATGGCAACATTTTTGTACAGCAAGCTTTAAAATCTTATTATTAGCGACTGTGCTGTGGCGGAGACTATAAGCCTATGATTAATGTTCTTAATTTGAAGACTATAATGGGATGAGTCTGTGTGAAAGACCACACCCTAAAAGCCCCCGTAGTCTTTGTCTCAACATGTGGTTTGACTAATCCGGTTTAATGCATTAAGGCTTGGTTGACTAACTGCGTAAACTAAAACAGATCCGCTGGTTATTAGGTCATCGTGTGGGTTGTAACACGTGGTTAAAAAAAAAGGATGAGCGTCGTTCACCAAGTTTGATGCTTACTGATCATTCATATAAGCTTGTTTCGTCTTGAATTTTGCCAACACTGACCAGTAAAACAATTCAAAATTTGCGTAAATAATGCTGGTTTGTGGGGGGCTAAGCTCCGCCCATGCATTATACCGCCATGACTAATGTGCATGTAAACACCAAATTAGTTTTTACTGTTATACATTTTAAGACATAGATATCTGTAATTTAAGCTACTAATTTGCGGTTTTGAGCCGCGCCTGCTTGCGGTCAATTTCTAAAACTGTACAGCCATTATTTTTAGATGCAGTTTTTGGTTCTCCAATTTTGGACAACTGAAATCCACTGCACGAAAATATGTCTGTAAAATAATCTGCATCTACAAAGTGTCAAATTGCCAAACTTGGCAAGAGATAGACACAAAACCAATTGTTTTATCAAAAACTAATTCGCAAACCCAACTCAAAACTGAAAACTCACGAAAACTTAGAAGTTGTCTCTCTTTAAGTACAAAAGTGCCTTTGATGTGAAACGGTTTGTTGTGGTGAGTGAAAATAAAGTTAGTGATAAAAAAACAAGTTTGTGTGTATGAATGCCTTACTATTGCAAGTGGGTCAAACGCGGACACCGGATTTTCGTCGGCGTATTTCAGACAGTCTTGCTATCTATCATCAGCCAAACCAGCCCATAATCGTTTCCCCAGGAAAACTGGCCAGCCAGCAGATTGATACTTAAACCAAACCCATCCATTTTCAAGACGTCAGACAACCAACTTTCGTCATGAAGTCGTCGGAGATGTTGCCGCCGTGGCGTTTTGCCAATCAGTAACCACTGGTAACCACCCGCGCGGGGGTGAAGCGTTCACCCGCTTCAGTCTGGCTGTCCATCACAGACGCGCCAAACCGATTTGCTCCCAAAATTTTTAAGTTTGACATTTTGGAGCGACTAATCGCGAAAGATCTACTGTTGCAGTCATACAGAGCGTCCCAAGAGTCTACTCAAAGACAAACATATACAGTTCCCTTGTGTGAAACAAAATGTGGGTCAACTATTAGGTGGCTGTTATCGATCTTTTGCACAGCAGCCATGTTTGAGGTGTGTGTTTTAATTTGTTTAACTGGGATACGCACGAGCAGACCTCTACATTCGTTGCCAATGAATTAACATTAAAAAAATCCAAGATGGTTGCTGAATGGAATCGATCTGTTTGGCACTGCGGGACTCTAATGGAACACCAATCCATTCTGCAACGGGAGCTATTCTCGACTTAAATATGAACCGATATTTACACTGACAATCATTGTGCTGAAATGTGAGTGTTTAGATAAGACGACAAAATGCGGTAGCACATGACCACGCCGAGCTATTTGGGCAAATTTAACTTACAAATGTCTTCATTTTCATTAACATTTATGTATTAATTTATGTTACAGGGAAAAGCTCTGCTTTTGGGGGATCCTCTTCAACATAACAATTTAAAGAATAAATGTACTTCGGAAATGTAATATCTAATGTCTTAATAAAAACAAGTACACATGTATTTACGTTCTAATGTAATGTTATTTTCATGAGAAGTGGAAAAAAATAATACAGAATGAATGAATGAATGAATTTTCTAGACTGGCACAGAGCTTATGGTATAGATCCGAGACATAATGACGTCACGCTTTGGTAACGTGCGCTTTCTTATGAGAGACAGGTGAGCCTTACTTGAAAACTCAGCCGTGATCACGACCGAGCCTGGCACTAGGTACTAAACACAGAAAACTGATCCAAATTGACATCGCGGTAGAATCGCGTCAACGCAGCTTGTCAATATTGTCCAATTACATTACATAAAAAATGGATGCGGAACGCGCAACATGATCTGAGACAAACAAAACATATTAGTGTATAAAAAGTCCATAGCGGCGTGGCTTACTCGCAAACGGCGATAGGTCAATTAACCGACAGAAAACATCATTCACATGAAACGGGTTAATATTTATTCTTGCACTCTGGTATAATATAATCGGATAGGTACAGGATTAGTAACTATGACATCTTGAACACTATTCTTATAAATGTACATGAATACAAATAAATATCGAAGACTGCCATACCTTCAATACGAAGCGATACAAAGGAATAAACAGGGCAGGTGGGCTAAATGCTAACTACTCACGTTTAAACAACCGATCATAATAATATATGAATAATGTCTCCTCAAAATATATATATCTTACATTACAGTCAACATAATATTTAAATTATGTACAGCCCATATTTGCATTTCACAAAAAAACAGCAAAAAAATACACTACAATTTAAGCACACAATCACTTCATAGCAAAGAAAGCCATTACTATATTATATACTGTACGTATACAAATTACAAATATTGTGTACACATGAAAGTTGGCCCTAAAATACGGGAATAACTCATATATTTCAAATCCCATGTAATCGTGGGCAACGTGAACACAATATACAAATTAACAATGGACTGATTAGCATAAAGGTCATATGCAAATGTTTGACCACTCATTTTCTCAAATAAATGGAGCTAAAGTTTTAACACCAGATGTCTGATGGTTTCATTGCCCCTTGTACTGTCAATGTAAAACCTTTACAAGTTGTGCATCCGTTTTTCAAAATATCTTTTCAAAACTGAAATCTGAATCTTCATTTTATTGATAGAGTTCAATTTCTCTAGCTAACCTTCATAATTTTTGCCCAAATTATTGTTTGATTTCAAACTGTAGCAAAATCTCAAAAGTATATAGATACAAACATTAACGATTATAGCTATTAGTGGGGGGGCTCATTACAAAAAAATTGAAAATACAAACAAACAGTAACGCTTATTTTGGGATGGACTTTATCCTGCTATAGACCTATCTTCCAAGAGAAATCAAATATTAAATCAAGGACTGCATTTTTCATGTGGTCAACCTGAGATTCAAATTGCATAAAATTAACGGCTACTGTTAATAGTTATTTCAAAATCTGGCACTTTCGATTCCATACTGGGACTTATACCTGGGGGAAGCCAAACATTAGAAGAAAAAAAAACATTTAAAGTTTAATTTTTTTGTATAAATTTGTACACGTTAATCAAAGACAAACTCAACAAAAATCTCATCAATAAAAAAATCAATACACCACATACGGTCAGGCTATCTGTACATAATTACACATAGGATTTGCATTAATGAGTGCATCAGAGGAACGCGTGTACCAAATCTCCTCTCCTTCAAATACATGTAATACAATGGAGATTCGATACACACTTTTTTTCCCCTCCAAAAACACAAAGAGGCACTACATGTATTACATTCTGAGTATCTGAAACTTATTCATCCAAACTTTAATGTGTCTGGATGAAAGCCAAAATTGCACTGTTACTTCGTATAGTGTCCTACATTAAAAGCCTGCCTCGTGAACTGTTTTTCAATCAATTATCCAGCGAGGTCCGTATTGAGATGGTGCTGTGCCTGCGCGCAGGTTGTGTCTGCACGCACTCCATGCTTTTTAAACCAGAAAGGGTAACAACTTGCCAATGGACCGATCCAGTAAGCACCGCCCCATGGTATTCTGACCAATCACAGCCGTGATTTATGTCCGACATGCGTGCACAAAAGTCCGACATGCGTGCACGCGCGTATGATGCGCGCGGCAGGAAAATGCAGTGTGGCATTGGAGAGGAGCACGTGTTATTTAATTTGCCCACGTGCGCAGTGGGAGGGGCTTACTGGATCGGTCCATTTAAGAGTGAATCTAAAATTAAAGTCATCATTTAAGAATCATTTGCATTTATCCAAAAAGTTAACTACTGAATTATTATCACTGAGCTTACTTGGATTAATTAACTCTAACCTTCCCAAATCCTCTTTGCAAAATGGAGGATTTTGAAGGATTGAGGCTTTCTGGCAAAAATGTGTGGCTAATTTTGGAGAATGCACTGTGTCAAGGTCTTGGGCCGGACCTTGTGTTGTTTATGCTCAGCCGTGCATACATTTAGACCTATACTTGAAATCCTTCGCGTTGCTCCAGGATGTCATTGGCTCTTTAACGACATCTTGACAGTGATTGCCGGAGGATTTGGCAGGATTGAGGCAGTGGTCACCCCTCCAAGGACCACATTCAAGACATAACGGAGAATTTTGGAGGACTGAGGTTGTATGTTATTTTTACATGGAGGCAGTTGGAGGATTTTACAGGATTGAGGTTACATCCTAGCAAAAATGCCTAGAGAATTAGGTTTAAAGATTGTACTGTATGTGTATCGTACAATGTCTGTTATTGAAATTTTCCTATTTTCTTTCCCACTGCCAAGAAGGAAAACACAATAAGAGTTACCAATATGGAACAAAACTTGACACATGATTTTGGAATTTTTTTTACCCCAAGACAAAGATGAAAATATAAATGCTTCAAGCACAACTAAAAAATAGCTTAAAACTACAAAATATCAATGAAGAGACAAAAGAAAAACAACTTCAGTTGGAGTATAAAGAAGTTACTTCGACAAAATAATAAAATAGAGCTATATAGAAAGTAAAGTTGGTTTTCCTCTGGAAAAAGTCCAATACTTGAAATATATTTTAAAGAAAAAAATTGACAAGAACGAAGAGCAACAAAATATAAAATGCAGCCAATATTGCTTAAAAGGAGTAAAATAAACAAGAAATTTGTTCTTAGTATAAGTATGCCTTTAAGCATTTTTTTCCCAGAATTATTCTGGCCAAAGCTAACCTCATATTACATTTAGTTACTGATAACAGTGATAGAGTAGAAAAACGGACTTTATATTTAAAAATGAAAATTTGGTGAACGTACAAGTCTCACTCGATATCATAGAGAATGCCAGATGGTCTTCAATCTCATGTGATGGTCTTCAACCAAACCAATTTTAAATATTAAATCAAATAAAAAAGTATACACAAAAACTGTCTTGTTGTAATCATTTTCAAATTTAAGCCACTTAATTCTTCGGAGCATCCGCAAAAAAACCCACAAAATGTACTAGGACATAACAAAACTCCTGGAAATCTTGCTTATTAGGACTTGAATGCCATAGTCAAATTTTTTAAAGGTTTTACTAAGAATTGGGGTGCTTTCCTTTTTTTTAAATATTTTTTTTATAGTTGTTTTTGTTTTTGTTTGTTTTTTGTTTCAGGCGCTGGTCACTGGTTACTGAATGTTAGCAAAATGTTTTGCTTGAGCTCTGTAAACCAGTTCACGCTGGGATTATTTTGACTAGAATGGAACGAGGCGTGAGATTACTTTTCACTCGACCTCAAGCCAGGCGGGTTGAAGCCATCACCCTCAGGCAGCACACTCATATTTCCGGCCTCGCTCGCCGCGAGCAGGTCGCTGACAGATATATCTGGCCTCGCTTCCTGCGTGTTTATCTGTCAGCCGTTCTGAATACCGCAAAACTTCACCTGTACACACCGCCTACGGCGCGAACTTGTTAATGCATTTTTAAATACAATGACACAACATGAACACAGCATGAACACATTGATACAACATGTATAAATTGATAAAGACACTGACAATGACAAAACTCCGTCAAGACATAAATTGTCACTGCGGCAGGTAGTTCGCATCGTATTTACACTTTCAAATGTCCACATGCAGCAATGTTGGTAATCACCAGTACAAAAATTATATATAATCCACGATAACAGAATTCATAGAAGCTTGTGGCTTTTCAATGTAACTTTTCATGGTAAAGCTTAAGTCTTGCCAATAATTTTTTTCTACGTTGAGTTAATAAGATTTCAAACTTATTCTTTTCAACAATATACATTTACACCGACATGTTTATTACTTTTCAATGCAAAAATTGTTTTTCTTCAATCTTACAGAGGAAAAGTACATACTATTTTTACATTTCATAGAAGTATTTACAGATTAAATTTCAAAGTTTCACAAAAAAGGCGTAAACATTTTTTTTGATGAATGAAGACAAAATGCATTAATTGCAAAGTTGGTTGGGAAAACGGAATAAAATCCTGTTGAATCCAGACCAAAAATTAATGGAACGCCCGCTGAATCCAACAGAATCCAACAGAATCCAACAGAATCCAACAGAATCCAACAGCTCCTGTGCTTATTGGATCTTATTGGACTTAGACTGGTCAGGCTAATGCAAAAGTATTATTGTTACTGTTATTAATTATTTCTGATAATGAAACATAGGATTCCTGTAGCTGGCAACAGCATTGCAACAAACTTAAGAATCTCCCACTGCAGGAAAAAACGGTGTCATAATGCATTTGCAATTAAATTCAGCCACTTATAAAAGCAGACTTCAAAATCTGTCTTCATTCATGTGAAAAGAACATGAGAAAATACTTCTCAACAAATCCATATTTACAGCAAATGTAATATATTATGTTGGATGGGAAACAAAGGTTTAAATAGGTATCAAAAGAAATTGAAGTTGAACAAAGAAATTGACTGGAGAGGGATATGAACCTGCGACCTCCAGATTGCCGTTCCGGTACTCCACCAACTGAGCGATCCCGCCTTAGGTTAACGGTTCTCCATTTTGTCAGTGTCTTTGTTCAAGGGGCGCTAGACAGCAAAAAAAAAAGGAAACGGGAAAAAAAAGCCACTGCTTTCGATGGAAGTTTACTGAAATGTTACCATGTTGATGCCATATTTCGCAGGATATCTGTGGCCTGATACAGACCCAGCACAGTGTAGCCAAGCGTCTCCTCAACATAGTTCCAGTGATTGAGTTCTTGTTCCATGACCATCATCTGGACCAGAGGCCCAAAGGCTGCGCCCTTGTAGACTGACGTCACATCGGCGCTGTAAATTAGATGCCTGTGTGATGAACAAACATATGCACATTAGGTTTTGCCCTTCACCGACGTTTTTAAACACAGTGTATACTCAGTGTGTTACCTCCCGAGTGAAAGTTGGAAAAAATCACTCGGGTGGGACTCGAACCCACGACCTCCTGCTTTCTAGTGCAGATGTCTTACCACACGACCACTGAGCGAACGGGATCGGTTGGCTGGCTCGAATCTGATGTACATAGCATCGGTGGTCGAGTGGTAAGACATCTGCACTGGAAAGCAGGAGGACGTGGGTCCGAGTCCCACCCGAGTGATTTTTCCAACTTTCACACTCCGGAGGTAACACACTGAGTATACAGTGTTTAAAAACGTCGGTGAAGGGCAACAACCTAATTTGAATAATATCACCCCGGTGCAAAAAAAAAATCCATCTTATAATAACAAACATATGACCTTACTACAGTGATCAGATTTCAGTTCAGTGTATCATTTTTTTCCATTAAATTATTACACACAGGTACATATAAACACCCCTATAAAAATTAAGTCCACACTCATTGGAGATGTCATAATTTTTGAACTGATCGTATAATGATAGCGTCATTTATATAGACCTTTGAGGAATGTTGTTAGCTACATTTTGATACCCCGTTTGCTACCAAAGACGGTAAATTGTCCAACATTGGCAGCGGTTTATGAAAAATGATGCGGTTTGAAAAGTTGCAAATTTAAAGGTACGCGAGTGGAAATAGCTGGGTGATAATTATTACACTGCCCGAAACGTGAACGGCAGGGAATACCGATCGCACAGTCATGGCAGTGCTTGCATGCATGGGAGCACGCCAAATTGAATTACCAGCGCTTTGTTCGGGCACTGTGCGATTGATAGGGGCCAATTACGGTCGTGTGTGTTTGCGCTTAGCAATTGCTCCTGGCGTAATCTTTAAATTTGTAACTTTTCAAACTGCATCATTTTTCATAAACGCTGTCAATGTTGGAAGATTTACAGTCTTTGGTAGCAAACGGGCTATCAAAATGTAGCTAACAAAATTCCCCAAAGGTCTATATAAATGACATCATCACAAGACGATCAGATTCAAAATTATGACCCCTCCAATGAGTGTGGACTTTCCTTTTTTGCGGTGTTTAGTTTCTATGCATTCATCTATTTTCTGTGAACATTTTTTGACGGAAGCCATGTTGACCGTTTATATTAAAACATGGGAAATAAAATACAGGTACGTGTAAGTGGACTGCCTTCTTTTGAAACAAATCTACAACAAATTCTAAGCAGCCAAATCGTAAATCAAAATGAGCTTAGAATTTGTAAAAATAGTCGGTCTCTGGTCAGACCGAAGTTCCGGAATTGATGCGGCGACACGTTTTTTTTTTTTTTTTTGGGTGGCTTTTTTTTTTCAAGCTTGTATTGTACAGACAAGGTGGGTACTTTTTTGTGTCCTAATTATACATTGGTGTCCTCCATAATTTGCCTTGGTGCCCTTTATCATTTGCCTTGGTGCAATTTGCTGTTGTAGCTTCCGTGTTAATTTGAAAAAAAAAAAAAGGTGACGCGCATGATTAAAATCGACGCGCGCGCTGACCAGAGACCGAGTATTTTTTTTGGGGGGCCTTAAAGTCAGAATTAAGAATTGAGATATGGACTCCGTAAAATCTGAGCTTTCCAGTGGTAGATAGCATTTAGAGTTGCTGAGTTAAGTAACAGAAATATAGTCCAGGAACTTCTCAAAGTAACTTTTGATAGAAATGATATTTGAATAATTATTTTTGTTTCTAAGATGAACTGACCTTGACTCTGGATTGAGTGGTAGTCCTTCGTTGACAAGAAAAGCTCTTTCCACTGTCATGACGCGGTCGTTCATTCTTCTCGTAGTCAGCTCACTAGAAAAGAAATTGAAATATAAACCTGATTAATATTGAAATCATTATTTCACTTTTGAAATGTTTCAGTTAAAAATGTAATTCGTAAATTCCTAAGACAGTTTACCCATTCCTGTTGGTTGACAGCCTGTGGCTGGTTTTAAATGGTCGATAAAGACATGGCTGGCTGGTCTTAAACACTTTTCCAGTGTCACATAAAAATTTTGACTCCTATGAAATCCGGTGCCAGCGCCGTTTTATTGGTTCACAATTAATCCTTACGTTCACAATCTTTACGTAGGCATGTGCAATACTACCAGTGAGTCAGTATTTCATAGTCCTAAATTCACACTACACCGGTACATCTGCCTTGTGCACCACGTCACGTGGTACGCGCGATGAGGACGTCAATCTCCAAATAAGGAGTTGTTTACCAGAGGGCCTTACCATTGTATAGCCAGAGGGGTGTTTTGTTGATCAAAATCATTGAAAATTTATAATTTGTGACTTGTTTTGACTTTTGGACCGAAAAGTTTTGATTTTTTTTACCGAGAAGGTATTTATGAATGGGAATAAATATGTGCTTGGTCAGTATTCGGCTCAGATAATTATCAGCATCCAGACTCCAACTGGTCTTAAGCAGAATGTTCAAAACCTCCAAAGCACACATTTATTCCTTTAGTAAAGCCTGTTTGACAGCAAACCTAATATAACAGAAATCCATAATTATGTCAAAATGAATTCTAATAATAATATTGTAGCAATATCAAAGAAACTGGAAAATCTTGCCAACAAATACTTTCAACTATGAAATTGATATTAAACCTCAATTACTTTTTCTTTAAAATGTTTCGATTTTTTTCCAAACTTGAATAATTGGTGTGGATTGGTCATTTCCATACATGGCAATCATGTGAACAATGATTCGCAAAAAGCAAAAAAAAAAGGTGTCCGGACAGTTCACTGGGCTAAAATTAGGCCAAGTTTTGCCTGATGTGGGGGACTTGAACGAGTTCAGCAAAATCTCAAAATTGACCTGAAAGAAACGGTTTGATGTCGACATATTTCAAACAACCATAACTTCATTTTTTTTGGGGGGGGGGGGATTTCTTCGAACAAGGGACACCATGTTTTTTTTCTTTCCTTTTTGTTGTTGTTGCTTTTTGGGCTAACTTTTTGAAATACTGCCTGTGAAGGGAAGCATGGAGACTTACTCAGTTTCACGAGGGTTATCAAACGAGTGTTGGAAAGATTCTGCCATTTCAGAAAATTGCTTGACAGCTGCTTCCAACTCGTCTGTGGATGAAAGACAACAACCAAAACAATTGAAGCTCAAAAGATCCAAGTCATGTCAGCAATAAACACAGCGGTAAATTTCCTAACCCTACATATTATAAGTTTCTAAAAGCAGACAAGTCTCATTAGATATTTCTTCAACTGCTCAATGCAGCGTTGTAATCGAGTCCATCACAAGTCTTTTCATTAGTAAATCACAAGTCATTTCACTAGTCCCGTCACAGGTAAACAGAGGGTGAACAATAATAAAGGAATGCTTGTATTAAAGTCGAGCACCACATGTAGAATGATTTTGTTTTAACACGCATTATAAACTATTTACAGCCTGACAATAAATCAGTTTTTCCCCAGCTAGACTTGTTCCCTGCCCCCCTACATGTAGCATAATTGATAACATGGAAAACGGGATCCATTGTACTTGCAGTGGATCTACAAGCAACCACAAATAAGAGCAATGTTTGAGAAGGTTACAGACTAATGTGAAAAACCATCCCACAAACCGAAACTGACATGACCCAGAAACGACCTAGGGCTAAAAAAGTTGCTTTTTGAAAAAACAATACAAAAAAACTCTTCATCAAGTCTTAAACAAAACCTCACCTAAATAGATCCCTTTGCTTTGGAGCATTGCCCCGTACCGATCTTTGAAATCCTGCATATATCTGGTCAACGCATCGGCATAGTCGCACACCTTCATTGAAAGTGGGGTCGTGTCTGCCAAAGTCACGAGCACCCTAGCTGCCACTTCCGTCACGGCGGCGTGGATTGAGAAGTCCGGATCAATGAAGAGATTAATGTTCTCTGCCCTGTCATACAATGTGCGGTAGGTCGGGTACTTAGGTGCTTTGTAGAACTTCTGTTGGTTGACGACAAATCAATTCAAACAATTAAAGGTACTTTAAAGGGAAGATACAACATTTGCAAACATCAAAAAATGAAATGATCAAATTATCACGAAATACCTTACTGGATTGTTAAGGAATGACAGTCTGAAGCATCCTGTAAAATCATGGCTCCTGGTGTGCTGACATTTTCAAGAAAAACTGTATTTTTTCTAACGCTGGTCGGCTGACCAGCGTTGGAGAAAACTGGCTTTTTTTCAAAAACTGCTCCTAAGTTTTTATATTTAGTTATTCCGCATTTTCTTTGCAGTTGATTACACACAGTACGGGTACAAGCCAGCTAGACCGATTCTCTGACCTTACAATTCCCCAAAGTCTATAAATTGCTCCGTTTCATCTTAAGTGGAGTCAGGGAATCAGACTACAAGAACATGATTGGTTTTCTTGGTTTTTCCAGCATCTACAAGCCCACAACGTGAAACAAGTCAGTTTAACAATATTTGCTATAACATACTAATCCTCCAAATCCATTTATTTCTGAAAATTGCAGCAAAAGCAAATGTTGTACATTCCCTTTAATAGAAACATTTGCTTTTTGTGCATTCTTGTAGTTTGAAGAAACAGAATTGAAGAGTTATTCCATGTCAAATCACCCAATGGGTTAAAACCTCACCCCCTTCATATTGGTTCATATTTAGTGTATGGGGTAATTTCGGCCAAAAAGTTGTAATCTTCAGTTCAAGTGCCATCAGACCAACAGTTTGCGGCACTACCCGCCATTTTTTGGGGTGATTTGGCAAAAATGGGCATTGGTCGCCAATTTTCAAATGACCAAATCTCAAAAACTTGGAGGCCAAATTGGTTTATCTTGGCTGCTTTGTGGAAAAGTAACATCATATTAAAAAGGAATCCCACTTGAACATTATTTTTCATGTCTGAGTATTTTGAAGTATGATGACCTTTTGGCCTTTACTTGAACTTTGAATTTGACCTTATGGATCATGTGATCCCACTTGAACATTATTTTTCATGTCTGAGTATTTTGAAGTATGATGACCTTTTGGCCTTTACTTGAACTTTGAATTTGACCTTATGGATCATGTGACCTCGAGACGAACTTGGATTAAAATTATACCCCAACATGTTTTCTACATAATATCGAAAAATTGGCATACTTGTTGCCAATATGTGATATGAACTATTCTGAAATATGAACAAATTTGAAAGGGTTGGGATTTAGACTTTTTTTATGAGTTTTTTTTTAATGAATATTTAATCTCTTTTTTCACTCTAAAAGAATTCCCTATGACAACATTTTTGGGTACAATGGAGCCCCTCTAGTCTCTAATCAATTATGGTTCTAGCAATAACCACCAACAGGTGCAAGAGGAGGCCGACTGACTCCTAACTGAATCTATAGAGGGCGCTATTTGGCTGACCTGGCTCACTAATGAGAGTAAACCAAGAGCACAGAAAGGATTTTTTTAAACAGAAAGAGCACGTACCTCATCGTAAGTGTATTGCAAATCCACCGACGGAACACCAGCGAGCATGAGAAATGGAGCCGAGTCGCTAGCCTTGCCAAGAGGATCCAACCTAAAGGCAGAAGGGAAGAAAACATTCCACATATCAAGTAATGGAAGACACCTGTGGCTGTACCCACCAGGGGGTGCCTTCAGGTGTCTCCTCCAGTGGCCTCCCCCAACTCTCCCTTTCTTACCGTTGAGGGGGGTACTTGTGCACGGAGCCCATATAGACCATTCTGAACACACAGTCGTGTTTTACATAACTCTCGAGGACAAGCCATTGTCTTTTCCTTTGTCCTTGTTATACAACACTCTCCCATAGAATAAGCACATAAATACATGATCCAGGACCGTTTGATACAATGTAACACAATGTACCACAATGTCATACAAATGTAATACAAATGTAATACAATGGTCAACAACTTACTGGGGGTGTAGATTGGTTGCGTTGATTGGCCTCCTGGATGCCCAGTCGTCGTATATGCTCATGCTGTGATGCCATTGCTCAGGACAGTTCACCTGATTAAAAACAATCACCAAATGTCTCAGACATGAATGAAGAGAAAGAATGTTGCAACCTGACTCTACTTAAGAGGTTTTTTCAACAAACAGAGATGAAACTGGCATATGGCAAAAAAATCGGAAAATATGCCGAAGAAAAATACGTGTCCGAAATCTGGGCCGCGCTGCATTACACACATGTACATGCATGTACAATACACTTCATGCCCAATTTCCGGACACCTACTCCTGCTTTATTTTCGATTCAAAAAAAATTTTACGGTGAAAAAAAATTTACGGTGAAAAAAATGGTCAGTGTTTTCATTGCATAAAATGCCCGAATTACGGTTAGAGTAACGGAGTCATCAATAAAGAAGTTCACTTCTTACTTGAGAAAGTCTAGGGAAAAGTCCGAAAGACAAGGCACCGTTCATGGTGCTTCAATCATGTCCATTCAACCACACAAATCCACTACTCCACTTACATTCATACGTGGGGAAAAATCAGGTATTATCGTCTTTCTCTTCTAACAAATGCCAGTGAAATGTTTCGCTAATGCTCTCTTCGCTATCCTCGAGATAATCATCACGATTTTTAAGGCATTGTATTTTGTATAACTAAATTTGAAACCTCCGAAAATCGCACAACATAATGATTTTATCCACTGGATCGTTCACAAGGCTACCCGTTCGGGGCCGTTCCCCACCGGCCACCTAGCAGACGGTACGGTGCGGTACGTACGCTGGTACTCATTACGTGCAGTACATGCACGCACGTGCGACACAGTGATTTTTCCATGTCGCCTGTCAATGTTTAACCTTTTGTCCAGCCGGGGAAGGCTCCGATCCCACGATCAGTGTTATGCCCTGTGTTTCTACCGTTGAAACACTCCAATAACGACTGGTGAAAGAGATTAAAACTACGTTCGCGATGATTTTAACGTGCCATTTCCATCGACTTTTCTTCGAAATTATGATTGAAATAAAATGACATTTTGTGAGAAAAATCCTTACTAAATCAAATTGTGTTGGACACACTGTAAAAAATCTGAAATTTCGTTGGAAAATTCAAAAAGTCGGTTTTCCGATTAAAATCGGAAAAGTTTCATCTCTGAACAAAACTGACATGTTTCTAAGTCCCAGATTCATGTCTTATTATCATTTTTGCAATGACTGACCTTCATTTAGATGATATATGATGGAAAAAGCAGCATCAGGTTGCAACATTCTTTCTGAATGAAGCGTTGTGTTTCAAAGGTACACTTAGCAATTTGTGCAGAAACTGGCCAAAATCGTAAGTAGTAAGCTTGGCAAATTTGAGCTCAATTGCTACTTTACTGTTAGACGAAACAAATTTTCTGTTTAAGTTAAAAAAACTAACCTTAGCCATGTTTCAGTACGACCAATAGGTGATGGGATTGTGCCTTTGATGATGCAAGCATGGCATTTGGCAACAGTCAGAGTATGTCATGAGAAAGATATTTGGCTATAGGACCATCGCAGATTTGTCCTTTGAAAAAATATAGGTAGAATAACAAGCAATGGCAGCCATTTTCAACATTGCTTGTTATTCTACCTATATTTTTTTCAAACGACGAATCTGCGTCCTATAGCTAAATATCTTGGTTGAGACATCTCTGTGTGCCAAATGCCATGCTGGGATCATCAAAGGCACAATCCCCCAAATATTTCCCCTCTCTGCAACACTATTTTAATTACTTAGCTACCACGGACAGTAGAAGCACATGGGCCTAAGGGAAGTGGTTTCAACCCAGTCGCGTAGAAGTAGGGAGCAGGGGAGCATGTATCCCGCCTGTGTGCCCCCCCCCCCACCCCCCACCCCTAGTGGAGGATGTGGGCAAGGCAAAAAGTTAGCTTTTTGTTAAAACCGGGTTTAAGTGCTTGCTCCAGAGAATGAGCCCTCTATTGCCCTCATTCAATCTGGATCCAAGTTGTAC
The DNA here is from genome assembly GCA_029964075.1 of Patiria pectinifera. Classification (NCBI taxonomy): domain Eukaryota; kingdom Metazoa; phylum Echinodermata; class Asteroidea; order Valvatida; family Asterinidae; genus Patiria; species Patiria pectinifera. The sequence goes on along the minus strand of CM057134.1, from coordinate 1,588,732 downwards.
CACGTCTTCAGCCCCTTCCGTAGCCACGGGTTTTCAGAATCCTCTAACTCACCTCCTTGGCAGCATTAAAGATGACGTCTGCCAACAGAGGGCTCCCTGCTGCCGCAAAGCTGTAGTTGCCAGTCACTGCATCGTCCAGGTTTATGTAAGCTACGCCTCTCGAGTGAAGTTTCTCCATATTTTCCTGAAAAAAAGTACAAAAGTTGTCAACAACTGAGTAGAAACTAGGTGAAGTGTCTTGCATGTGCAAAAGTCTGACATGCGTGTGGGACGTAAGCGGGTTTAGCATGCACCATGGCATTTGCAAAGGCTCACATAATAATAACAGGCATTATATAGTGCTTTTAAACGGGGTATCAAAGCACAATACAATTTTTATTACACCTGTTCAACAGGCAAATACTCCTGAAACCTTCTCAACTCCCTGGGGAGTATACACGGCCGGTAGGCAGCCATTTCGGGGCTCTTGGCTGTAATCAACCTCTCTCAGTAACCAACTGTGTCCTCACAGGTACCCATTAATTCCTGGGTAGAGAGAAGCAACGAGTGACAATGTGCCTTGCCCGAGGGCACATGCACTATGACCCCGGGCTGGACTCGAACCCACAACCAGCAGAATTACCTGCAGACCACGAATTCAATGCTCCAGACCACTAGGTCACAGCACTCCACATGATGTTGCCCTCGTGTGCAGAATGAGGGGCCAGACGGATCGATGTAATGTGACAGCGTGTATAGCTATAACACAGCTATGGGCAAGTTCGCGCAAGGACTATAGTTAACCATTGGTCGACTAACGCTTGCCCGAACTCTGTCTAGTCGATGATGGTTAACTACGCTAGTTGACTATCTGGAACCAACCTACTGGGGTTGGTTGCTTCGCTGATAACCATAGCCGCGTGCGTTCATAACGTACAGCAGGGAGCCAGGATCCAGACGTTTTGCAATGACATTTTGACCAGCGTTTGACTAGAGACGTTCGCACTTTGCTATTAGTGCGCAGGCGTAAGGTACGTCACAAATCAACCACTAGTCGACTAATAGTCCTTGCCCGAACTTGGCCTATGCTGATGATAAGTCAGGAATACTTACCTCCACCCATTCAGTTGAGCCGACCAGTCCATCTTCCCCTGCATCCCAGCTCGCCAGGAGAATAGTTCGTCTTGGTCGCCATCCTAGACAACAAACAATCAAATCTCATTTTTAACAAGTAGACATTAAACTGTAACTCGTCTTCATCCAAGCTCACCCATATTGAATGCGGAGCCTTCCTGGGAAAGATTCCCATATCAGCCATCAATTGTCGCCCGGTGCACAAATCCTACGAGACTGGTCTGAACATTTCTAAGTTTTTTTCCCAGTAAACACTCTAATATTTCCCTGCTAACTTTGATTTTAGGACATACTATCACTTTCTGATGGCTGACAGGCCATTGCAGGAGAAAATTAGTGATGGCAGACATGGGAATCCTTTCAGAACCACACTTCTTCCAAGAAGAGATTTCTTTCCACATGCTGTTACCCGCAATTTTTCTACTTTATCTCATCCGCCATGCAAAGCTCCACGCCATATATATCTTTTCATTCAAAATATTTCAAATCCTTAGAATAACAAGGTGTATAGATAGAGTGAGGGGGTCAAGCTAAAATAAAACGATCAAAGTACTGACACACAAACAAACAAGTCAGCAAGATCATTTTGGCATGCTCACCTTGCTTCGTCAACTCAGACAGGACTTTGGCCACCTCCATCAGACATGCTGTGCCCGTCCCAGGACTCACAACACCTTGTGAAAAGGAGTCACGATGGTTGCCGATGATCACGTAGCGATCTGAAGGAAAAGCAATTTTTTATTTGTATCAAAAATGATAGCCAATTTATTCTTTTTGCTCTAGATACAAATTTCAAAGGTGGCCCTGCAAACATGCATTTAGTGCTGTACACAAAAAATGAATTTAATTGTGACTTGTAACAGACTTGTGATGAGCTTGTGAACAGACATGTTATGAACTTGTGCTTTGCTTGTGATGGACTTGTGAACTGACTTGTGATGAGCTTGTGCTTTGATTGTGATGGACTTGTGACTGGACTTGTATCAGGGCTTGTGACTGGACTTGTGACTGGACTTGTGATGGCCTTGTGCTTGCTTGTGACTGGACTTGTGACTGGACTTGTGATGACATTGTGCTATGCTTGTGATGGACTTGTGGTGGACTTGTGACCAGACATGTGACAATTAAGACGTGTTTCAGGACTTGTGACTGGGCTTGTGACTGGGCTTGTGACTGGACTTGTGATGGCCTTGTGCTTGCTTGTAACTAGACTTTTGACTGGACTTGTGACAATGACGTGTACCAGGACTTGTGACTGGACTTGTGACTGGACTTGTGATGGCCTTGTGCGCTTGCTTGTGACTGGACTTGTGACAAGACTTGTACAATGACTTGTGACTGGACTTGTGACTGGACTTGTGACTGGACTTGTGATGGCCTTGTGCTTTGCTTGTGACTGGACTTGTGACAAGACTTGTACCAGGACTTGTGACTATACTTCTGATCAACTTGTGGTGGCCTTGTTATGGACTTGTGACCACACTTCTGATGGCCTTGTGATGGACTTGTGACCAGACTTGTGACAGACCTGTGACCAGACTTGCGAGGGACTTGCGATGGACCCAACTGGCTCTTACCTGGTTCTATCATTCCTGGGATAGTAGCAATGACATTGGTGATATTAGTCAAACTCAACGTGTTGTAGATATTGAGCCTCAAGTGCTGGGTTGTTACGTGAAAGCCTGGCCCAACGAAAATGTCCGGCGCATCAATGATCCAATCTTCAGTGGCTGGAGGATTGGCCATCTTACTGTCAAGAAAAACAAATACACATAGTCAAAGTTCAAACTTCATGCTAATACGAAGCAAATTTGACGTCAGGAAATTTTTGCTAATTGGCAACGCAAGTTCTTGCAATGGCGTCACAAAAGCGCAGTTGCGTTCGCTTTCGCGCCTAGCATGAACTGGCCTTTTGCCTTTAAGCTTTCAAGAACGAACTTTAAAACGGCTTATACTTCACGTGAATGTGAAATGGCGCTGGAAAGAGTGATCGTGGTGGTGCCAAGTTTAATTTTAAGACCCCATATGACTGCAAAACTGCATCTTGCGTGAGGAAGCTTAGGTTGAAATGTGCTCAGAGTTATTGCAAATTATGGATGGGCAAGTCAAAGGAAGTGTCTAATCTACAATTTATGAATAATTATGCAAAACATACGACTTGTGTGATGTCTTTCTAACATAATTTGTTTTTTGAACTAGAAAATTAATGTACTAACGCGAGGATTGTTTTCGCCGTGGCGAAGCTGATTGTCTGAACTGGAAAGTCTTCAACTGAGGTGAGGGGTTTGCGAGGCGCCATATCTGAAAGAGGAACAGAAGACAAGCGTGAGAGATGAAAGAAAACCCTGGCTCTTTTTTAGTCTTTGGGACATTGTCTGTCCCTGTGAACGTATAACACTGCCTTATGGGGGTACCGGAACAATGGGAGGTACCCCACAAGGAATGCCCACCGACTTGCGGGGTACCGTTTTGGTACCCCGCAAGTTTTTCACGAAATAGATATATGGATTTTACTCAAAAACTAGGAATTTCCAAGGTGGGTTGATCTGTCGCAAATGTAAGAGTTTTAGAAAAGAGATATAAGGTCCGAATTTCAGCCCAGGAAATTCATTCTGGTTAAAATAAGAGCATTTTGAAATTAATGTGTGACATTGCACAACTTCAGTACAAGAGAACAAAGCAATTGCCCCACTTCTATGCCTGTGTAAAGGTGGGTGTGTGTACAAGGGTAGATGGCTAGACTACTGAACCTAAAGTCCTGCAGATCAGAGGATTGTATCCATACCATATGACGGAAAGAAGGGAGTCAAGGGATCTCCCATGCTGAGCCGAGCTGACTCGCGAGGTATCGCATTGGTAGGGAGCCACCAAGTGTCGGGGAAGGCGTTTGCTGGAGATGTCGGGTTAGCGTAAAAGTTGGGATCGGGGAATGCCACCAGGGCGATACAGCCACGGTCCTTGCTGATCTCTGCCTGCAAACAACACAAACAGCAAAAACTGGGATATTGGACAAATTTGCAGAATACACAGGTTGGTTTTCATGCCAGATTAAGCCTTTGCCAACAGAATTTGTATAAGTACTGTATACTCAGATCGGTCCAAGAGTATTTACCCTAACCTTCCCAACTCCATCAAAATCCATCCCCCCATTTTGGTGGATTTTGGGGGACTTGGTCCTGCAGGCCTGGTTTGACTAAATATTGATGGAGTATGATGGACTTGGGCCTTGGGGCCTAAAGCAAAGCATGCATTGGAAGCAGTGTGATTGATGGATTTTGGCAGACTTGGTCCAGGACTTAGTAAACTTAGATAGCAGGGAGTTAGGGTTAAAGAAAAATATTTACAAGCTGGCTTGGTGGGACTCGAACCCACAACCTCTGGATTACTAGTGCAGACTCCGTATCTTATTGTCTAATTTTTGAAAGAATATTTTCCAGATTCTTACCATTTGAGCCAGTGAGATCCGTCCCATTCTGGCCAGGCAAATGTGGCCGGCATAATTGACACCTGCTGCATGCAGCAACTTGTCAAAATTCTCCGTCGTCGCAAAGTTGACATAGACGGGATCCTCCTGAGATAGGTGAAATAAATATCAGAATCAATTGTAACTTTTGACAATTAAGACAATAGGCTTTTGTGTGAGAGGCTATATTAGACAAAACCTACACTTCTCATCATCCTGGGGTTAAAAAATTAGTTTATATTTTAATTTATAATTTAAAAAGCTTTCAATGTATTTTTGAATACAAATATCTATTTCTACAATTAATGGATTTCATTTATGAATTCCAATCATTTCTGGGTTTTTTTTTGTCACTTTGTCTCAATTTAACGAACAGATTTTTACTTTCACCAAAGGCAAACTTACTTACTCCAATCTCAACCTCTAAATGGTCAGCCAATTTTTTTTTTTATTTCAGTTGCCTAAAACATTCAAATACAGATATTTACATGGAAGAACAAAGATATGTAAACTATTTGTCAAAGGAATGCAAAACCTACGAAAGAAAAGGAAAAATTGAAAACATCGACCTGTTTCAATGTCGACACGGAAGGATGGTTTTCTCACCGTTATTGAAGCGTTTGATCCGTAGACTGCGAACGGTTTGAGCATGCCCGACACACCTGTGTCCTCTAGTACAAATGAATCTGTGTCCGTCGGATCTGCCGTGTTGTAAATTTCAATACTGTTTGCATCCGCTCTGATTGTATAAAGAAAAAATTTGGTGAAAACAAACAACCCTCCCTCTCTTGCTTGCCAATTCAGCTACGCCATCACAGCAGTCAAAATCAATCAAGTGGCTGTTTGTAACAGTTTAGAATTAAGCAGTACCCGCTACTGCATGTACATCAGATTCGAACTTGCCAACTGATCAGGTCGTGGGTTCGAGTCTCACCTGAGTGATTTTTTCTAACTTTCACTCAGGAGGTAACACCCTGAGAATACAGTGTTTATACGTCGGTGAAGGGCAAAACCTAATATTGATGTGGGTCTGTGTGTGTGGGTAGGCATTGCATTCACTGTGTGGACTTCCGAACAAAAGAGGTCCACATAAACCAGGTAGAGGCGACGTTGTGTGGACTTGGGCAAGTCCACACAGTGTTTCCCCATTTCTGGAAAACAGGTTTAGAGGCATTTTGGGGTTAGGTTTATCCGTGGCAAAATGAAGAGAAACACTAAAGGAAATCATAAAAAAAATATTGGGTTGAAAGAGTTTTTTCAGTGAGAGTAAAATGAGTTTTTTCACTGGTTTTTCTTAACTACACGAAAGCAAGGGAATGTCCACACTTGGCACATGTACATGTATGTAACGTAAACATGTGCCTGTTCACAAGTTGATCACCCGCAAAGCAGGTGACTCACCCATGCAGCCGCACCTTAATAGCAAAACATGTTTATTAACTTACGTGCTAGGTCTTGACAATAACACACTGTAATTTTTCGTGTCAACGTGGAAGCCGTAGCCTCTCCACGTCTCATAGATTTTCGCGGCTAGGTCTAGATTTCCTTGTGATCCGGCATGGTGAGGTCCGTTCGTATACGTCCTGTAAAAGTTAAATAACAAGATATTGTCTCATTGAATCAATAAATCAATTTACAGAACCGCTGATCAACAACCCATTAGTCAGGTATGAGATTGAGCCTATCACAAGTCTTGAAACAAGGAACTGTGGATGCATTGCAAAGGGAAAACTTGATCAGGGTTTATTTGCATAGCGTTTGACTTTGGGATTGACACTGGATGATTGTGACAGACTTGACTACATTATATCGTGGAAAATAAAAAAAAAAAAACCACTCCAAGTGGACTTGAAGGAAACTGGGAAGGTTTCGGTTACATGCTGGAATGCTGATAATTACCCTCGGCTTTACCTCGGGTAATTATCAGCATTCCACACTCAAAACCAGTCTTAAACATAGTGTTTAACACCTCCAAAGCACACCTTTATTACCTTATTAAAGGGAATATACAACATTTGCAAACATCGAAAAATAAAACTGCCAAGTTTTTGCGAAATACCTTAATAGGATGTTGGTAAACGACAGTCTAAAGCATCCTGTAAAATTATGGCACCTGGTATACTGTCATTTTCAAGAAAAGTGGTATTTTTGTATCAGTTTTCAACGCTGATCGGCCGATCAGCGTTGGAAACAACTGGCTTTTTTTCAAATACTGGCCCCAATTGACCATTGCACTTGTTTGCAATCGATTACAAACCTATGAACGGGTACGAGCCAGCTAGACTGGTTCCCTGACCTTACAATTCCCCAATGTATGTAAACTGCTCTGTTTCTTCTTATATGGAGTCAGGGAACCGGACTACAGGAAAATGATCGTTTTTCTTGGTTTTTATAGCATTTTCGAACCCAAAACCTCCAAAAAGTCAGTGTAACTATATTTGCTTTATATTTCCAACCCCCCAATTCCATCCATTTCTGGAAATTACAGCAAAAGCAAATGATGTATATTCCCTTTAATGCCAGAAAATTAATTTTCCTTCTTGTAGCAAATGCAAAGGATACAATATACGAAGTGATGGAAACCACCAGCCATACAGATGATGATTCCTCAAGCCCCCCCCCCCCCCACCCGTCCCCAAAATCAATCTTACCCTAAATTGGCTCGAAGGCTGGACGTCTGAATCAATCCGTTAATCATTGCTAAATAGTCTGGTTTTGA